>CM062292.1:385423684-386023684 GCA_031216915.1 Pictodentalium vernedei
GTATGTTCACCACGGTTGGTGTGTAAAGCTAAAATTTATGCCATAGGCTTTTTATATATAGTAGAATAGGTAATCATGGTATAAAAAGAGGCTATTGCCTGGTTACTTTCATATCGGTCAAGATATCAGACGTTACCGCAGGCTAATATCTCCGCCGATTTGAAACTAACCAAATAATAATCTCTAAATAAATATGGAACACCGTCACTGCCTTATATCGCGTTCTTTCTTTTATGCTTTGCTTTCGCCGTTATACGATCTGCTTCTTTCATTATAGTGTTTGCAATCGTCATTATATGAGTTGGCCCCAGTGGCGGCGCCAGAAATTTTTTTGTGGGGGGGGGGGGGGGGGGGGGGGGGGGGGGGGGGGGGGGGGGGCAACTAGGGGGCAGACTCCCATGAAGGGGGCAAATACGTAAAGCATCATATCATTACTTTGTTATGAGGTAGTCCAAACTTGGACCCAAAGTCCGTAATATACTTTTTTGGTTTGGTACGTCCTGTGGACGTACCAAATCAAAAAATTATATTACGGACTTTGGGTCCAAGTTTCGACTAAATGTAAAGGTAATTAGCGGTCCTCCTTTCAAAAAAATCCTGGATCCGCGTCTGGTGGGTCTGAGAGAGAGAGAGAGAGAGAGAGAGAGAGAGAGAGAGAGAGAGAGAGAGAGAGAGAGAGAGAGAGAGAGAGAGATTCAAAGCACTCAAACGAAGAACAATTGTTTTTTCCAAGTGTTATAATTGAACAGTGCAAGGGATATAATGCCCGTCTGTCAAAATGCGAAATCCATGAATTTTTTTTAGACAAGGGATATGGATAGACATGCCTTTGTTGGCTCATAACTTAATTATAACTGAGGCTTTGGGCTATGTGTTTATGGGAAATTATTGGGAATAAAAAAAGAGAGGGGTGTGTGTGAGAGAGAGTGACTGAATGTGTTTGTGTGTGAGGGTGGATGGAAATGCATGCGAGATGGTTGGGGGGGGGGGCAAAGCCTTCGTTTGGGGGGAATACCCCCCATGCCCCCCCATACCCCCCCCCCCCCCCCCCCCCCCCGTAGCGCCTCCACTGGTTGGCCCTTTCATTATATGGCTTACATTCGTCATTATAAGTATTTTTCCATTATTGGTTTGCATTCTTTCTTTCTTTTATGCTTTGCATTCGTCATTATATGGTTTACATCTTTCATTATATGGTTTGCATTCATCATTATATGGTTTGCTTTTTTCATTATACGGTTTGCACTCGTCCCTTTATGATTTTCGCCATTATATGCTTTATTTCTTTCATTATATGGTTTGCAATTTGCATTTGCCTTTTTATGATTTGCACTCGTCATTATATAGTTGCATTCGTCATTATATATTGTTTGATTCTTTCGTTATATAGTTTTGTAGCCGTCCGTTTAGGCTTCATATTATTCATTATATCGTTTGTTCTTTCATTATCTGATTTGCATTTGTCATTATATGGTTTGGTTCTTTTACTACATGGTATGGTTTTCAATCGTTATTTTATGGTTTGGTTGTTTCATTATATGATTTTCTTTCGTCATTATATGGTTTGGTTCTTTCAATCGTCATTATATGGTCTGGTTGTTTCATTATGTGATTTGCTTTCGTCATTATATGGTTTGGTTCATTCATTATATGATTTGCATTCGTCATTATATGGTTTGCATTCTTCATTATATGATTTGCATTCCTCATCAAATGGTTTGCATTCGTCATTATGTGATTTGGTTCATCATTATATAATTTGCATTCGTCATTATATGATTTACATTCGTCATTATATAAGTTGCGTTCGTCATTATATCATTTGCGTTCGTCATTGTATGGTTTGGTTCATACATTATATGATTTGTATTCTCCATTACATGGGTTAGTTCTTTCATTATATGGTTTGCACGAGTCGGGCTTGTCGAATTTAAGAGCGAAATGTAATTTGGACTTTTTATTGGGGCAGTTATCTATAGTCAGGTCATCGCGCTTACAAGGTCGTACCTTTTGCCTCGGGGGACCTGGACCCCCAAACTTTTACTGCCCACCTCTAAAAACTTCAAAGATTTATTATAATTATGGTTTGCTTCTTTCGTTATATGATTTCTGTTCTTCCTTTTATGCTTTGCTTTATGTACACAAGTTTCACACTCTGCAGAGCCTCAAAATGTTCTCCAATAGAGACTTACACACGGCCTCGGCGTCACTCTAAGAATCTGAGGGCCACAGAAACCCATGAAAGAAAGGGATATATCTCCCCCGCATCCGCTCGCCTTTTCGTTCTTTAGAGTCGAATGGGCTGTGTTTAATTGCGTGGATTATTTTTAGGGCGACCTCCACCCCCCCCCCCCCCCCCCCCCCACAAAAAAAAAAATGTTCAATGCAAGTTTCACATTCTATTAACACCTATGGCGCACATCTATGCTAAGCATCGTTATATTTCAAAGGAGATTTGTATTGAGGATTAAGTTACTCTTTTTGCCTAATAACACAATTTTTCATTTTTGACCTAAAACATAGCTTATGACGAGTTAGTTCCAAAGAGGGGTATTAAGCTACGTTTGTGTGGTAAAAACTGAAAACAATTGAAGGGCGAAAGCAGTTGCGTTAGTAAAGGATTAACCCTCCAGTTTTAGACGACTATGATACCCATAAACAGTTAATAATCTTCAACAATGTACACTTATAAATGTTGTCTGCTCACCGGCGGTCAGTTTCCTTCATTCAAAAGGGTTTTGCAATGCAGATTAACTGGATAAATATATTTTCCAGTTCCATAAGTATTATATTAAGCTGAAAAGGGGTGTGGACGGTGTATATGACTGAAACAATGATGCGTTATCTTCAATGCTCTGTCTTTGCAAACACACCGAGACATGTTTATCATTTTCTTGCATTTCGATACACAGGCACGTGACTTGGGTGTTAAGCTACCCAAATATTCTTGTTTCATGTCACAAGATAAGCATAGACAGACTAAACGTGATAATGATACACACTAAATGCCGATTAAGACGTGAAGTTTAAAAACGTTCAAACGCAGACCAAGGGTAGAGATAGTGTTGGGAATTCCCCGTTTTTTGCTCAAGATTAATTTTTCTCATTGTCGACACTGCGAACGTCAATAGGCAATCGCTTTAGTGACTGTCTGGGATTTATTAACCCCCTATAAGTAGTTAATAGTATACACTCACACTGTAAGAAAATCTAACGTTCTGTGATTGTTCAGCTTTTCTAAGGACCTATAGCAATGTTTGGATCTTTTTCGAAGATGAAGTGAACACAATGTTCTGCGTGACAAGAAAGATAAGTCCAAATCGAAAATTGTACAAGGAACCACGATTACGTCCCTTCATCGGCCTTAAAATGTGACACGCTGGGGAATATGAGACATCGCCAAGGAGACATTGTTAAGTTTTTTCAACCGACGTAGGTTACGTTTTCGTTTATTACAGGCAAAGTACATTTGGTAAACATTCCATGCATTTGGCCTAGCTCACCGAACTTTTACAACAACTAGTGATAGCTAATTGCATAAATGAATCTCCAAACCCTCGCAATTTAATACCAAAAACTCATCTCAGTCAGCGACGTTGCCATGGGACGGGTGGGATTGATGGGACTCGTCCCCCAACTTTTTCTCGAACATTTCAACCTTATATACATATATGCCCGAAAATTCAAAACCCTTTCACTAATGTACTCTCCCACTAATACTCCTTGTGTCATTTTGTGAAATCCATGCTTTCATTTTCTGGATACTTAACCCTTTACCTAACATGAAAAGCAGACACTTGCAAACAAAATTCTCGAATAACTAATTTTTAAAATTTTTTGTCTCAAAAACATAGGTTATAATCTCTCTTTGAAACGAGCTCGACGGTTTTGGTTTTGATCGTTACGTTGGGTAAAGGGTTAAGCCTTTTAAAAAAATGTACTCGCGGTGCTTCAAATAGCTTCCTGATTGACATGAAAGGCACTTATTTGTCCCCCGGGGAGGACTTCGAACCTTGGCTTATAGGGATTACACACTCCTAACACAACATTAAGTGAAATGAAGTGGAAGAAAATACTATTTATCTGCTGCAATCGAAATTAAGTGGAGGGGACAAAATATTTTGTTTCCCCAATTCATTTAATTTAGTACGGCCCCGGCCTCAGTGTGCGGACAATCTACTTAAATAATTTTAGGGAGCGCGGTGGCTCAGTAGATAGAGATGCAAGCTTCAAGCCGATAGGCCCTCGGTTCGAATCCCATCTACGGCAACCGCGTTGTGTCCATGGGCAAGGCACTTAATCCCGATTGCAAACGTGGGGGCACGGTGGCGCTGTGCACTAAGGCGTAATGCACGTCGATGGTGCACCTGTCTTCAACTAATGCTAACCCTGCTTGTGTGGGGTTAGTACGTTAAGGAGTCTGACAGGTGCTCGCTATTGCTAGGTGGTTCTCTCCGGGTACACCGGCTTCATTCACCCGTAAAAGTGTCCGATACGAGGTGACCCTGGCTGTCGAAAGTGTCGTTAAACCCCAAATAAATAAAGAAATAAAGAAATAATTTTAAGATATGTCATAGTTTGATCGAAGTACTGATTAAACGACGAAGCCCCCCCCCCCCCCCCCCCCCCCCACCTTCCCCGGTTATCTAAATTGACTTTAAATATCCCTCTGGCCTTCCACGATAACTCATCCACTCATACTGTGTATGGTTACCCCTAGTATAATTACAACAAGGTGCAACGCCACTGGTATCCCCCGCCAAGGGTTTCAAAATTGAAGGGTTTCTAAGTTTAAAAATGCGGAAAAGGCCCATTACTCTAGAAAAAATGGACAAAACCTGTTACTTGTGAATATCCTTTTCTCCAGCCTATCAGCATACCAAACAAATATCATTTAAATCCAACATTCACTGACTGAGATATGAAGGTCCAAAGTTGGAACGAACGAACGAACGAACGAACGAACGAACGAACGACGAACGAACGAACGAACGAACGAACGAACGAACGAACGAACGAACGAACGAAACGAACTATATCTCCTGCAAACTTCGTTTTGGCGGGGATAATAACCTTTTGACAGCTCTGTACCAATCGCTGTTGTAACACAAGCACTATTGTAATAAATTTATTATAATAGCGATTGTATTACAATAGTGGTTGGTACACAGCTCATAGCTTCGCATAACTTTCTTAAGGTCCCGAAGTTTCATTTTTTGGATTTCTCCGATCTTGTCTAAATACACGTTTTAAATAGGTCTTTGTTTCTTCGGCATCTTAGGCATCTTGGGTTATGACACCTCATTGGGTGGAAATTAACTCTCTTGGGATATATCTGCTGATTCGGAAAGTACAATGCGGCTTAAAGATATGAAATCGGTATTCATTCTTAAGTTTTCAAAGACGAATAACGAGAAGAATGTATTGTAAAAACGAATGATTTTTGTTGGCATACATCGAATTTGTTTTTCACACACCAGCAGGGGAGTCTTCCTAATTTGTGTAGTGTGGGAAGGGGTCTCCCAACCATAGCTTTGTTTAATATTCTCAACACGTACAAGACATCTGAAAAGGTGATAATAGCCATGCGCAATGTATTCGAAAAAAGTGAAAAACATCAAGGATTATCACATATTAATTATTAGATATGATTTTCTTTCCCAGAATTACCGATTATCGAGCTCGGCTGATATGACTTCATACTCGGCTGATAAGACACCGATCTCGGCTGATAGGAACCAGTCTAAAGTTGTCCCCTTTGATGCGTTACGGGGAACGGTCATGTTGTTTACAGCGAAATCGTTCACCGTTATTCATCGAACGCAATCAAATCATTAAAATTGGCTTTACCGGGCAAAAAGGAGTAGATTTTGTTTGATGAGGAACTGGTGATGGCAATATGTAACGATTAGGTGGTTGACGACAAAAAGGAAGAGAGTTGTACACAAAACTGAACGCTAGGCTAAAGAAAATCGATCTTTTGATTCTCAGGCACCGGCGCATTCGTTTTTTGCCCGCTTTCGTAATTTTTATTTCAGAGGCAAAATTCAAAATGAACAAAACTACCATGTGATTTTAGCGGTATCACATCGCGATTTGCGATGCATTATGTCGTATACATTGATACAGTACTGTTATTCTTTTCCCGAAATGCGACACGATTCTCATATGTATACAAAATAAATATTTATTTAACTGGTTGAGGACTAGATTATTTTTGGTGGTCTGAATATGTTCATCAAAAATTGTTCTATTACAAATTATTGGAGAGTGCCAACAGGCACTCTCCAATAATTTGTACTAGAACAAATTTGTATAAACAAACTATTATTCACGTTCAACTGAATACGAAACATGGGTAAGGAAAATGTTACTTTTACAGAGGTACCCTCATTTTTTGGAAAGGCCTGATTGTGGCTTCTAGCACTCAGCCAGTTGAAAACTCTTTATTTTTTATCTCCATTTTAGTTGTTCTATACTGGTTTTGTGTTGTGTGATCGCTGTTACAAATGAAAGTGTCAATGACACTGTAGCTTAACTTGTGTGTTGTGTTTGATGAAAAGGATAATGTTCAATGTTTATGAAAGGATTATGAAATAAGACAAGAATTGTGATAATTGGGAATATGTTCATTTCTGTTCCCTGTATGCTATGTTTATGATAAAAATAATATGAGGTGTACACTGTACTAAAGATCTGAGGGGTGGGTTAATATGACCTCACAGTTAATATATGTGGCCCTCACAGTTAACATATATCAACAAAATTACAATAAAATTATTCCAAAATGAGTCATCCTATCAAGTTACATTAAAATCCCTTCATAAATATGGCCTGTAGACTGTGCTAAAGGTTTTCGGGCTTCGGGCCCCTGTAGCCGTCAGTTTCCCAATTGCGTCCAAAGGGGATGTTCTCATCTAGACATTATATGAAGTCAACCTACCAAGTTACAATGAAATCCCTCCATAAATACGACCTGTAGACTGTGCTAAAGGTTTTCGGGCTTCAGACACCTGTAGACATCACAGTTGACCAACCACGACCAAAAGGGGATGTCATCATCTAGGCATTATATGGAGTCAACCTAACAAGTTACAATGAAATCCTTCCATAAATACGACCTACAGACATTCTAAAGGTTTTTGGGCTCGGGCAGCCATCAAGGCTGAATGATCATGACCAAAAGGGGACGTTCTCATCTCGACACTATTTGGAGTCATCCTACCAAGCTACAATAAAATCCCTTCATAATTATGACCTGTAGACTGTTCTAAAGGTTTTCGGGCTTTGGGCCCCTGAAGCCGTCACAGTTGCCCACTCGTGTCCAAAAGGGGACGTTCTCATCTAGACATTATATGAAGTCAACCTACCAAGTTACAATGAAATCCCTTCATAAATATGACCTTAGACTGTGCTAAAGGTTTTCGGGCTTCGGGCTCGGGCAGCCATCATGGTTGAATGATCGCAACCAAAGGGGACAATCTCATCTGGGCATCATCTGGAGTGATCCCGCGAAGTTACAATGAAATCCCTTCATAAATATGACCTGTAGACTGTGTTCAAGGTTTTCGGGCTTCGGGCACCTGTAGCCATCACAGTTGACCAATCACGACCAAAAGGGGATGTCATCATCTAGGCATTATATGGAGTCAACCTAACAATGTTACAATGAAATCCTTCTATAAATATAAACTTTTGCCTATGCTAAAGGTTTTTGGGCTCGGGCACCCATCAAGGCTGGATGATCACGGCCAAAATGGGACGTTCTCATCTTGACCTTATTTGGAGTCGACCTACCAAGTTACAATGAAATCCCTTCATAAATATGACCTGTAGACAGTGCTAAAGGTTTTTGGGCTTCGGGCACCTTTAGCCGTCAAAGTTGCCCAAACATGTCCAAAAGGGGACGTTCTCATCTAGGCATTATATGAAGTCAACCTACCAAGTTACAATGAAATCCCTTCACAAATATGACTTGTAGACTGTGCTTAAGGTTTTCGGGCTTCGGGTTCGGGCAGCCATCATGGTTGAATAATCGCAACCAAAGGGGACAATCTCATCTGGGCATCATCTGGAATGATCCTATGAAGTTACAATGAAATCCCTTCATAAATATGGCCTGTAGACTGTGCTCAAGGTTTTTGGACTTCGGGCACTTGTAGCCAACACAGCTGACCAATTACGACCAAAAGGGGATGTCATCATCTAGGCATTATATGGAGTCAACCTAATAGGTTACAATGAAATCCTTCCATAAATATGACCTTTTACCTATGCTAAAGGATTTGGGGTTCGGGCACCCATCAAGGCTGAATGATCGCGATCAAAAGGGGACGTTCTCATCTACACATTATTTGGGGTCATCCTACCAAGTTACAATGAAATCCCCTCATACATATGACCTGTAGACTGTGCTAAAGGTTTTCGGGCTTCGGGCACCTTTAGCCGTCACAGTTGCCCAATCATGTCCAAAAGGGGATGTTCTCATCTAGACATTATATGAAGTTAACCTACCAAGTTACAATGAAATCCCTTCATAAATATGACCTGTAGACTGTGCTAAAGGTTTTCGGGCTTCGGGCTCGGGCAGCCATCATGGGTGAATGATCGCACGTTCTCATCTAGACATTATATGAAGTTAACCTACCAAGTTACAATGAAATCCCTTCAAAAATATGACCTGTAGACTGTGCTAAAGGTTTTCGGGCTTCGGGCTTGGGCAGCCATCATGGGTGAATGATCGCAACCATAGGGGACAATCTCATCTGAGCATCATCTGGAGTGATCCTAAGAAGTTACAATGAAATCCCTTCATAAATATGACCTGTAGACTGTGCTCAAGGTTTTCGGGCTTCGGGCACTTGTAGCCATCACAACTGACCAATCACGACCGAAAGGGGATGTCATCATCTAGGCATTATATGGAGTCAACCAAACAGGTTACAATGAAATCCTTCCATAAATATGACCTTTTGCCTATGCTAAAGGTTTTTGGGCTCGGGCACCCATCAAGGCTGCATGATCGCGATCAAAATGGGACGTTCTCATCTAGACATTATTTAGAGTCATCCTGCCAAGTTACAATGAAATCCCTTCATAAATATGACCTGTAGACTGTGCTAAAGGTTTTCGGGCTTCGGGCTCGGGCAGCCATCATGGGTGAATGATCGCACGTTCTCATCTAGACATTATATGAAGTTAACCTACCAAGTTACAATGAAATCCCTTCAAAAATATGACCTGTAGACTGTGCTAAAGGTTTTCGGGCTTCGGGCTTGGGCAGCCATCATGGGTGAATGATCGCAACCATAGGGGACAATCTCATCTGAGCATCATCTGGAGTGATCCTAAGAAGTTACAATGAAATCCCTTCATAAATATGACCTGTAGACTGTGCTCAAGGTTTTCGGGCTTCGGGCACTTGTAGCCATCACAACTGACCAATCACGACCGAAAGGGGATGTCATCATCTAGGCATTATATGGAGTCAACCAAACAGGTTACAATGAAATCCTTCCATAAATATGACCTTTTGCCTATGCTAAAGGTTTTTGGGCTCGGGCACCCATCAAGGCTGCATGATCGCGATCAAAATGGGACGTTCTCATCTAGACATTATTTAGAGTCATCCTGCCAAGTTACAATGAAATCATTTCATAAATATGACCTCTAGACTGTGCTAAAGGTTTTCGGGCTTCGGGCTCCTGTAGCCGTCGCAGTTGCCCAATCACGTCCAAAGGGGGACTTTCTCATCTAGACATTGTATGAAGTCAACCCACCAAGTTACAATGAAATTCCTCAATAAATATGACCTGTAGACTGTGCTAAAGGTTTTCGGGTTTTGGGCTCGGGCAGACGTCACGGTTGGCAGATCATGCCCAAATGGGGAAATTCGCATCTAGACATCATAAGGAGTCATCCTACCAAGTTACAATGAAATCCCTCCACATTAAACATGACCTGCAGACTGTGCTAAAAGTTTTTGGGTTTCGGGCTTGGGCAGCCATCACGGTTGATAGATCATGCCCAAACCAAAAGGGGACGTTCCCGTCTAGGCACTATACAGAGGCATCCCACCAAGTTACAATGAAATCCCTTCATAAATACGACCTGTGGACTGTGCTAATGGTTTTCGGGTTTTGGGCTCGGGCAGCCATACCGGTTGCCCGATCGCGACCAAAAGGGGACGTTCTCATCTAGACATGACCTCAAACCTGCATATGAAATTTCGTGACGATCAGACAAGAACTGCGCTAAAGGAAATGTGAACAGACGTCACAGACTCACAGACTAACAGACTCACAGACTAACAGACTTCCGCACGCGTGATGGCAATAGCTTATCTTGACTATGTTAAGTTAAGCTAAAAACAACCTATCAGCGAAATCAACATGGAAGCTCTAGTATTTAATTTTAGGCTCTCACAATTGAATTTTAGGCTTCGGCGACCATTCCATCAGGAATAAAAAATAGAAATAAAAACCCTCATTCGTTTTTTTTTAAAATGCCAGAGAATCGATTATTTAATTTTGTTTGGCCTATTAATTCAGAGTCGTAAGAGGAGATTCGTCGAACTGAGAGAAAAGATAGTTCAGCTGTCCGAACGTCCCGGCTGTGGAAGCCGCGGCGTTCGGGTAGCTGAACTAGGAGAAGAAGAAACGTAGTACTTAATGAAATTTATTAGAGTTTAACGACACATTAACAGCCAAGGTCATATCGCGTCGGTGACAGTTTTACGGGTGGAGGAAGCTGAAGTATCCGGAGAGAACCACGGAGCAACGAGACGAGCAGCTGCCAGCTCCCCAACATCGTAACTCCGTACTGCAGCACAGGCAGGGTTAGATTGGTTGAAGACATTCGCACCACCGACGTGCAGTACGCCTTAGTACACGGCGTCATCGTGCCCACATGTGGACAATCGGGGCGAAGTGCCTTGCCCAAGGACACAACGCGGGAGTCCGAATCGATCACTCAGACGATCACCCATCCAAGGACTAACTGGGCTCAACGTTGCTTAACTTCGTGATCTGTCAAGAACCGGTTACCGCAACGCCACCGCGCCCCCTAGGACTTTATGAAAAGAATGAGAAACAAAAACATTGTCGGAAAGAAAACCGTAACAGATCTTGTTATTATTATTTTGGGTTTAACAAATAAAGAGGTTATTGCTTGGTTAGTTTTATATTGCTCAAGATATCAACCCTCAGTAATTTCACATCAGCCTCCTACCTTTGGTGTCAGGCTGATATGAAGTTTCAGCACAGTGGCCGTAGACTGGTTGTAATCCACACGTGGGCAATGATGTCCACGCATGCGTTTACCAGGTAATAAAAATCATCATTAGCAAATTTTAATTAATGAAGCACCGGGTTGTTGATGATTATTCCTATCATTATTGTGTGGAATCTATGGAAATATTGCCCACCTGTGGATAGTGACCAGTCCACGGCGGCTGAACTGTACCTCTATTTGAATGCACTCTCCTGTTTCCCATCTTTGTGATTTATTTATAATTTTCTAACCTGCGCAAGGGACAGTATTACATGTTTGAGAATCTGTATAGGCACCAGTAAGTTACCTTGAGCTGATATGTCAGCTGATATGAAACTAAGCAAGTAATGATCTCTAATTATCTCATGAGTTGACAGGAGAAATATATATCTCTACGAGTGGCTTTACTGTAAGTGACAATACATAATTTCTCGTGCCCACAGATGGGATAATGGGATAACACCCCTCGATAACTTAACATCAGCCTTCGACCTTGGGTCGCAAGCTGATATGGAACAGATCGACGAAGACCAAGTTATTGATACACTGTTTCGCTGAACATAAATCTGATTTATTCATCGTCCTTCTCTCGCCAGCGCTATTCTCAGAAATCGCCAATCACTTTTCATTATTTTTTATCTTTTTTTGTCTCAAAAACATAGGTTATGACCCCTCGTTGGAACGACCTCGTCGAGCTCGTTCCACTAACCTATGTTTTTGAGATGAAAAAAATGAAAAAAATTAGTTATTCAAGAATTTTGTTTGCAAGTGTCGTCTGCTTTTCATGTTAGGTGAAGCGTAAACAAAAAGCTGGGAACTACTTACCGCTACTCGACGCATCTCCCTGGCTTCCTCGTCTCATAAAATACTTGAACCAAGAGAATACCGCAGGATCAGTTCGCAACGTCTAAGCTCTTTATACATTCCTAGTGGGCCTTGTGACGGGTAAAAAAACTCTCCAGATAAGGTAGCAGCGGGCAGCGTGTGAGGTGTGTGGAGACACATACATTGGCGGCGCCAATGTCTCTTCTGAATTGCAAACATTGTAGACTCTCGTCCAAGGCGAAACCACGCGAGAGTTTATTGGGCCGAGTAACTTGCTGAAACTACTGCTTTTCGAATTGAAGATGTGCAGTCGTGAGGTTAGCTGACGTATGACTGCAACGCTACTGGATGACGCAGTTTAATGGTATCAAGATCATTGCACACTTGACGCGATGCGCGCGTTGTGATAAGGTGTTCATTACAATTTTTTCATCTCAATTTGCAATTTCGGCACAACTTGTCAACTCAGATTGGAGCCTCACTGTCGGGGCCGTAATCAGCCCCAACAATTGGATGGTGGGACCCATGTCTGCCCGACTATAACATTAAGTTGCCCGACAGACATTAGGCAATGTTAACCTCGGTTGTAATACGAACCAAACCCGATATGATTTTGATAGATGCTATTTGGGTTGTCAAATAATTACAATAGTTTAAGAAGAGAGGGTGCCAGCTGGTAATCACACAATCTTATTCATAATGTATATGTTACCACAAATTATTAAATTCTCAAGCAAGGCTAATATTTCAACGAGAATCCGAGAATCCGAGAATCCATTCACGCAAAAATTCGCACAGCAAAGCCAGCGAGATCCATGTAGCTTCTTGCTGTACCTCTGCTACGATTCGCGCTAAAAGAATTGAGTCAGTTTAACCCTTTACCACAGCAAATTAACTAATACAAGGCTGACATGACCCGAACTATCCTGACACTATGTCAATAAAATTGTACAAATTAGGCTGTCATTGAACCAGTTCCGATGGCATCCATATTTGTAAGGTTTTACTGATAAATATTGTGTAGATTTTAAAAAATTATCAAATTCAGTTTATATTTTAAAAATTAAAAAGCCGTGTTGGGTAAAGGGCGAACATGTGTTATCAGTACACAGCAGGGGTTCAAACATGATGGCCTAATGGGATCCTGGGACACTCAAAGCAGGTTTATATTCCCGTAACCAACCATTTTCGCGAGAATCCAAATGGATTCTCTCAATTTAGATCAAATATAAGCCCTGCACAAGCTTCCAGTCAAATTCTGGAAGGAATTCGACGCTGTTGCTGTTGCATGGAACCAGTCTAGCCCTTTAATAGTTCATGACCTGTATTTTAGATTCAATTGTTTGGAATGTTTCAGATGGTCGGAAAGGCGAACCGATTTACGAGCAACTGAAATACATCAGACGATTGAATCTAATAGTTCCTTAATCATTCAGTTTCTATGAATCAACGCAAGAAATGTTTCTCAGCCGAGAATTGAATTGACCGAATCTTTAAGTGTTCGACCGATTACCAAAAATGGCCGCTGATCGATTACCGGTTATTTGAGCTCAAAATCGGCCGATTTTGATGCCGATTCCGATTGTAATACTGTGCACTACTCGATGAGTCTGGGCTTGAAAGAACTGCATTAAACTGAACATATTTCACAGTGTTAAACGCAGTTGACTCAGGTTGCACTAAAATGATCAGACGCGCACACTTGGGCGGTATACGTGGCTCTCAGAGCCACGTGTACCGCCCAAGTGCGCACGACTGGTCATTTTACTGCGACCTGAGAAATGGAGTAGAATCTTCACTTTTTCCGGTATGAACTGGCGATTGCCGCAAGTACGCTCAGTTGTAAGCTTTTCATGTCGTTTAACTTGCATATCCCCTGGGGGGGGGGGGGGGGGCATCTAGAGTAATTAAGACAACACATTGTGGTTGTTTTCCAACTTTATTGAATGCTATCATGTGACATCTTTTTACTTTAACAATTGAACAATTGCTGAAGATAATAAAATGTTCATTATTTGGGGTGGACCATATTATATTTTCAACGTGCAGCTCTTAAAAATATTGATTGGTCTACCCCACACATTCACTTAGCAGCATTCTACTTTATGAAATTATGACGTATCATGTTCCTGAGCCGGAAAATCGGTCTCTCGAGTTCAAAGGTTTAAAGCGACTTTGTTTTAATATAAAGCTCCAGCTTTGTTGAAAAGATTCCACATCATTCCTTCAGTGGTAGAAAAAAGTATTCCCGACACTTTAGTTTTTACTAATTTCACACACTTTAGTTTTAACTAATTTCAATTTAGTTTACTAAATATTCCCTACACTTTAGTTTTTACTAATTTCAATTCAGTTTATTAAATATTCCCTACACTTTAGTTTTTACTAATTTCAATTCGGTTTACTAAATATTCCCTACACTTTAGTTTTTACTAATTTCAATTCAGTTTAATAAATATTCCCTACACTTTAGTGTTTACTAATTTCAATTCAGTTTACTAAATATTCACGACATTTTAGGTTTTACTCATTTCACTTCAGTTTACTAAATATTCCCTACACTTTAGTGATTACTAATTTCAATTCAGTTTATTAAATATTCCCTACACTTTAGTTTTTACTAATTTCAATTCGGTTTATTAAATATTCCCTACACTTTAGTTTTTACTAATTTCAATTCGGTTTACTAAATATTCCCTACACTTTAGTTTTTACTAATTTCAATTCAGTTTACTAAATATTCCCTACACTTTAGTGATTACTAATTTCAATTTAGTTTACTAAATATTCACGACATTTTAGGTTTTACTAATTTCAATTCAGTTTACTAAATATTCACGACACTTTAGTTTTTACTAATTTCAATTCAGTTTACTAAATATTCACTACACTTTAGTTTTTTGCTAATTTCAATTCAGTTGTGATAGTAAAAATATTTCCAAGACTTCAGTTTTTGTTAATTTCAATTCAGTTTACAAAAAACTTGGTGTTGATCAAACCTGGTTCAAATCCAATTGTAAATCCAGTGAACTGGTGAAAAATACAACATTTGCCGTGTCAACTCTGTTTTTCTCTTCTGGGTATTTTATGTTTTCTGCGCTGTCTTCTCAGCCTGAATTTTCAGTTATTTGTGTTTTGCAGAATTCATTTTTTTTAGAATTCAGAATATTTATTTTTCCGAGTTCAACACTTTAATTTTAACGTAATGGACATAACCGACTATAAACAATATACAAAAATCGCCATTCATTTTTTTTGTTTTGTTTCCAATGTTTGCCTCAAAGACATAGCTTATGGCCTCTCACTGGAACGAGCTCGTTAAACTCGTTCCAATGAGAGGCCATACGCTATGTTTTTGAGGCAAAAAATTAATTTTTTTAGTTAGCCCTGGTCAGTTGAGAAATCTCTTGAAAGTGTCGTCTGCTGTTGGTGTTAAATAAAGAATAAAGTAATAGCATTTCTGTGAATGTGCAAGTGAATGGGGGTCACGAGTGAGTGAGTGAGTGAGTGAGTGAGGTTGTTGCTGTCTGGCCTTTGGAATAAATTTCAGCCAAAAAATGTGCGTGCTTACATGTCGTCCCCTGAGTTCCAATGTGTTCTATGTGCCTACTGGCACATAGAACACATTGGAACTCAGGGGACGATGTTTGCGTGAGTAAGAGATGGTCTTGATATAACTGTAGGGATACTGTCTTGGCATATGCCCCATGCTTTCTCTTACATAAAAACACAATACGTGACAGTGACAATTATACAAATGCATATCTCACAGAAATGATTGCATGAACAGATTTGAAAAACAAATAAACTGCCCAGTCTGCTTCCGTTGCCCTTACCAGTTACCACAGTCACACACACACACACACAAACAACCAAACTCTCTGGAAGGGGCCTCTACAAATTACTACATTTTCACTATCCGCCATATTCATGTTTGTCGTCGGAAGTTTTTATTTAAATAAACATATGAACAAATTTTCCAAGTGCCACGTAAAGCACGATTTCTGCGAGCATTGTGCAACAATTTGATGCACAACCTGTACCGCCTTTTTGATTTTTTTGATTTTGAGCCTTCGTTGTGTCGATCCAGGTGTTTACTAAATTCTCCATGATGGTCAGAGGTACAGCTCCATTATCGAGAATAACACCGTGGAAGTCTTTTATGTTGAACAAATCACCTGAAATACATGAAATGGAAAGCCTGGGTTGAGTGTAGTTTCTTGTACCAATCTGATAAGGGTTTTAAGATGGAAAATCTTGTAATTATAAGATAATAACTTGCATTTACAAGATACTAACTTGTAATTCCACGGTACTAAATTGTAATTATAAGATACTAAGTTGTAATTACAAGATACTAAGTTGTAATTACAAGTTACTTTCTTGTAATTACAAGTTATTATCTTGTACTTTCAGCTATTAAATTGTAATTATAACTTATTAAATTGTAATTACAAGTTAGCAAACTTGAAATTACAAGTTATCTAACCTGTAATCACAATTTAGTATCATGTAATTACAATTTAATAGCTTGTAATTACAAGTTATTGACTTGTAATTAAAACTTAGCTAACATGTAATTACATTATAATAACTTGTAATTGTAATTTGACTACCTTTTAAATAGAAGATAATAAATTATAATTGCAATTTAGTATCTTTTCATACGGTTAGGTGAGGCACGCTTGTTTTTCTAGTATGGTTGTATAGGATGGTCTGTGCATGTCCCTGTTAGTCTAATGTTAGCCCTTGGCACTAGCAACTCATGTTATGCTTTTTACTACCCTGTTGTTTCTATGGGTAGAACGTATTTCTGCGCCATGCGTGTTGTTATTCTACTCGGTTGTCGAGTATTTTAGCATAGTATGGAGGTTCTGTGCCCTTTTGGGCCTTTTAGTTTTGGAGGTACCTGTTGATTCTCTAAAGCCAATTGTCTAAAGCCCCGCTTTGGTTTTATACTAGTTCCCTACAATCCGATGGTTCTGGCTGTACACAAAAACGGTAGAAGATCCTTCACACTGATACATTATAGTCTTTGTGACTCCTAAATCCCAGATAGCCGTCTTTATGGTTCCTATAGACCAGTCTAGACTAATGTGGATAGTTGTGGATTGATGTGGACCAATCTAAGAGGAACATGGTTTGGGGACTATTCGGACTACTGGGGATTGATTGCAGACGATAGTGGTTTTGGGGACTATTGGGGATCAGGTTTTGGCGACTGATGTAAGTGGTTTGGAGACTACTCGGCACTTTTTATGGACTGAAAACAGTGGTGGTTTGGAGACTAAAGGGGGACTTAAGCAAGTGGTTGATGGTGTAGTAGTTGTTGTGGTTGTTGGTGTAGTGGTTTGTTTCTTCGATGGTTTAGTAGTTGTAATATTTGTGTAGTATTTGTGGTGGTTGGTGCCGAAGTTGTTGGTGTCGTAGCAGCATTGGTTGGTTTTGGAGTGATTGGCGTTGCTGTGTTTAGTGCTGTAATTGTGGTGACATAGCTCTTTCCGTCGTCATTGTAGCTGTAGCGTTTTTGTTTGGGGGACCTTTGTTGATGCAGTGACGAGTGGTTGATGTTTAGTTTTTGATGTAGCAGTGGTCGGTATTGCGGTTGTTGTGACGGTTGCTGAAGTTGTAGTTGCCGTATTTGGTATAGTAATGGTTCGTGTAGCAGCTGTAGTCTTTGGTGTCGTAGTTCTATGTTAAACACTACAACTACTACCTCGACAACTACCACGCCAAGCTGCCAACCACTACGCTATCAGTCACTTCTATACAAACCATGGCAACTATTTCAACCAAAATAACATTTACTACGCCAGTCTCTACTACAACTACTACAGTTACTACTGTACCGACAACTGATACAACACCATCCACAACAGCTACTACACCAAAACCAAGACTACACCACCAAACACCAAACTATCACACCAACAACCACAACCTCAGCATCAATCATCGCAACTACCGCAACTACTCCTCCGACCCTTGCACATACAGAACAAAAATAGCGCGAAGTACCACACACTACACCAATCACTATAATTAAACCAACCACTAGAACCAATGCACTAGCAAATACAGCACCAGCAATTACAATGACTAATCCAACTACAGCACCAACTACTACGACTACTACACCAACCACAACAACACCAACTATTAACCCTTTAACCAACGTAACGACCAAAAAAACGGCCAGTGCTATTCTGAAAAATTGCCAATTAATTTTCATTATTTTTTCATTTTTTGTCACAAAAACATAGGTTATGACACCTCGTTGGAACGAGCTCATCGAGCTCGTTCCAATGAGGGGTCATAACCTATGTTTTTGAGACAAAAAAAATGAAAAAAATTAGTTATTCAAGAATTTTTTTGCAAGTGTCGTCTGCTTTTCATGGCAGGTAAAGGGTTAAAACTATTTCATCAACAACTGCGACACCAACCAGAACAACACAAACCACTTCAACTAAAACATCCACAATGCACACCATTACCACTACTAACCTGACCACACCTACAACTCCAACTACCTTCTAGGGCTGCACGAGATACTAAACTGAATACCTGTATCGGTATTCCAAAAAATACCGTGGTATACCAGTACATCAAAAGACTATTCATTATATCTGAAAATACGTACCACAATCGGGATTTGAGCCATAACAGTGGAACGAATTTCCATGCCTTGATGATGCAGTTCGAATAACCATTCAATCAACGCAAAATTTATTATTTTTAATATTAGTTTATCGAATTTTTCCAAAAATTTCAACAAAACCTATGAGGTGGTCACATAGTATGCTTTTGTTAAAAATTTTTGAAAAGTATTTTTTCAACTGCTAAATCGGTATATTACGCCTGCGGATGCGGTCGATTTGTTGGGTAAAAGAATAACATTATTCATTCGGGTCTACAGTTAAAACTCAAGGCATCTTGATAATTAAACCGTGGATAAATAAATAATGACGATAAACAGATATTTTTGTAATTACCCCTGTATTCAATCGATAATGGTTTGAATAACGGTAAGTATAGGTTTATCGACATACTGTGTTGCCCTACTACTCTCATACAATAACCTCAACCACCAAGCCAGAAAATAAGCAGACTGTCATCTGCAAACTGAGGTCCGCAGGGGGTAAATTTAGTGATGCTACCCTGCACAGCAGGGTAGCATCACTAGATTTACCCTCTGTGAACCTCATTCTGAATCGGGGTCCCAAAACTAAACAGAAAGAGGTACCCCGAGGATAACTGGCAAACTGTGTAGGATAGCATCATCAAATTCACCCTCTCGGGACCTCATTCTGCAAATGTCAGGCTGCTTATTTTCTGGCCTGTCAACCACAACATCGATAACCACAACTACATTGACCACTTCAGTTGCTAGAAGAAAAAGAAATATTACACACCAGTATTTACTACAACCAACAAACACAACTTCAATGTCAACAACTACAAGCTCCACTTCAAAAACTACATTTACTAAGCTCACTACGATACCTACCCCCCAGGTACCACATTAGCTGACAGAGCTATGACACAAACAACCACAACTATAACACTAAATACAGCAATATCAACCACTATGACACCACTCACTGCAGCTACGACACCAACAACCCCAAAAGTAACCACTACAGCTACTGCACCAGCCACGACAGCGACTAAACAAACTCATCATTACACCAACAACTACAACAATTAGAACAAATGTGGTTTACCAACAACCACTATCTTAAGTCCATAATAGTTCCACGTACTCCCCAAAAGTCCGCGAGCCACTATTTTCCTCAGTTCCCAAACCACTTAGATCAGTCCCCAAAACTTCGTCCCCAATGGTCCCCAAGCCACTATTTTCTGACAACAGTCCCCATTAGTCAGAGCAGTTTCCAAACTATGTTTCTTTGAGATTGTCCCCAATAGTCCATAAGTATCCACACTAGTCAGGATTGAACCATAGGAGTCCCAAAGACGGCTATAATCTGGGATCTAGGAAAAATGAAGGCTACAATGTATGAGCTATTGGGAATCTTATGCGGTACTTGAGAGAACTCCATAACAATCTAAATTCAGGGAAATAGCACAAAACCAACAAGGCGGTACATTCGTTGGCTCCAGTAGATGTCTTCATGGCTAAAAAGAACCCAAAAGGGTAGGGACAAGCCACGCTTTTCTACAATACTAAACAAACAAGTATCTTGAACAATATCGCACGCCCTAGCATTACAAACTACCCACAGCAACCATAGGATAGCAAAAAGTACATGCTGTCGTATGATAGTCATAAAATAAGCTGAATTTTTAATTTCAAATAGGAGGGACGTCGGCGTTGTGAGTGAGTTGGTTCCGGAAATGGAATTGAATTAACCCTTTGAACTCTAGTGGTATCTTCCATGCCAGTTCAATGGCAGCAATTAGAAGAGTCCATATTCACTACTCGGGGTAGATCCATCAATATTTTCAACGTGCAGCCTCGGGGCTGCACGTTGAAAATATTGATTGGTCTCCCCCACACATTTACTGAACAGCCATCCTATTTAATGACATTATGACGTATCATGTTGCTGGCCGGAAAAGCGGGGTTCATAGGGTTAATCTTCCAGCAGGAGCATATCTGTTTAGTACTAGTTGGCAAATTAACTGGTTGAGTACTGAAAGCCCATATTTGGGCTTTATTTCAAAGTGCAGGTAATGCAAATAAACGGCTTCATTCTGTAGATGTGCTTCACATTTCCGTTGTATGAGTTTCATATTTTTCGTTTGTATTGGTTTGAATTGTTACAAAATATGTGAGAGTGCTGATAGGTACTCAATTGTAACAAGGCGAAGACACGCGAACAAATTTTCACAACGAAAAATAATTTTGCATACGACCAATTACAGGCTACGCTAAAGTTGTAAAAGTTGTTCAGCTGAATAAGAATGGAAATAAAAAAAACATTAAAGACGATAAACAATGTGAAATTATTTTGCACATCGTGGGATAATTGGAATAATTCAATAAGCAATGTATCAAGAAACTCTTGGCGAATCTTTCTATAGCCTGGGGTGGTGCTTTTAGAATCAAAGACGTTAGTGACATTTGAATACCTTGTTTGACACCCCCTAATAATTTTACCTGTCTTGACATTTTCATCTGGTTTGGAATGTTAGATACCGATCGTTCTTCCTTGTAATCAAGTACTTTCTAACGAGACTTGATTTCATACTGGAACTTTTATGTCATACACACAGTCAGTCATATACAATAGAGATGGGAAATATACCGAAAAACAAAACCGATACCGATATCACTGCGATACCGAAAAACCGACGCAAACCAATTGTTGAGTACCGAAACCCTCAGAATTTTCAAACTTTCCAACATTCGCTATTTATAAATCCCTGGCCTGTTGAGGATTGATAACAGCAGAAATGTTCATTTTCATGAAAAAAGCTGACTGATTTTCTTTTCAGTTTTATTAACCCTCAAATGACTGAGCAACTGTCCTGAATTCCCTTTAGACTATAACCTGTGCATGTCCAATTGCTTCGTAATGATTTCTAGTCAAGTCTTGGCTGTCAGCTGGACTACCTAAGGATTACATGGTCAGGACACATGATCTGAGATAACAGAAGCCTGAAATAGGTCTTTAAACATTAAGCTGATTTTAGAATAAGCTACAAAATTACTGTAGATATAATTTGTGGTAAAAAAAGAATGTCACTGTTGAGCTCACTGGCAGTGGCAATTAATACGTTGTGGTAGAATGATACTACAACAACTTATTCTGTTTTCCTCTTGTACTATCAGCAAATCTCAGTCAAGTTAGATACCAAATATCGAACCGACACAGAGGTTCACCCTCCAAAAATACCGAAACCGCCATCGAACTCAAAATTCCAATACCGCTCAACTCTATCATATAAATGAAGATCTGTCGTACCCTATTCTGGCTGTTGGTCAATTCTGGAGGGGGGGGGGGGGGGTTCCAGCATGGCCAATTTGGAGTACAGTAACGGAATGTATTAATTAATGTAAATGTTGCGTCACGACTACTGTTTTTTTATTTATCTAAACTTAATTTTCAAGAAGTCTTGTGTTGGTTAACTATAACCCTTTACCCAACGAATCGCCCGCATCCGCCCGCATAATATGCAAATTCATCAGATGAAATTTTTTTTATTTTTCCAACAATTTCAACAAAACCATATCATGCGACCCCTCGTTGGAACGAGCTCGTCGAGCTCGTTCAAACGAGGGGTAACATGGTATGGTTTTGTTGAAATTCGATGAAAAAATTGGAAAAATGATATTTAAAATAATAGATCTTTATATCGTCTGCGTTGGGTATAGGGTTCAGGACTGACGATTATTTCAATTACACCATCAAGACATGTCTTCAACTAACGCATGCCTTGGTGATGTAGTCAAGTGAAATATTCGGGACAAATCAGATTTACCTCCCCCACCCACTCCTCCCCCAATCGGTCAACTTCACTACATCCATGCACAGGAGCAAATGTGTGAAAGTTTGCACCTCTCTCTTTTCCAATAACAAAAATAAGCTGAAACTGGCTTCAAAATTTGAAAAGTAGTCGCTGTACAATACACTAACACTTACCAAGCTGTTCTGTCGCTTTTTTACGAAGTTCTTGTATCTTCAGTTCACCTATTTTATAAGCGCAGGCTTGTCCCGGCCATGTAAGGTATCGGTTCACTTCTGTGTCTGCGTTATGTCTAGAGTAGGCAGTGTAATTCAGTATGTACTCAATAGCCTTCTCATTGGTCCAGCTACAGAAAAAATAGATAAATTTTGCTTTTCAGCATGATGCAGTTACATCTCTCACTTTCATAAAACTTTTAGCACGTTTATTTGTGTCCGTTGATGATATTTTCACTGTGATTCGCCGGTTTTATTTACAGTTAAATGCGATTTTTAAATAACTTAATCACATTTATTACACGCCTATTAATTTTCCTTCAGTTCCATATTTACAAATCCGTACGGAACATGTGTTCCATACAGAATTCCGTTGACGGACTATTTTTCCATCTGACGTCATGGATAGATCCATCAAAAGAACTAAACTCCGTCCATTTTCGTGCCCGGCCAATCGAAACGTCGAATTCTGATTTAGATCAATTCAAAAGCTGCTGAGACAGCCAATAAATATAATGTCAATTAGAAAATGTGTTGTTTAAATCCACCAAAATTAGCGAAGTTAAACTTATTCAAAAATGAGAAGTAATTGATAACACTCAAGTTCTGACAATGAAGCGACTTTCTCTTGTAACAGGAGGAGAGACAAGTGCCGGAGCCGGGGTTGTATTGTTTATTTCTGCTTAGTCGTGTAACTAAAAAATGAAATAGAAACATATAATTTCTTGTTTGCATTTTAGAAACAGGATGTTTTGTGCGCCAGGGGTAGGTAGGTAGGGGTGGTGGTGGGAAAATTCTGCTTTTGAGGCTGCTGGGTGACTGGAAATAGCTGGTTTCGGCATATTTTCATGCAGTTTTTCAGATTTAAGTCTTGTCTTTGACAATAAATTATTCCACCCACATTCAGATTTTTTATTTCTACTTAGTCAGATAGTGTTATATGTTTTTGTGGATTTCGTAAATGTAATACATGTTATGGGTTAGATAACAAAGTTACAGAATAGTTGCATTTGAAGATAGTGTATCGCATGTCATTTTTGGAAATGCCTGGAAAATTGTCGTGATGTTCTGTGAATATGTCTTGTGTCGGTCAAGATAAAAGTACGACGTCCATACGTTTTTTTTTATTTCCTTATCTTTTTAGCGGAAGCGTTTATTAAATACATAATTTTACAAGTACAAATAACCTGGGGGAATTTCTACTCAATATTGTGAATTTTTAATTATATCCACAATCAAATGCCTTTTTCTCATTTTACAAACTTTATCAGCATCTTCCATGTAGATGACGTCTTCACCCTCACGTGGCCTTTATTTACAAAACAATGAACACACGTGAAGCGAAATGGCAAGAAAACTATGATGGTTACCGTCAATTGCTTCATATTTCACTTATTTGCTAATGTATAACTCAACTATACAAACTCCTATACCAATACTACATCTATACCAATACATTTAAAATGTTAGGTTTTCGTAATTGCAGTTCATGGATTCGTTTTGAAAAGCGACGAAAGTACACAACTTGATGCAGAATAATACGCAGTCACATTTCAACTAAAGTTTCGTTTTCAACTCGTATTTACATTATATTAACCCTTTGAACCCTGATGGTATCTTCCATGTTAGTTCAATAGAAGTAACTGGAAGAGTCCATATTTATTATTTGGGGATAGTCCAATTAATATTTTCAACGTGCAGCCTTAGGGCTGCTCGTTGTAAAAATTGATTGGTCTACCCCACACTTCAACTCAGCAGGCATCCAACTAAATAAAAGTATGACATATCTTGTTTCTGGGCCAGAAAAAGGGCCGCTTGGGTTCAAATGGTTAATATTACAGCTGATACTTACTAGGACTATAAAAGTTAATTTTAGCAAAAGTAGTCAAACGCTCAACATACCGATATCGATTTATTCAACTTTTAGTCGAGTTCACGTCCGCCATTTTCTGACATGACTTGTGCGATTCGTGTTTGGAAACAATGGTCACGTGGCCCGGGACCTACGTCATCGAGATTGTAGATGCGCATCTCCTCCATTATGCAGACAGAGCGAAATCTGGCCCAATTGAATCTCCACTAATTTCATAATATGTCATTTTTTCAAGTGTTTTCCAGAAAAATCCAATATTCAAAAACTTTCTCAATCCTTGCAGGAGATTTCTGAAATCAAGGACTTTCAAGGAGCCACTGTAACTATGATTTGGTATCTCTGAAACAACAAAAATCCACCTGAGATATGTCCTTAGCCATTAATTACCATTTTCCTTCTCCTTATCTAGTAATTCCGATTTTTGACGTCCACCATTTGTTGGATAGCGTATTTAATTTGTGTATTACTTGCTCAGAACGAAATTTGAAAAATGATTTGCATCATGTCTTTCTGGCACTTACCTGTAGTGATGGAGTCCCGTATCAACGACAAGTCTGCATGCTCTAAATATTTCTGAACCATAACGTCCCATGCTGTAATTAAAACACAAGCTGAATAATATGTGTGATGCAACAAGTATTTGACTGAATGAGATTTATTCAGTAGAATTTAGCATGGTCTTATTCTCAGTGACGACATCAGAAGCACGTGCGCCCCCCCCCCCCCCCCCCCCCCACACACACACCTGTTTTCCAAAAGTGTCGTGATTAATGTCAAGCAAAAAACGTCGCGGAAAATATATAAATCCCTAGCTCGGTTGAACAATTTGTTAATGTCGGAAAGTGTTTTGGGCCTTTGAACCCTAATCTCGTACCTTTTGACTTCTTAAATTTCATCATTCCGATTTTCGCCATTTGACCTCTGAAGGATTGATATACCCATTTGTTCGCCTAAACAACCCGAGATCTCAGTTTAAAATGTAAACATTCTCCTTAAAAAATAAGTACGCTCCATAACAAGTATGCCAAAATGGGGAGAGCTGACTCATTGAAAATAAATGAAACAAAAAATAAAAGAAAAAATACATAAAATTAAGTATTTTAGGCCTAAGAAAGTTTAAAATTCCCAGGCTCTCCCTTATGGCCCTTTTGGCTGTCGCATGCTCTTCTTTATAACCAATGCAAACTTAAAAAAATCAAAATCAAATGATTTATGTCAAATATTTTACCCAAGTTAATAGCGAGCGCCCCCAGAACGGACGAAGACCGTTCGGAAGCGAGCTCTAAAGGTTAACACGTGTAATTGAGTCATTTCTTTTGAAACTCCTCTACAGCTTTGATTTCAAATTTATTTTGTGTCTCCGTGCCGGCAGCCATTTTGAAATCAACAGGTTGTTTGTAGGATTCGAGGAATTTTCCCAAGAGCAAAAAGGGACAATATAATTGTTTTCAAAAGAACATTCGGATACCAATTGGGTAAAGTGAGTGAACCATCAGTTGAGGGAAGTAGCAGGGGAGGGGTGTGGGGTGCTATTGAGATATTCTCCCATAATAGACTTGATCAGCATCTTCCATTTTAATGACGTATGCCCTCCCACCCACGTGACGTTTGTGTACAAAACAATACACACGTGCGAGAACATTTGAGCGACAGCGATGAACGTTACTTTATATTTCACTCACTTGAAATCATTTCTGAACGTTTTTCTGAACTTTGCAAACTCCTAAATTGCTACTATTGATAATACGTTATTTTGAGATCAAAATTTTACAATATTCATTGCATTTATTAACTACGAAATAAAATGTTAATCAATGCCGGCCAGCCTTCCACAAAATTTCAGTGTTCCTTCGAAGTTCCGAAATGGCCTCTGCGAATGCGACGGTGTCAATACACCTTTCGTTCACAAGACTGCCAAGAGAATGGTTTCATGTATGGGACATATCGCGCTTTAAAAAATTACGTTTAAGGGCGTCGTTAATTAAATATTAATTGTATAGAAAGTATGGAGAGTTCACGCGTTTTTTCAAGCTGGACAGTAGAGCAAATGAAGGATTTTTTAAACTTCGGTGTGCACCAATGACGGGTTCACGGCAAGAACTGTTAAAGAGGTGTTTTTAGGTGGACAAACTAAATTTGCCAACATTCCCAACCCCCGAACAACAACTACTACAAAAAAAAAAAACAGACAGGCTAAAAGAGAAACTAACTCTTGAGAATGGAACAGTTCTGCCAGACCCCGCCACAATAAATGTTGGTAAATGGTCGGACGACATGAGAAAAATGCCCGAGATTGATTTCTCTGACATTTACATTTACCTAATAAATACACCAGGGGACTTGGACAATGAAAAGCTAAAAGCAAGAAAATCGTTGAAAGCCATCCAGTATTTTAAAGATGGCTGGGAACAAACTTTGTGACAGTAGCAGATAAAGATTTTGCTTTTGTTAAAGCTAAAGTCAGACCGTCACAGAAATCTCATGAGATGCCCCATGATGCATGGGTTTTGCTTCACAAGGATACGTGGATTAAATCAGTACATTGTTCATGCACTCCAGGGTATATGCATAACTAAACTTTAAGGAGTTATACCACTCCCCCAAACAGCCCCCCCCCCCCCTGTAATTACCTGGTGGGGTTTAATTACCCAGTGGGATTGGGATGGGATGAAAGTAGGCTCTCCCCACCCCAATATATTTTTTGGCGTTTTTTAGGGGGGGGGGGCAGTTAAACACTCCCTCCCTCACCCCTAGCTAACTTCTTGATCAAGTTTATGTATTATGTTATCACTACATATTAATCATTCCGTTTGGGTTTCATAAACAGTATTTACCTGTGAAAATTTGCGTGGGCACTTGCAGGGATTTATCGAGGTGGATAGCCCCATTTCCAATCATTACTCACAGTAGTGGAGTGCCAATTCCTGACCCCCAAGCCCACGGGTAAGAAGTTCATCTTCCCCCACTGAGGGGGTGGGGGGGGGGGGGGGGGGTAAGTTAGTTTATGCCCCTTCCCCCTGCATATCTCCTCCCCCCACCTGATGTTTGTGTCTTTTTCAGATGATGATTATTTTCTTTTCAAAACTTGATACAAGAGGCTTTTTTATATATCAGGAGTCCACAAGTGCATAATTCAGAAATCAACAAGTGCATAATGAGAAATGTGTTAGTCAAGGATGGGGATGGGTGCATAATGGGGATAATTTTTATCTCCGTGTGCTTCAATCATTGTTTTGGAAGTACTTACTTATTGGTGTTTAAGGTCACATATTTATATACAATGGCTAAGCATGACCACAACATGGAGATAAAGTCAAGTTTAGTCAATCGTTTATACCCATGTTGTTCCTTTTAGAGGACTTCCACCCCAAGCAACAATGACGGTGTACCATTTTTTACAATGTGTTGAAATGATGAAAGTTCAGTTCTTGCCTTATTATCCCTTCATTTTATCAAACACCCACAAGTGCCCACTACCCCCATGTGTGGTCAAGGGATCCATATCAGGAAACATTTGAAAAATCAGTGTTTTGAAAGTGAATCAGAGAGGGCGTTTTTTTTAGTCTAGGGACTCTGCAATTATTTGACGACTTTTTTGAGAATCCCAGCCCCACCCCAACCACCGGCTACGTCATTGAAAATAATAATTGGGAATTGCACGGTGGTTGTGACTCTAACTTGTAAGGTCCATATGCCATGTCTGTGGTACCCTGGGCCTGGGCTAGTAAGGAAGAGGTCTCATATTAAAGCGAGGTTTTATAGAAGATGCAGCCATGCTTACGTTTCTGTAAGAACCATTCCATAATGGCTGTACTACGTATTCCACAATCCGACTCTAATTTGTGTGAACAGAAAAAATAAATAAAACCTCATTAAAAATAGTTTGCTATATCGGTATTTCGTATTGTTTTTAACTTTTGCGAAGCAGCGAAAATACACAACACCACGATGATTCAGACTGTAGGCCTGCACACGTACAGTTTAATTTTCAGTTCAGATTTACCTTGTTATTTGTATTAAAACTGACCATTTCTATAAGTTGTTTCAATATTTATGTCCGTTTTTTTTTATCGGATTACCGATTCAGTTTATGTCTTATCGCGCAAACGTCGACCATTTCTTATGAGGCTTGTGCACTGCGAATATTTCACGTGCGATTTGTTTTGTACATAAAAGTCACGTGGGTGGGAGGGCATACGTCATTAAGATGGGAAATGCTGATCTCCTCTATACAGGCTGATTTACAATTTACTACATCACGTGACGTTCCTAGCAATACGCAACACCCCTAGCAATAGGCGATCTATTGGACCGATTTTGACCAAAATTGATATATGAACCCATAATGCAATAGGGATCCACACCAAGGAGCCGGTAATGATGTCAGTCTGTTTCCCTAGCAACGAACGTGCCTCCCAAGCAACGGGCGGCCTCTTGGGCCCATTTCGATCAAATTTGATATATGGATCCACAAAGCACTAGGGATGCAAGTCAAAGAACCGAAAATGAATTCAGGTGGTTTCCCTAACAACCAACGTGCCTCCCTAGCAACGGGCGACCTACTGGGCCAATTTTGACTAAATTTCACTCGTGAACCCACAATGCATCAGGGATTCAATCTAAGGAGTCGGTAATGATGTCAGTTTGTTTCCCTAGCAACCAACGTGTATCACTAGCAAGGGACGGCCTATTGGGCCATTTTGGACCAAGTTTGATATATGAACCCATAGTGCACTAGGAAGCAACCTTTGTGATCCGACTCCGAGCACAAGCAACAACACGCTACGCTCTCAGCTATAGCTCCGATCAATAATTCATTCTCAAGATATGAAAATTGAATTTAACGATTTTGTTGGCTTGAGTTGAATGAGAAAACTTGCGTTCGCTTTTAGGTAGCACCTATTTCATATTAAAATTGATAAATTTGTCCCTTGAGTGCAACAATGCTTTGCGGTGCTTTAGAATTGCAAAGCCTTCTTGCACTCAAGGGACGAAATACACCACCATCCATGCTACTCTGTAGATTATGTGGCCTAAAACATAAAACAAACCAAGAACATGAACTTTTAATGGCAAAGAAATAATTGCAAGAATAAAATAAAAAACAGATAACCGCCCACCCGCCCGACCGACACTGCCAGCATGTAATTTTACAAAAATGGCCTGAGAAACAGAAGATCTACTCCGTGGGGCCTTATGATAAAAGTTTATGAATGTAATACTTGTTATCTGGACAGTACAGATTTATGCTTTGAAACTTTCCTCCAGCTCTGTGTCCTTCAACCTTGATTGGAATTGGATTTGAATTTGGTGTACCGAAAACTTGAAAGATCAAATGAATTTTGGGGGAACTTTGTTTAACGTGGTAATGCATAAAGTATTTCCATTCAGGTTTGCCCGAGAACGTATAGTCACTGTAGAAGCGAAAGTTAATGCAGTCTGCATTGAAACAGAATCTGAAAATAGAATTTTACAAATTTGCCAGTTGAACAGAATGATCCGCCTCGAATTTACAAATGTTAAATTGAGTGTTTAGTTGGGGCTGCAGGGCATGGTTGTACTTCAATTAAGGACTTCCATTTCGTGTGACTCACCAAACTAGATAATGTGTTTGCTCCAATGGCGAACAGCATATCAACTGTTTCATTTTCTTTTTGTTTTGTTGTTTTGTTTTTTGTTTTTGTTTTTGTTTTTTTTAAAGGATGATTGCGCCGTAGGCGCACGAGTTCATACGCCGGGGGCGTCTGAACTCGAGAGCCCTTTATATTATAAACACTTGTTTTATTCACCGGAAGGAACGCCCGAGAAGAGACTTTACAAGAACGGCTCTTATTCGAGGAATCTTCCCACGAACAAAAGGGACAATATAATTGTTTTCAAAGGAACATTCGGATACCAATTGGGTAAAGTGAGTGAACCATCGATTCAGGGAAGTAACAGGGGAGGGGCGTGGGGGTGCTTTTGAGATATTCTCCATAATACACCGGGAGTCAGACTAATTTACAATTTACTACATCACGTGACGTTCCTAACAACATGCAACACTCCAAGCAAGAGGCGATGATGGATCTATTGGACCGATTTTGACCAAAATTGATATATGGACCTATAATGCAATAGGGGTCCAAACCAAGGAGCCAGTAATGATGTCAGTTTGTTTCCCTAGCAACCAACGTGCCTCCCTAGCAACGGGCGGCCTCTTGGGCCAATTTCGACCAAGTTAGATATATGTATCCACAATGCACTAGGGATGCAAACCAAAGAATCGAAAATGGTGCCATTTGGTTTCCCTAACAACCAACGTGCCTTCCTAGCAACGCGCGACCTCCTAGTCCAATGTTGACTAAATTTCACTCGTGGACCCATAATGCATCAGGGATTCAATCTAAGGAGTCGGTAATGATGTCAGTTTGTTTTCCTAGCAACCAACGTGTATCACTAGCAAGGGACGACCTATTGGGCCATTATGGACCAAGTTTGATATATGAACCCATAGTGCACTAGGAAGCAACCTTTGTGATCCGACTCCGAGCACAAGCAACAACACGCTACGCTCTCAGCTATAGCTCCGATCAATAATTCATTCTCAAGATATGAAAATTGAATTTAACGATTTTGTTGGCTTAAAGTTGAATGAGAAAACTTGCGTTCGCTTTTAGGTAGCACCTATTTCATATTAAAATTGATAAATTTGTCCCTTGAGTGCAACAATGCTTTGCAGTGCTTTAGAATTGCAAAGCCTTCTTGCACTCAAGGGACGAAATACACCACCATCTATGCTACTCTGTAGATTATGTGGCCTAAAACATAAAACAAACCAAGGACATGAACTTTTAATGGCAAAGAAATAATTGCAAAATAAAATAAAAAACAGATAACCGCCCACCCGCCCGACCGACACTGCCAGCATGTAATTTTACAAAAATGGCCTGAGAAACAGAAGATCTACTCCATGGGGCCTTATGATAAACGTTTATGAATGTAATACTTGTTATCTGGATAGTACAGATTTATGCTTTGAAACTTTCCTCCAGCTCTGTGTCCTTCAACCTTGATTGGAATTGGATTTGAATTTGGTGTACCGAAAACTTGAAAGATCAAATGAATTTTGGGGGAACTTTGTTTAACGTGGTAATGCATAAAGTATTTCCATTCAGGTTTGCCCGAGAACGTATAGTCACTGTAGAAGCGAAAGTTAATGCAGTCTGCATTGAAACAGAATCTGAAAATAGAATTTTACAAATTTGCCAGTTGAACAGAATGATCCGCCTCGAATTTACAAATGTTAAATTGAGCGTTTAGTTGGGACTGCAGGGCATGGTTGTACTTCAATTAAGGACTTCCATTTCGTGTGACTCACCAAACTAGATAATGTGTTTGCTCCAATGGCGAACAGCATATCAACTGTTTCATTTTCTTTTTGTTTTGTTGTTTTGTTTTGTTTTTTTTTTGTTTTTTTTTAAAGGATGATTGCGCCGTAGGCGCATGAGTTCATACGCCGGGGGTGTCTGAACTCGAGAGCCCTTTATATTATAAACACTTTTTTTATTCACCGGAAGGAACGCCCGAGAAGAGACTTTACGAGAACGGCTCTTATTCGAGGAATCTTCCACGAACAAAAAGGGACAATATAATTGTTTTCAAAGGAACTTTCGGATACCAATTGGGTAAAGTGAGTGAACCATCAATTCAGGGAAGTAGCAGGGGAGGGGGCATGGGGGTGCTTTTGATATATTCTCCATAATACACCAGGAGTCAGACTAATTTACAATTTACTACATCACGTGACGTTCCTAACAACATGCAACACTCCAAGCAAGAGGCGATGATGGATCTATTGGACCGATTTTGACCAAAATTGATATATGGACCTATAATGCAATAGGGGTCCAAACCAAGGAGTCGGTAATGATGTCAGTTTGTTTCCCTAGCAACCAACGTGCCTCCCTAGCAACGGGCGGCCTCTTGGGCCAGTTTCGACCAAATTTGATATATGGATCCAAAATGTACTAGGGATGCAAACCAAAGAATCGAAAATGGTGTCAGTTGGTTTCCATACAACCAACGTGCCTCCCTAGCAACGGGCGACCTACTGGGCCAATTTTGACTAAATTTCACTCGTGGACCCATAATGCATCAGGGATTCAATCCAAGGAGCCGGTAATAATGTCAGCTTGTTTCCCTAGCAACCAACGTGCTTCCCTAGCAACAGACGACCCCAATTGGACCAAATTCGATATATAAACACATAATGCACTAGGAATCCAAACCAAGAGTCGAAAATTATGTCAGTTGGCTTCCCTAGCAACCAAAATGCCTCCCTAGCAACAGGCGGCCTCTTGGGCCAATTTCGTCCAAGTTTGATATATGGAACCACAATGCACTAGGGATCCAAACCAAAGAATCATTGGTTTCCCTGACAATCAACGTGCCTCCCTAGCAACGGGCGACCTACTGGGCCAATTTTGACTAAATTTGATATGTGGAGCCATAATGCATCAGGGATTCAAACCAAGGAGTCGGTAATGATGTCAATTTGTTTCCCTAGCAGCCAACATCCCCCCCCCCCCCCTAGCAACGAGCGACCTATTGGGTCAATTTTGACCAAATTCAATCTATGGACCCACAATGCAATAGGTATCTAAACCATGGAGTCGAAAACGGGGTGAATTTTGACCATTTTTGATATATTGATATATGAACCCATAATGCGCTAGACACCTAAACCAATGAGTTGGCAACGACGTCCGTTGGTTTCCTTGGCAACCAACATGCCCCCCTAGCAACGGGTGGTCTATTGGGCCAATTCTGGTCAAGTCTGATCTGATATATGGGCCCATTATACACTTAGGATCTAAAGGAGTCTGTAGTGATGTCAGTTGGTGTCCATAGCAACCTACGTGCCTCCCTAGCGATGGACTATCTATTAGGACAATTTTGATTAAATTCAATATATATACCTATAATACACCAGGGATCTAAACCAAGGAGTCGGCAATGGTGTTAGTTGGTTACCTTAGCAACAAACGTGCCTCCCTAGTAACGAGTGACATATTGTGCCAAACTAATTTACGTGGCGGCATGTTAGTGACTGTTTTGAGACATATTTTTCGAAAATCATCTGATAACGTCATATTTTAGAAAGACGATTGTCAGATCGTGTCCGATCATAAGTAATGATTCAAAAAAATACCAAATACTGCTTTCAATCGCAACGTTTTCACATTTTCAATACCCCACTGGTTTTATGGATGGGATTTCCGTGGCTACTGTAACATTACTGATTTGGTATGGTAAATTTAATACGGTTAAATTTTACAGAAGGAATTCTGAGAAATACCGTTTCAGCAGTGTATCGTGGCACCCTGAACCTTGAACTAGCACTCTGTCAACATGACTTGGAAGATTATCCTTTCCATTTGACATCAAAATTTGAAAATACTTTTTTTCATCGTCCTTTTTGCATAGCTTTGCTATAATTTCTTGTTTTGTTTGGGGGTGGGGGTTGTTTTGGGTTTTTTTTGCTTTTTTGTAAATGAAAGCTAAATATGGAAATCCATAACTATTCGACAAAATGGCGTCGTTGGTCATATAAACAGACGAGGCAATGTTCAAGGAACGAAAGCATCCGAGTTGCGACACGTGATATTTCATTATACTGGAAATATGTGGAGTCTAAGTGCGTGAACCGCCTTATGCATAATTTTTGCGCAGAGAAAATAAAAACGATTATAAGATGACGCAATAACGACAAATTGGTATGGAGGCTCATCAATAATTTAATCTTATATCCCTAAAGGGCTATAGGATTAAATTGTTGCTCAAGCTCCCTATAAATATAAATTATATTCATCCAATTTGCTTCAAACTAGTTTGACCATTATAAACTAAAGCATCTCGAGGTGAGACAACACTACTTGGAGTTTGATTGCAGTGTTCTTGAGAGCGGTGCAAGGGGAGATAACACTGCTTGGGGTTTGGTTTCTCCCCTTCATACAAGGCGTCAATTAAGGATAACAGTATTAACTAGGTTATTGGGTACCGTCAATCGCCCATGTACAGCCAACTAGATAGCCTATACTAAACACTGTTCAGTATACAGGGTAGATAACCAGGACGACGGCAGCTACCGCTGGAAACGCGATTTGAAATTTTTTGCCCGATTTTAATCGAGCAAAACATCGCGATTCCCCGATCTCTAAGGCTTATACGACTGCAGTGATGGCTCTGGGTGATAAATGGAGGGGTTACACCCCCCTCCCCCCTGTTTGGGAGGTCTAACCCCACACCTATCCCGCTCGGGGAAACTGGCCCCTTTATGGTGGAATTGTCGGGGAATATCCTAGCACACATGTGGGAGGACCGCCGCCACCGCCAACCCCAACCCCCCCCCCCCCCTCCCCCGCGCCTGTCAGAGAAATAAATCCTGGCGTTGCCACTGAGCGACAGTACGAGCCAGCTTTCTTTTTCCCCATTCTAACGACAAATGAAGCATAAACGTGCACATTTGAAAATATTTAGTGACGTATATAAGAAGACCGTATTCGGGAAACATACTGTTGGAAAGGTTTATTGTTAGACCAGTTGTTACTCACAGTTCGTAATCAGTTTGATATAAACCAAGTTCTTCGCCTAGTGATTCAGCATATAGCGCCCATCCCTGAAATTCACAGTACAAAATAAAAAAAATCGAAGGCAACGCATCAGTGTTACGTGTAATTTAGTCTCTAAGCCATGATTTCGAATTACTTAATCTGTAAATACATAATTATGGAATGGATTTTCCTAATTACGAAGTATTCCGTATTTACGGATTAGTATTCCGCAATACAGATTGACCAGTTCGTAATTACGATTTAGTAACAAAATTGCATGTGGCGCCAATACGATGCACCGCGCGTCTGCCGAAAGCTGTACACACCCTTTTCTGTGGTGCCATTAAAGTTCAGCTCACAGTTTTCATGCATTTTAATGGCATAAAATAGGTCAGTCCAATATCAATATACAGGGAGGATAAAATAATAACTGCAGTCTGCAGACTGCAGTTATTATTTTAACATTAATGCCCTGTTTATAGACCTCTTATAATAAGACAAAAATGGGACGAAATTATGCCTAGGACCGAAAAATCGGTCTTGCTGTTCAAAGGGTTAATTCTTCTTTATTTTTGGAATCACTAACGTGTCTTCTGATTCGTCATGTCTTTAAATTTAACTCAACTCAGCGGAGAGCTTAAGTTTGAAGTAGTATATTGAGTTACGTTTCAAGTTCTTACCGACGATCAACGACTCGGGAACAATGTCGGCAAATTTTAACTCTCTTTCACTGTGTCAAAAACTTTTAAGATCCTAGCTTCAGGCCTGCGGCGATTGAACGGTTAAGCCGAACGCGTAAGTCCTTTTGAGTCCTTCAGATTTAAGGCCATGCGTTGCTTCCAGATTCGATTCGATTTCAAATCCTTAAGTTGATATTCGATTCGATTCGAAATCAGCTGCCCGATTCGTTTCCTTTCGAATCTTTACACGGTAATTTATTTCTTTATTTATTGGTGTTTAAGGTCACATATTTCTGCACAATGGCTAACCGTGACCGTGACAGTTTTACGGGTGGAGGAAGCCGGAGTACCCGGAGAGAACCACCGAGCAACGGCGAGCAACTGTCAGCTCCCCAACATACCAACTCCACACAAGCAGGGTTAGCATTGGTTGACGTCAGGTGCATCATCGACGTGCAGTACGCCTTAGTACACAACGTCACCGTGCCCCCACGTGGGCAATGGGGGGGGGGGTGAAGTGTCTTGCCCAAGGACACAACGTGATTGCCGCAGGTGGGATTCGAACCGAGAACCTCTCGGCTTGCAGCCTGCACCTCCCAGAGCCACCGCGCATCCCCCCCCCCCTCCTACGGTAATATAGCTCGGTGTAAGTCATTGTCGTCGTCTCACAAAACGTATAGTTGATGTGGAATTTGTTCGTAAATAATGCTGAAAATAAAGACAGAGGGTATTTTCATCTATATTAACCTAAATTACATCTAACCCATGCCACCTATCATGCTAATTCCTGTTTCACTAGTCTCTACCTCTTTTTGAAAACGTTAAAGTTTCCAAACAATGTTGACAATGAGCTGTTGCTAGCGGCGAGTCATGTGCATTGCTACAATGTTGACAATGAGCTGTTGCTAGCGGCGAGTCATGTGCATTGCTTAGTCCTGGTAAGTCTCGCATCAGTTCCTGGGTAATATTCCAACTACATCATCAGGGCATGCCTTCCAGGAAGGCATGCCTCGATGATGTAGCTGGAATATTTTATCAGTCGGGACTTGAGCCCTCGCAGTCTGAACAATCGGGTTTACAGTCCCTTTTCCCAAAATCGGTCATTTTTAAGAATTTCGAGATTCGATTCGATTTCAACTAATAGATCTACTTCAATTCGAAAATGAGTGATTCGAAGGTCCCTATTCAAAGTTTAAGTAAAATACAGATGGAAGTATTTAGACTTACCTCTGTGTAAGCTGTGTAAAAGGGGAAATTGAACGGCACAGCGTAGTATTTGTCATATTCCATGTTTTTTCTAAAAGTCGGCAAATCTGCTGTCTTAGCATAACTGCCCTGTAAAAAAGAGTGCAGTCTTTAGCAGGCTTGAAAATAAGCAGTCTGACATTTGCAGAATGAGGTGCCCAGAGGGTGAATTTGATGATGCTATCCCATATAGTGGACAATTTTATCCCCGAGTACCCCTTTCTGTTTCGTTTTGAGACCCTGATTCAGATTGAGGTTCACAGAGGGTAAATTTAGTGATGCTACCCTGCTGTGCAAGGTAGCATCTCTAAATTCACCCCCTGGGGACCTCATTTTGCAGATGACAGCCTGCTTATTTTCGGGCTTGGTCTTTGGTGTTGCACAGAGCAAGATAAGTTCATCCCGTAGTTTATACAATACTTAAAGGCGAATGTTCCTTTTGGCAAAACCTCTGGTTGAAGACAAAAAGTGAGTGACGAAATAGGTTTGCATATTATATTTTTTTCAGTTGGGATTTAACGACACTTTTGACAGGCAGGGTCACGCTGTGTCGGACAGTTTTATGGGTGGAGGAAGCTGGAGTACCCTGAGAGAACCACCAAGCAGCGACAAACAACTGTCAGACTCCCCAACATACTAACTCCATTGGTTGAAGACAAGTCCACCATCGACGAGCAGTAGGCCTTAGTACACAGCGCCATCGTGCACCCACGTGGGCAATCGAGATTAAGAACCTTGCCCAAAGAACCCACGCAGTTACCCCTGGGGGGATCCAATGCCGGGACCACTGAGCCACCATATTATCTTGCATAAAATTGGTGTCTACCACTAATGAAAGAAACGAAAGGTTTGTGGAATAGAATTGTGTTTCACCCTAACGTAAGGACAATATCCTGTATAGACATCCGCTATTCACAGAAAATCGACATACAAAGTTTATTACTCTTTTCCATTTTTGCATCGTAAATAACAGGGATTGGCGAATTCCCCGGTTGGTTTTTGAGATGTAGTAACTATTATTATTCTTATTATTTATTAGGGTATAACGACACATTAACAGTCAAGGTCACATCGTGTCGGTGAAAGTTTTACGTGTGGAAGAAGCCGGAGAACCCGGAATGAGCCTCCGAGCAACGACCAGCAGCTGCCAGCTCCCCAACATCGTAACTCCGCAGTGCTGAACAGACAGGGTTAGATTGGTTGAAAACATGTGCCCCATCGACGTGCAGTTCGCCTTAGTACACGGCGTCATCGTGCCCCTATCTGGACAATCAGGGTTAAGTGCCTTGCCCAAGGACACAACGCGCGAGTCCGAATCGATCGTTCGAACGGTCGCTCATCCAAGGACTAACCGGGCTCGACGTTGCTTAACTTCGGTGATCTGACATGAACTGGTTACTTCAACGCCCCCGCGCCCCCGATGTAGTAACTAGATCGAGAGATAAATTTTGAAAACTGGGTCATGCAACTCCAATTCTTTTTATTTTTTCAAAAAACTACTGCCAATACTTTTTAAACAAAAAGAATTGGAGTTACCGAGCTACACTTTCAAACACTTTCCTGAAGTCTACAAACACAACATATAAAGGCTTTTTGAGCTTCGTATATTTGTTATTAGTATAATAGAAAATAGACATTCATTTTGTCGCTTTAATCTCACGTGGCTTTCGCATAATTGTATTTTCTTTCCACTCAAAACAAAAGATGATCTTACGATTTTCATTAAATACTCCTACTTTTCTGCCTATAACATGCATGAAATGAGGATATGTGAGTTGGCATTGTGGTTTTGTATGACTTATTTTGAACAAATAACAGAGTACAACAGTTTTCATTCGATAACTTAATTTCTAAACATATCACGGATTTGGTGCCAAATTCCTCCAGCTCCAGCTTTAAGATCGATATGTCTAAAAATGTACCAAAGAATCCCGTCGCTGATCTGGTTTAATGATTAATGGTTGAGGGTTAATGTAATGTCGCACATAAAATTCACCTGGTCGAGCTACACATGATAAAAATGACCCCTCTAATTGAACGGGGGGGGGGGGGGTTAGGGGGGGGGCTTTCCCGGGGAAAATTTTGCAATTCGAGACAAAAAAAAAACACAATTTCCTTGACTCTGAGTCCGTTTGTGTCCATAGTTTTATTTTGTAAGGTATGAAATGCATCAATCATTAGGCCACAATGTGGACTAAAAAGTTGTGAAAGGCATCAATAATTAGGCCACAATGTGGTCTAATTATTGATGCTTTTCACAACTTATAAATTATAGAAACAAGCGGACTCAGAATCAAGTAAATTGCTAGACAATAAATTTTTTCCATGATTCTCCCTGTATTGGGTGAACATGAGGTGCATGACTGAAATTCGGGGGTGCCCCTCCCCCCCCCCCCCCTCCGGCTACGCCACTGATAGGAGTTGAGCGGACAAACATTTGTGACGGACATAACAGTAAAAAGGGCCATAACTCTGGATAAATTGCAGATTTAAAATTCTTTTCCACAGGCACATCGACACTTCATAATTATATTTCGCCCCAACATTTGTAAAAATCCACAGGAAATGGAGGAATTAACTCCTTGCATGCTACTGGCGGATATTCCTTCCCAAGACACAAAACTTCTTTCCAATGAAATAAGTATAATTTTGGTACATTTAACCAAATTTCCAACTATAAATCCAATTGACTTTTTGACCAATAATTTCTTGAGATAAATTTAGATGGATTTTATATCAAACCTGGTCATGGCTGCTTCACAGGAGCCACGAAGAGATTTGAGGCAAATATTTTGAAACAACTACAAGTTAAAAGTAAAGCGGACAAACATTTGTCATTCAACGATAAAAGACCATAACTCAACTCAAGAATAAAACTGTGGAATCAGAACTTCCATTCTACTTGCACATCTCCACTTCATTCACCCATGCGTCGCACCAAAATTTCGTAAAAATCCTTCTGGAAGTGAAGGAGGAGTTAGCATAAAAACTTTTGTGACTGACTGATAGATTGGCACACGAACGCCATTTTAACCCTTTACCCAAGGTAACGGTCAAAACCGGTCTACGTTATTCTCAAAAATCGCCAATTAATTTTCATTATTTTTTTCATTTTTTGTCGCAAAAACATAGGTTATGACCCCTCGTTGGAACGAGCTCGTCGAGCTCGTTCCAACGAGGGGTCATAACCTATGTTTTTGAGACAAAAAATGAAAAAAGTAGTTATTCAAGAATCTTTTTTGCAAGTGTCGTCTGCTTTCCATGTTAGGTAAAGGGTTAATGTCCTCCCGACTTCGTCAGCGAAGAAGAAGAAGGTAAAGGATCTAAGTTACAAACAATACCTGAAGATGATGCCCGGGAATGGTTTCGTGCAAAGTCAGAGCTGGCATATCAATTAGAGGTCTGAAAAAGATGATGAAGAAGACACAATTCATTCATTTGAGAATAAAATTCCATGTCAGAAAATGAATTACACTTTTGAATTGTCACGAGTCAATTCAGAGAACGACTTTATTATTATAAATTATTACCACTCAATCTATAAGGTACTAGTCGATTAACAAGTTTGGAGGCCCGTTAAACTCCATAATTTCAGTGACGTCATTCGACGGAGCCGGGCCGCGGGCGATAATGGTATAAATAGCCATAAGCGGCCCGGCTATTTTTAGATTCAAGTTAGCTATAACAGGGAGTGGTAATAATAGTAATAACATGATTGTTGTCAGGCATCAAGGTTCATTAGCGGCCCTGCAGCGATGATGAACCGCCCTTGGGCTTATTAAGGGCCCTCGACTTCGTCTCGGGCCTTTAATAAACCCTTGGGCTGTTCATCATTGCTGCATGGCCGCTAATGAACTATAATGCCCTCCAAAATCATGTTATTGTTATATTATTACTACTTTTGCGGGCGTTCCTAGCACATTAACGTTGTTTTACCGGGCGTTGAAACTTCGTAATGGTCAACAAATATAAGTCATGTGACGTGTTGGGCCGTTATTGACTATAACGGCCCGACAAGTCAATAATAGCCCAATACGTCTAAATATAGACAATGATGTCACATCTCTCAGCCGATAAACAATATTTTTCCCAGATTTCCATTTGGATCGGATTTTTAATTTGTAAACACAATTAACACATTTGTTTCAAGATTTCCCTTTCTGTCACAGATAGATAATGTATCAAATAGAGGAAGCGGTACACACAAAGTAAGTAATGACATCTCTGATGAATAAACTCTTTGTCCAAAGTTCGCATTCGAAGATATATTTCATCATCTAACTTTCAAAATTTCTCCGTAGACTGATAAGACGATAGTCATGTTACCCGGTTTGAAATTCGAAAACGTCAAACTTCATTTATTTATCTTATTTCCCATACAATTTAATCGCAATGTACCCGATGTACGTAACTGGCAATAATAGAAATAACATGACTTTGTTAGGCATTACAGTGTATCAATGGCTCAACAAAAATGGTTAACAACCCTCGAGCTTATTAGCGGCCCGAGACGAAGCCGAGGGCCGCTAATAAACTCTTGGGCTGTTAACCATTTCTGTTGAGCCGTTAATACACTGTAATGCCCTTCAAAATCATGTTATTGTTATATTATACAATTTGCGGCATCCAGTACCATTTGCGATTAAAAATATAGATTTTCCGTTGTTTTAATTGCATTTAAAAAAAGATACGATTACAATTACTCTATTGGATTAATTAATAGCTATAGGTCAATAATTTTTCGAGAGATACTTACACCTCTTTTGGTCGCAGAAGATTCGCAAGGAACGTTCCAGGCCGGCTCCCGTCTTCCGATCCGTCCATGTACATTCCCATGGGCCCGTTACTTGCCATTTCTTGGACCCTGAAGAGATTTTAAAATATATTTTAAACGCAAGTACGGACACCTTGGCTTCGATTGTTTTTGAGGTTTTAGGTTTTTGTTTAGACACAGGAGGGGGTGGGTGGGGGGGGGGGGGGTTAAGTTGTCATCAGAGATCACGTCACGTGTATCATTATCTGATATTTTTCAAAAGAAAGAACGTGGTGAAGTCACGCGTTTTCAATATTACAAATGAAAAACACGAGTTAGTTCACGAAGGACATGTGTACTCAACTCACGACAAACATTCCATAATTTCTTTTTGCTTACATTTCACGAGTTGTAATAAATTTTAAAATATTTATTGCCATATAATAAACGAATTATTATTACAACAATCAATCAATCTGGATTGTCATATTCCCTCTCGTTGACGAGTTTAGACCAGTCGGATCAAACACGACGACTCCAGCGAGAGTCAAACGTTTTAAAAACATTATATATTTATAAAAATAATCTTCCAAACATGCATAATTTATTTTGGAACAAGACAATTGCCATAAACCCTAACCCACTGTGTATTTTTAAATAGTTTTCATCAAATCTAGTCATGGCTGCTATGAAGCAGATACAACAAAATTTCATCTTTTTTCGCTTTCTATGTTTTTACTTCGCCGGTCATGTTGTTACGTCTTGACGGGATATTCGCCAAAACATATTGCAACAACTAATGCCCGATCTCGCCATTGCGAGATCGCGCGAAAGTTGTTGCTATTTATTTTGACGGAAATTATGTTATAAAGATATAAACGGCATTCCACGGTCCACCCTGATCATATGTGGATGCAATTCGCGGCCTTTCTTTGTTTCGAAAGACTGTCATATCTGACTTGCAAAACATGCGGGATTAGGAAGTTTATTTATACTGTGTTGTTTTATCGCAACTGTACTGCGTTCGCGTATTTTACAATTGACCTAACCCCCACATAACGTAAGCGATCGTTCGCGTGTTATTTCCAGGCCTGGGTTTGATAGAAAATTCATGAAAATTAAATCCAGAAATCGCTGGTTGAAATGTTGATTCAGTTTACAGGGATCTGTTTGGTTATAAGTGCCAAAATTCTAATTATTTTAAAGGCAAGAGATTTTTTGTCCTGGACGGGGATATCCGCCTGCAACATATAGGGAATTACTTTTATCATACAGCTGAACTGTGGTAATCTTTATTTGTACATACTTTACATACATACTCTAAAGTCCAAACTTGAATCGTACCATATTCTGTTATTTAAAGAAGATATACACAATGATAAGAGAATAGGGAAAAACAAACTTAGGACTTATAGACTATTCAAAGTAGATTATCAAATGGAACAGAATCTCATTCACACTTCTTCCATTAAAGCTAGAAATAATTTCACGCGATTATGCATCAGCAACCATAAACTGTGGATCGAACGTGGAAGGCATTTACAACCTCCTCGTCCGATGGAACACAAAATATGCGAAGCATGTACAGCGGGGGAGGTGGAATCGAAATAGCATTTCGTAATGGAATGTCCGCTTTATGCACCATTGAGAGAAAAAATATTTTGCGCTATTTCGAAAAAATTGACTTCCCTCTAGTGGATACAATGGATATGTACTAATGACTAAAGATAATCCAGTGCTATGTAAAGTAATTTGTAAAATGGTCCAGCTCTTCCTTCACAAGAAGGACTTATCTGTAATATGATTTATGTATGTCTTATGAAATTAGTGTGGTTTATGATTCTGTTTATGTTGATTTTGTGTGTACATAGCAATCTGCCTTTGTTCTGGTGTATTTGCTGAATAAATCTTATCTTATCTTATCTCACTTGCTTGATTTTAGTGCGTTATATTCACAAATGTTATACTCATCATGCCATAACAATTAATGTCTTAATTTTAATGGCTCCCTAAAGGTGTCCCATGGTTTCAACATTTAAACTGTCCAAACACTTATTTCATCACAGCTGACAATCACTCAAGTTCCAAAACTTTTCGACTAGGGGGTTACGGGTAGTTTGCAGATCCAAATGTTCCTGCTGACTGTTAGTGAGAGAATGTAGCGGCCCATAGGAAAAATATTGTAAATAACAAAGTAAATTTTACCTTACGGGAAGATTTGGATAGTTGTTGAACATTTGCGGAAGCTTTTCCGTTGCATTTTTTATCAAATCCCGATATATTTCCAGCAGTTCCTCCTGGAATGAAAACATTTAGGACATCTAGGTAAATTGTACTGTAATAGCATTGATGGTCCCATTTGATAGTACGTGCCCGAGATGAAGTAAAATAGAACCATTACCACATAGACCAACATACCCAAATAGAGACAAGCAGGTATTCTAACATCTGCTTTTTAGTAACATCCTGAGAAATATTCTCTTATTTCTACCCCAACAACAGTATTTGTCACATAGTCCCGTTCTCTCATAAGGTCGTTTTTAACTGGTAGAGTGCTGAATTTCTTTTATTTAGTTGTTTTTTGTTTTTGTTTTTGTTTTTTTTTTGGGGGGGGGGGGGTAAAATTTGTTCGTGTGTCTTTGACTTGTTACAATTTATGGGACAGTGAGTGCCTATGCCCTATGGGCACTATCCCATAAATTGTAGCAAGGCGATTCCATACAGATTAAATAACTTCACTTCAAAGATAACACTAAATACATCCACAAAATACGAAGCACTGAAGTTGCAGAACCCGCAGTTCAGAATAAAGCCCAAATTATATGGGCCTCCATCACTCTTCCAGTTAATAGACGGCATTATTGCTAATCGCTATTTCTAAAGGGAATTCCTTGAATTTCTAACCACATCAAACACTGTATCCAACGAAACAGTAACTCTATAAAATTATTTTAAAACACACCAACAGAGTTTCAGCTGACGGGCATCCGGACTGCAGCCAGAAGTCCATCACCAAAATGTTTACTCGTGCATCTTGGTGTCTTTTTAGTTCGATTTATCTGGTTGAAAATTCACTATGTGGGTGGTTTCTCGGCTCATTACTCTGCCTGTTGTAAGATATTGTTTGACAAACTCACTTCTTCATTTAGTCCTTCAGCCACCCAACCAGAGACCAGGAATAATGTTCAAAAAACCTATAAAATACACATTTCAATAATATTAGTCCAGCACCTGCCATGTGTTCTGGGTCGCTTCCAGCACAATTGTAGTTTACTCACAAGGAATAAAACCTACCGCTGTATTTCGATGAAATTTTGAATCACTCTTGACTTCATCGAAAAACTCTTTGATCGTTCCGTCTTTACCAAGTCTCTTCATAATCTGTTAGGAGAAAAAAAATCAGTTAATATTAATACCAGGAGCGGACTGACCGGGTAGGCCCCTTATTGGGAGCCCACAGACAGGGCCCCCAAAGATGATGCAGCACAACGTGTGTTGGTGCATGAAATTTCGTGAATATGACCAAAAGGTGACCAAATGGAGAAGTGGATCTGGTTGCACAGACTGTTGGTTTATCGAAATGCCCTCTGTGTGGACTGCCATTTCGATATGCTAGGAGTCTAGTCATTGGCCAGATGCACAGAAACAGCGTTCTCCTGGTTCGAAAATTCGAAATTTTCATCCATTGAGCCGAACTATCATCGGCGATATTAGCCCAGTGTCTTGTTTGGTACAAGTGGGAAAGTTGATACAAAAATGCTATCAATGCAAGGAAGCAGCGTTCTTTCAGTTTGAAATATCGAAATTTTGTTCGGATCCGGGCCCCTCTTGGTACATTTCCCGGCAACTTTACTTGGCCCGGTCCGCCCCTAATTAACGCCTTTACAATACTCACTGTAAACAATATCAAGTTACATGCATTGTTTATTGTAAGTAACATAAGTATAAGTTTAATCCTTTTCCGAAGCCGACTGGCAAACAACACTTGCAAAGACTTCTTGAATAACTAAGTATTTTCATCGTTTGCCCCCAAAACATAGCTGTTAACCCCTCAATGGACCAAGCTCGAAGAGCTCATTCCAATGAGGTGGCATGAGCAAAAAAAAATGGGGAAAAAGCCAATCTGAATGGTGATTTTTGTAAATATCATGGGGTTTTGTTAGGAAAGGGGATAATGACATAAAACGTGCATGAGGGGCTGATGTCAATACACAAACACACAATACTAACGTAAAATATAGATATGAAAGATGGTCAAAAAGTAACATACGAGAATAAACAATTTTCAGTCGAAATGCTTGCTCTTTCTTAAACAGTAACCTCGGCCCATTGCATGTTACAAATGATACTGAATGTCACTTGATCCTTTTTTATTTATAATGCTGTGGAGTGTACTTAGTTCATCGAAATGCTCAAGTTCTCGGCTTTTTCTTTCTAGTTTAAGTAAAGAAATTCTCGCGTGTGGTAATAAAATGATTTTTTTTTTCTGGTCACTTTGGGCATAGTCTTTTTTTTCTACCGGTATTTGTGGATGACAGTGTCTAGCCTTTTAGATTTCGTGGCTATTTATTAGTTATGTAATCAAAGAAGTTGAAAGTACGAACTCAGAGCTGTTAACCCTTTACCCAACCAATCGCCCGCCTCTGCCCGCGTAATATGCAAATTCAGCAGTTGCAAAAATATTATTTTTCAAACAATTTCAACAAAACCATATTATGTGACCCCTCGTTGGAACGAGCTCGTCGAGCTCGTTCCAACGAAGGGTCACATGATATGGTTTTGTTGAATTTTTTTTAGAAAAAAAGATATTTAAAATAATACATTTTGCTATCGTCTGTGTTGGGTAAAGGGTTAAAGGGGCCTTTTGCTGAAAATCTACGCAATCTGATACTGACGATGACCTCTGTGTACTTCCAGACAATTGGGGAATACATTTACTTAAAGTGAGTGGAGTATTAGGCGATATTGGTGTGTTGTTCCACGACACTGTTTAGATTCCAATGGCAAAGACGAGATTGATGATCGGAGGTCCTGCAAAATGCATGTCACTTAAAAAGGTTAAATATGTCCCGATTTTGAAACAAAAACATATCACATAATTAAAATGAAATCTAAATAAAAGTGAGTAATTTTATAGGGACTCTTAGAGGAATGTGATCTGAACAGACAAGAAGTTTACACTCTACAATCCCGTTGGGTTAATATCAACCCAAGTCAACTGGATTGAGTGAATATGAACCCATTTCAAATAATAATTGGCCTTCTCCACAAATTCATTTAGAAGTCATTTCAGTTATGGAATTAGGACTTATCATGAGTCTAAACTAGAAAGGAGGGTGGGGGTCGATTTCAAAGGATTGACATTAAGATACTATAGAGCTATTGAGAATACTGAGAAAAGAAATACTCACCCAAGACAGTCTATCTTCGCTACTTATAGAGAAACCCCCACACACGCACATACACACCCGCACACTCCCACCTCTTTCTCGATGAGATGGAAAGTCATCTCGATTACTCCAAACATAGGGTAGATTGGTAACAGCGATGTATATTAAGGTTTCCAATGGGATGGAATAACCTGATTTTTGCTGTTATATAATAAAATATTCCCATGACGATTACACAAAAACATTAAAAAGCACAAGTAGGCCTCGAGTGGGGATGAGTTTTTGGTTGAGAATGCTAATTTCCAACCTCTCTTGAAACATCAATAAAATTTCAAAGAAGTCTGTACTCGTACCCTATTCCATAATACACAACAGCAAATCTCTGCGCTATCAAGTATAACAAACAAGGGTAAACGTACGTAACTATTTGTAGGAAACTCGTTACATATTCAAATTTTCACATGGAGCGAAAGTGAGCAAATTCTCCAAATTTAACCGATTATTTCATTTAAACTTCCAAAAAGTAAAGTGTTCGCATCGGTAGAACTATTTTTATGATCATTTCCGCTCTTACAAGCGCATCGATACAAACATATTTCCCGAATGTATCATAATTTTGTTCCAAAATTACATTAAGTTTTACTTTTAGAAAAACATGTTATAAAGAAGATAAGTAAACAACTCACAGTTTTCATTTTCTTCGATATTCTATCAACTTCATCTAGTCCCTTCTGGTGAACTTGTTCTGGCGTCATGTCTAGAGATAAATGCCATTTAAGACATGCTGCGTAGTTCTTTTTTCCATTTATTTCCCAACTTTCGACCCCAAAAGGTGTTCGTGTGTGTGGCATATACTCCTAATAAAACAGAAATTATGTTTTACTCTACTACTGGGAGAGACATTTGCTAAGGGCGGATTAGTCCAACGAGCAATCCGGTGAATGGCCAAAGACATATTTTATCCGCGATATAACCCTTTTTCCGAGCAATAAACTCATATTTTAAAAGCGGAACAGGTCGAATATTCAATAATATTCCGGAAGAGGACAGAGATTTACACACTTGTGATCTTTCTGGAAATGATCATCGTTTGATGGTGTCGAGGAATAAATAAAAAAAAAACACATCCAATGACACCATTTAATAAGTTTTTGATCCGTTGTCTCGATACAGTTACTTTATGGAATGCTTAAAAATATCTGCTATTTTAACGCGCTTCTAAAGAACGTTTCGCATGAATGCAACTGAAAACCCGTTATCCTCGTTATTCATTCGTTAATACATCGAAGAACAAGATAACAAGGTTACTTAAATCAGAATGGCAAGGTCCCGGGTCACCAGTCTAATTCTGTAAGGAATTAAGTGCCATTATGGGCTGTTTGTTTACTCACATTTTGTGGAGCTTGTGCTCAGACTACAACTGATGTAATGTGATGTTACTTCGCTCACATAGATATAAAAATATCCTTTCGTGTTCTTGTTATAGATATTCCCATATGTTTTAATTCACCCGAACACATCAAGATATTAACTTAACTGGTGAAAGTACACGGCGTACTGATAAAACTACAGCTGTGGCGTATCTTCATTCCCAATGGTAATGTCATAAAAAATCGAGCATATGAAGTCTTAATCTTTTACCCAACGCAGACGATATCAAAATTTATTATTTTAAATACAATTTTTTAAAATTTTTAAAAAAAATTTCAACAAAACCATATCATGTGATCCCTCACTGAAACGAGCTCATTTCAATGAGGGGTCACATGATATGGTTTTGTTGAAATATTTGCAAAAAATTTAATTTTCTCAATTGCTCAATTTGCATTTTACGCGGGCGATGCGGGGGTGTAATTGGTAATTGGTTCGCTTTTCACTAAAATATCCTTGAGGAGTGAATCTAAACGTAGGTGTTAGACTGATTAAGGGGCTAAACTGTTTTCAGACCACATCAGCGTCAAATTCCTTACAGACTGTTTGTTGGTGGTTGCGCTTGTCGAGGTGGGGACTGGGGGGGGGGGGGGTCGAGGATATTTGATACCGGCATTTCTTTCCCTTTTTCAGAATATATCGGGACCCTTTGCTATAGCATCACCGGCATCCAAATGACACACACGACGAGAATACTTACATTACTAATGAACTTCTTCATAGCATCATAGGCAGAAATAAGATTTCGAACAGAAACATTGGCCTGTTGTCGAAGGGCGTCCCTGTGAAACAGAAGATTATTATTGTTACATAAGTAGTTTCCACTCAACATTATCTGATAAATTATTTTTTCTTTTAGTTTTCGTGTAATCGCCATATACACATATGTGGACGTAGAATTTCGTCCACTGAGTTCCAATATGTTCTGTGTGCCTAATGGCACAAATGACACACTGGAACTCAGGAGACGATTTTCAGCTATCGCTAGCGATTCAAATTGTAATTGCGTTGGACAGTTTGTAGAAAATTGCGGTGAAATTTCGCTCCTATTTAAAAATAGTCCGTCAACGATTTCTGTTCCGCAGATATGTGAGGAACAGATTTTCATTTTCCGCATGGTTTAGTGTTGCTGTAGCTGTGGATTGCATAGAACAGGCGTGTAATAAATATTTTTATCAAACAATCATATACATTTTGGCTTGAAAACGACGAGAAACGGTACGTATCACATTGTGTGTTCCGAGTCCGTATCATATAGACGACTCATTCTGATTCCGTATCATACAGACGACTGGTTTCCGGTAACGCGACAGCGACAGTTACGGGCGATTGGCTAAAATTTTACAATAAATAGAAACTGCATAATTCAATATTACACCGCCACGGTTCCCGGGGATGTGCCCTCGTCGCAAACTCGTAAATTCAAGCGGATCATCATATGAAGTGACACTAAAAGTAAACAATTTGACAACACAACTTTGACAATTGCGGTGACTGCGTTACTCATTGTTTCTCTGAGTGCACAACTACATGGTTCCATGAAATTTGTTTTTTTTTTTAAACTTTTTCTTGCCCCACATTATGTCACAAAACTGTATTAATAGTTTAAGATTTAATCTGTTTATGTGACAGAATTGGTCTTCGGTTCGAATCCCACCTGCGGCAACCGCGTTGTGTCCTTGGGCAAGACACTTCACCCCCATTGCCCATGTGGGGGCACGATGACGCCGTGTACTAAGGCGTACTGCACGTCGATGGTACGCTTGTCTTCAACCAATCTAACCCTGTGCTGCAGTGCGGAGTTACGATGTTGGGGAGCTGGCAGCTGCTCGTCGTTGCTCGGTGGTTCTCTCCGGGTACTCCGGCTTCCTCCACCCGTAAAACTGTCACGGTCATGATTAGCCATTGTGCATAAATATGTGACCTTAAACATCAATAAATAAATAAATAAATCTAACAGAATTGTCAGATAAATGAATTAACATGACAATGTGCATGTCCTGTGATTTGCATCAGATTCTCGGTGGTGTCCAAAAATGGGATCACAACTCGCCAGCTCGTTGAGATCCCTTTTTTGGACACCACATCGAATCTGATACGAATCATAGGACATGCACATAATCATGATAACCTGTATTTACTAAATTATTCTCCAGCATGGTTTGTCTAATAGCTGCTGTTGTTCTTGCTTTTTGCAGATGCCGCTGATGACACCGTCGTCATTTTTGTCTTTGTCACTGCCACCGTAATTGTAAGAGTTGCTGTCGTCTTTAATCATTAAAGACGAGACGAGCTCATTATACATGACGAAAACAGGGGAGGGGGGCTCCAAAATTATCAGCTTTGGGTGTCATACACGGATGTATTATGTAACCAACATTTTTTTCATAGTATTTATGGAATACATTGGGAGCAAATTTGAAGACAATCGCAATCCCATTTTAAGATATTATCACCAAAAAGCTATATATTAAATCTGAAAAAAAAAACTATTGAACGATTTTCTTTGAAAAGTGGTGTCACGAAATGGTAAAGTGATCATAAGAAAGTCTAAGTCCAACAGGGGTAATAACTCCTGAAGAGAACTTTGATACATCTGGTTCGTTAATCCATTAACCCCCAAATCCGTGAGCCCGCCTTTCCGGCCTAGGAACATCGTACGTCACAATTCCATTAAGTAGAATGGCTGCTAAGTGAATGTGGGGTAGACTTATCAATATTTTCAACCTGCAGCCTTGAAGCTCCACAGCAGCCATGACTAGATTTGATTACAAATGTTTACAAAATAATCAGCTGGGTAAAAGACAGATAAACTGGTGGGTAGTTCAGTCAGGACTCACTTATCATCTTGTGGAACGGTTGTTAATATTTCCAGCGTGTCATTGAATGGCTTGTAGAAATCAGAGTGTTCCGGATTTGCTTCCATGAGTGCATCCACTTCTTCGGGTATTGCTTGCTGAAAATAAAAAGTCGTTTACACAGGAATCTGAGTAACCTAGAGTGAGGTGACAAATCACCGAAGTTAACGAGCTGCGGGAAATGAGGACGAAAGCAAGTAAGAAAAGAACGCCACAGTTTACAGGGCGGGAGCGACAGTAACATCCACGTTGATGAAGCGGCTTTCAGCGCTGGCAGAATTGATGACGACGATAACGGAGACAAGAAATAAGATGTGTGCACAGACCGCCTCACCATTTTGGTCATATTTCTACTCCTTCTTAACACCACAATCATATTCACCCTCATCACTATAATTCGAAACGGCAAAATATAAAAAAATAGAAAATACAATAATGGAGTACCTTCAACATTGTATCATTAATTTGTATATGTACCTTTCGGTCAGGCGTAACACCCAGTGAGTCATACTATCTTTCTGATTACTGAATGAAATCGCTTAATACTATTAGTGACTCTGTATTTCAGCAGGGTGTACGGGACTGTACTACCCGTCTGAGATACGTATTTCATGAGGTTGAAAGCCAAAAGAAATACGAATCTCAGAAAGGTAGTATATTCTACCTATTAATATAGCTGACTAAAATGAATCATTAGCACTTTAAAAGATAAGGAAATTTGCCAACTGGCAAATTGCCACATCTTTGAAAAGTCATAACCTTGAAAATACAATTCTAGAAAATACAATTGTAAAAGTTTTATGGTATTGGTCTCTGGTCTCGCCAACGAGGCGGAGTATGGCAACACAGATCGATTGCCTATTGTAATAATTTGTGTATTGTATGACACTTGATATGTTACCCCTTTGACATTGGTGATAATCTTCCATGTCAGTTCAAATGCAGCAATTAGAAGAGTCCATGTTTTTATTTGGGGGTAGACCAATCAAAATTTTCAACGTGCAGCCAGCCTTGTGGCTGCACGTTGAAAATATTGAATGCTCTTCCCACACATTCACTTAGCAGCCATCATCCGTAATGATAACAGTGTATCATGTTCCTGGGCCGGAAAAGCGGCCGCTTGTGTTCAAATGGTTAAGGAGTTAAGAGATATCAAGACAAAATTTCGTCGGATTTTTTTTTTTTTTTTTTTGGAGGGGGGAGGGGGGGGGGTGTAAATACCTTGATTTAAATGTTGTCGATAGGATCCGTGAATGCCTAACGATTTATCATAAAGAGAAAAAAAACTCTGTCTCGGAGAAGCATGACGATTGGTTTAAACGAAGTATTAGCACACACCAGCTAAGGCAAATTGGCCGTTGTCCGTTACGCCCGATTTTATTTTATAACGTGATTATGTCTTCTGAAAAACCATATGCACTTTGTACCGTCAAGCAAAATCGCCATGCAGAGGTCTGGAAATCGATCCTCTAGGCCACAATGCGCACATTGGTCAGAAAAGAATCGTATTCTAACTGAGAAAGAAAGTTATTTTTTTAAGATAGAAATGCAAGGTAGGTCTCCAAACTCCAGACCCCAGCATCCAAACTGTTGAAAGTTATGATCAATAAATGTCTGAAACAGAAAACTTAATACGAAGTTCATTTTAAAGTGCATTAATCCAGCTGATTATCTCTGATCCCAAAGAGAGCAATTATTGTTAAAAGTGTAAGCTTTATTCATAACTACTAAATAGCCAAGAGCTGTGGAGAGCTGGTTGAGCTTGGGGGATAGGGGAGATAGAGGTATTTATCAATATAAAAACAGATGGATGAGAAGAGCTTTCGGATGTTGATAATGTCAGGGCAAAGCCAGCCTAAATATAGGGGCAAGGGGCCTCATATATAAAGATATTGTAAGTTCAAAAGATATTCCGCATCAAGGCGAAAAACCCTACGTGAATTTCACTTCTCTGTGAAGCTAGACATTGAAAAAACACACGTGGTGTATATCCAGCTTCAGCGCAGGGACCCAGGGGAGAAACGGTATGTTAGATAAGGTCTAATCTCATTTAATTTATACAGTAGTCGCGAGTCTTACGAGACGTAATCGGTTGGTGGCAGGATATCGTCACGGCCAATTGAGAAACGAGATTCTAACAGATAGAAATGTCTATCGTATCGTCACCTGATCATTAGGTAGCAATGAATGGCAGGAACGAATCGGTTTTCTCGACAAGTGAAATCACCGTTAAGTCACGCGCGAGATGACTTGTATTGATTCTGCCTCGATATACGTCATCTCCCACCGTTTCGACAGGTGGACAGATGAGCGTCGGTCCACCTGACAGTTTAGGGTAAAAAGTATATATACCCTGAAGAGCAGAGCATTAGACACACACTTGGGGTCACACACACGTTGGTGAAGTCCAGGACAGGCGGACTCTGTTTCCTGGCATAGGGGTACCTTCGATCACAGGACCCTGAAACGGCTGGAATCGCCAGAGAGGGCATTCCACGATTGATTTAGCTTAAGGTTGATAGGCGGCTACAAGTGCCAAATTCGTTGAGAAGGAAAACCCAAGGTGAAACGTTAAAGTTTAGATTGTCGAGTAGCAGGTATCAGCCTGCAATAGTCAGAAGTGTAGGTTAATTGTATTGTGCGTATTAACCCTTTGAAGCGTCAGACTGATTGCGTTGGGAGTAGTTTGTTTTGCTGTCGAAGCATCGTAATACCGACTGGAGATCGGTGTGAGTGACAATTTCGCCCTAGCACAAAAAGGGGCATTTGTGAATCGTGAATTCAACCAGGAACGGTGAATATTTCAATAGGACTTTCACGGAGGACTTTCAAAAGGCACATAAGGTATGAGTAGACAATATCTGACCCAAATCAGAAGTACGGTGGCTTTATAGATGAAGGACATTGCTGGTCGGAACCCTCCGACAGCCAGAGGTACAGTTACGCGCAGACGTTGACATTTGAGCCTAAGCGGGTGAAGCTCTTATGGCGAGCTTACAGTAATAACATTTCAGATTTGTGAAGCTCTTATGGCGAGCTCACGGTAGTAACATTTCCAGTGTGTGGACTATAGTGACAGTACAGGGCTATAGAATGACTATATGATTGTTGAGAATTACTTAACCCTAGCAACTAAATTTCTGTGAAAAGGATCGAATTGTTGATTGTTGAAATATTGAAACGGCTTTATTTTTATGTGTAAATAAAAGAATCGTTGTTACTTTAAGTCATTCTTTCCATTACACAGCCTGAAGTGATTAGGAATCACACCTAACGGAAATCGAACCTATTTCAGGCCAATTTGGCAGAGAAGGAATCACGGCGTCGGTCTAACTCAGCTCCCTGCGCCGAATTCGCGACACTTGGATCCCGACCCTCCACGTTGGTCTAATTTTCCCGCAACTTCATCAGCGGGACTAAATAACCCCACGTCAGCCCAGGCATTACGGGGCCTCAGGTGTCCCTGACATTGATTGGCGAGCGCTACCAGGATATTTTTAAAAGGTAAAAAATGGCTATATGGAAATTTTGTTTTATTTTAACGGCGGTTCTGTGTATGTTTTGACGCGTTCGGTCAGCTGATGCCGTTCAAGGGTTTAATATCACAATACTGTAGTCCCCAAGAGGATACTTAATAGCCACTATAACTGCGTTAGGTTTCAGAATATTTGGGACGTTTAATTACGTTAAATTACACAGGTAAATTAGGATTAATTGCCAGATTTTTTTTTCTTTCTTTCTTTTCCTTCTTCATTCTTACTGACGAGTGTTGAAGATAGAAAGAAAAAATCAAAATGGATGTTGTTACACCCCTCGCCCAACTGGTATCATTAGGCAAGGAAATGGGCCTTGAGGGGGCCGAACTTCAGAAGTTCGTTAAAGATGAGCAGAAACGTGAGGCCAAGGAGATTGCCTTACGTAATGACGCAAGGGAGAGAGAAGCCCAATTTGAACGAGAGCGTGAGAAAGACGCAAGAGAGGCGAGGGAGAGAGAAGCCCAATTAGCAAGGGAGGCAAGGGAGGCAGAACGAGAGCTCGAACAACAGAGGCACGAGAGAGAATTAGAGCTCCTCAGGGCAAGAGCCGATGTGGAGAATGAAAGTCGGGGTAGTGCAGGGGTAGCAATTCATGCCCCACGCCCCCACCTCGCTCATTTTAATGAAAACACAGATGACTTGGACTCGTACTTGGAGAGGTTCGAGCGTTTTGCCTCCAGTCAAATGTGGCCAGAAGACACATGGGCTATGTGTTTGAGCCCTTTGTTGTCAAGTAAAGCCCTCGAGGCTTATACCAGTATGCCCCCTGCACTTCTTAACGACTACAGTGAGCTGAAGAATGCCATCCTTCGGAGATATCAGCTCACTGAAGAAGGATTCCGGACCAAGTTCCGAGAAATTAAGCAGGAGAAAGGAGAAACAGTACCTCAGTATTTCGCCCGAGCTAGGCGGTACTTTGACCGCTGGACTGATCTCGCAGAAGTGAATGGGTCATACGGAGCCCTGCGAGATCTATTTCTCCGGGAGCAGTTTTTAACTACATGCCCCAAGGAGTTGGGCCTGTTCATCAAGGAAAGGGGTCCGCCCACCTATGATGAGATGGCAACTGTGGCAGAACGCTACATCGAGGCCCACGGTGGGAGTGTAAACGCACCCAAATCGGCTAGGGTGGGGCAAACGGGTTGGCAATGGCACCCGTAAGGCAATACCACCCCAATCCGCCTGCGTCGCAGACCAACCGGAAGGGGAGCACTCCCAAGGACACCACTTGTTTTATCTGCAACAAGCGGGGTCATATTGCCAGGGACTGCTGGCAGAAGCAGGTAAGGACCACTGGGAACATTAGAGCACCTCAGCAGGGGGGCGGGAACGCAGCACCAAGGGGTTGGAAGCAAGGTGACCGCGTAGATCTAGGGCCCAGTAGACAGACGGCAGCGTTCTGTCAAACTATCGGTCCAGAACACAGTCCCCTCCGGGAATGTATACAGGAGGGAGAATTAAGGCTGGAAGGCGGAGAGGTTGTCCCGATAATAAGTGGCATGTGTGAGAGGCTCACAACTTCGCAGGAGAAGGTTAATATGCCAGTTTACCCAGGGTATGTGGGACAAAGGGAGATCCGTCTGCTCCGGGATTCTGGGTGCTCCTCTGCAGCGGTTAGAAGGCAACTCGTTGACGACAAGCAATTGTTGGGTCGTGACCATTTGTGTATTTTGATAGACGGGACCGTTAGAAGGTTCCCCATCGCGAGGATAACTGTGGATACCCCATTTTATTGTGGCGAAGTGGAAGCCATGTGCATTGAATCACCTGTCTATGACCTGGTCATAGGTAATATCCCAGGGGTGAGGGCAAGCCCTGATGAGTTATGGTCCAGGGGTAGGGGGCCAAGTGAGGGCCCAACGAGGGCAAAGGAAGTTCAAGTCGGTGGGCAAGGACCCCCGGCGGTTGCACTCGGTAACGTACCGAGTAAGGAAGGGAAGGTTCCCAGGGGGAACCAATCCGATGGTCCAGGGGATGGCCCCTACACGACGAAATGTTGGAAAGTTTCAGGAGGGACGACTCCTGTCCAATTAGGGAGAAGGGGCCGCAGGCGGTCCAGGCTAAACGCCAAACAGCGAGGGAACCCAATGGGGTCATTGGGGAAAGACCCTCAAGCAAATTTATGTGAGGGGGTTGAGCGCCCCAAGGAGTCGGTGTCACTCGTGTGGAGAGGGGAGGCCAGACCCACGCAAATGGCTGGGCAAACTCCCCCAGAATTGAGAGGGCACGGGTCAACACGAGTTGGGGGTGTTAAAGTGGATGGGACCGCTAAGGTGGGCGCCCAGGGGGCCGAGGAAAGGGTCCACAAATCAAAGGAGAAGCGTCCAAGGTGCGCAAGAAGTCGTCGCAATGGACCGGGGGATCAACGGCACAAGGGCCAAGGACGGCCAGTGTCGTTCGAACGAAGGTAATCGCCGGGACGAGTGAGCCTGGGGGATATAGCGCCAAGGGAAGCTCTTGGGAATGCGACAATGACAGGGTATGGGGACCTTGGTGGAATACCCGTAGAAATAACGCGGCGAGAAGTAGGGGTGTGTCAAGGGTTACCCAAGGGGATACTGGGAACCGGGCCCCTACCAATGGTCGGTGGTTATAAAGAAGCAATAGTTGGGTGGCTGTGGGCCTGGTGTCTGGGACGGGGGCTCCAGTCGAAAATATTTTTGTGGATGAGGTGATGAGTTTCGTAAACCAGGTGTTAAGGCCCGGAGGAAATTTTCTTATTTTAGTATTATTATTGCTCTGACTGCTGACTAGAGTTGGTTGTGAGTGCGAATGTGAGATACACTGCCCCGTCCGTCGCGTGTGCGTGGACGGGGAGCCTGTGTGTCGAGTTTTGTAAGTATGGGATGCACAAACTCGGTGTTAAGGCCCGGGGAAACCGCGCTTGTTTTTATTGACGAGAGTTTGTTGTGAGTGTGAGGCACACTAACCCCGTCTGTCGCAAAGGCGCGGTCGGGAAATCTGTGTGTTGAATGTGTGAGTGTGTGAGGCACAATTTTAATCTCCTGGTTGAGCTTTGCGAGGGTGAGGCTCAACATAATGCAGGGGTCGTTTGCCCCTTCACAAGACATAGGGGAATGGGAGGCGAAGTTACACTCCGTTGGAATTAACCCATCTGACGCAAAGACGCGGACGGTGTTACTCGTCGGAGTGAGTGCCAAGTGAACTGTTTGCAAAATGGGCGAATGTGTATAAAAATGTGTATGTTTGGGTGTAAATATATAGTATTAGAGAGAGAGAGTGTGTGCAGCAAATCTAAGGATAAGGCTACTCTCCATATGTAAACCCGCAAGACGGGAGCATGTGGTAGCGCGTGTGTCGTGGGAATCGACATGGCCGACGCATGAGCCCGGTCATGACCCCCACGACCACTAGGGTACAGTTTCGTAGTCTTGAACATATGGGTAGATTGTAAAAAGGTGTGAGAGGTGAGCGTGCGTGGCTTTGCCCCTTGTGTTTTAAGAGATGCACAGGGTGTTTCTCTCGGGAAGGGAGTTGTCAGGGCAAAGCCAGCCTAAATATAGGGGCAAGGGGCCTCATATATAAAGATATTGTAAGTTCAAAAGATATTCCGCATCAAGGCGAAAAACCCTTCGTGAATTTCACTTCTCTGTGAAGCTGGACATGGAAAAAACACACGTGGTGTATATCCAGCTTCAGCGCAGGGATCCAGGGGAGAAACGGTATGTTAGATAAGGTCTAATCTCATTTAATTTATACAGTAGTCGCGAGTCTTACGAGACGTAATCGGTTGGTTGCAGGATATCGTCACGGCCAATTGAGAAACGAGATTCTAACAGATAGAAATGTCTATCGTATCGTCACCTGATCATTAGGTAGCAATGAATGGCAGGAACGAATCGGTTTTCTCGACAAGTGAAATCACCGTTAAGTCACGCGCGAGATGACTTGTATTGATTCTGCCTTGATATACGTCATCTCCCACCGTTTTGACAGGTGGACAGATGAGCGTCGGTCCACCTGACAGTTTAGAGTAAAAAGTATATATACCTTGAAGAGCAGAGCATTAGACACACACTTGGGGTCACACACACGTTGGTGAAGTCCAGGACAGGCGGACTCTGTTTCCTGGCATAGGGTACCTTCGATCACAGGACCCTGAAACGGCTGGAATCGCCAGAGAGGGCATTCCACGACTGATTTAGCTTAAGGTTGATAGGCGGCTACAAGTGCCAAATTCGTTGAGAAGGAAAGCCCAGGTGGAAGGTTGAAGTTTAGATTGTCGAGTAGCAGGTATCAGCCTGCAATAGTCATAAGTGTAGGTTAATTGTATTGTGCGTATTAACCCTTTGAAGCGTCAGACTGATTGCGTTCTGAGTAGTTTGTTTTGCTGTCGAAGCATCGTAATACCGACTGGAGATCGGTGTGAGTGACAATTTCGCCCTAGCATAAAAAGGGGCATTTGTGAATCGTGAATTCAACCAGGAACGGTGAATATTTCAATAGGACTTTCACGGAGGACTTTCAAAAGGCACATAAGGTATGAGTAGACAATATCTGACCCAAATCAGAAGTACGGTGGCTTTATAGATGACGAACATTGCTGGTCGGAACCCTCCGACAGCCAGAGGTACAGTTACGCGCAGACGTTGACATTTGAGCCTAAGCGGGTGAAGCTCTTATGGCGAGCTCACAGTAATAACATTTCAGATTTGTGAAGCTCTTATGGCGAGCTCACGGTAGTAACATTTCCAGTGTGTGGACTATAGTGCCAGTACAGGGCTATAGAATGACTATATGATTGTTGAGAATTACTTAACCCTAGCAACTAAATTTCTGTGAAAAGGGTCGAATTGTTGATTGTTGAAATATTGAAACGGCTTTATTTTTATGTGTAAATAAAAGAATCGTTGTTACTTTAAGTCATTCTTTCCATTACACAGCCTGAAGTGATTAGGAATCACACCTAACGGAAATCGAACCTATTTCAGTCCAATTTGGCAGAGAAGGAATCACGACGTAGGTCTAACTCAGCTCCCTGCGCCGAGTTCGCGACACTTGGATCCCGACCCTCCACGTTGGTCTAATCTTCATCAGCGGGACTAAATAACCCCACGTCAGCACAGGCCTTACGGGGCCTCAGGTGTCCCTGACAGATAATGCAATGTAAAAACCTTGTGTGAATTTTTAATTGGCAATTGTTTGGTAGTCGAGGCCAGGTTAACCCTTTTCAGGACAAGATCATTTAGTTTGTAACCGAACTGAGTAAGAAGGAACCGCAATGACGGCGGCAGTGAAAGGAGTCTGACTTACCTTTCCCGACCAACAGAAATATTCCAGACGAGTGATTTTAAAAGATCATCAACATTCCTTTTCTTTGAATCAACGCAAGAAAAGTTGCTTCCACCGAAAATTGATTTGATCGGCTCTCTAATGATATTACAAATACAAAGACATCTTGCTCGCAAACTCAACCTCCACGAAAAATGGATAAACAAACAGCCCTTAACTCTTTGAACGCTCGTAGTGTCTTCAATGTTAGTTCAACGGCAGCAGTTGGAAGAGTTCATTTTCATTATCTGGGGGTAGAACAATTAACATTTTCAACGTGCAGTCATGGGGATGCACGTTAAAAATATTAATTGGTCTATTCCATACATTCACTCAGCAGCCATTCTACTTAATGCAATTATGACGTATCATGTTCCTGGGCCGAAAAAAGCGGCCTCATGGGTTCAATGTTTTAACAGCATCAGATTCCTTAAAAAATTAGACTGGTTGTCTGAGAACACTGGGTTTCCTGTGACTGTGTGTTATATTGCTTGGCGGAAACTTTATTCTATCCGATTTTCGATGGGGGTGCGGTGGCTCAGTGGTAGACTGTTTGACTTCTGTGCTGGAGGTCCCGAGTTCGATCCCTGTCCGAGACGACCTGCATCGTGTCCTTGGGCAAGGCACTTTATCCCGTTTGCCTACACTGGACACGATGACGCCATGCATTATGGCGTACTGCACGTCGATGGTACACATGTCTTCAACCGCTGTAACCCTGCTTGATCGAAGCTTGAACAGAGTTAGAATGTTGAGGAGCTGACAATTGATCGTCGGTGCTCGGTAGTTCTCTCCGGGTACTCCGGCTTCCTCCACCCGTAAAACTGTCACGGTCACGATTAGCCATTGTGCATAAGTATGTGACCTTAAGCACCAATAAATAAATCCGATTTTCGATAAATAACAATTATTGTTTATATCTGTTGTTTTGGCATTCAAAGTTCTGTTGTCAAGGAGCAATAAAACCAATGCAACGAGTTGGCAACATTGCTTCGAGAAAAGACAGTTAATTTGACGCAAAAAAATCAGGACATGAACCAAATGGTGATGAAACAATTGTTCAAACAATCAACAACTGTGGCCATTTTGTGTTGTGTCGGGAGAAAGAAGAGAGTTTGTTGCAATTCAAAAAGGACTATTTAGGGCTTAATAAAAAGGAATTAACGATGATGGCGATTTATCGATACAAGCAACTTTGTGTAATGGATCAGATCATAGGAGGCGGCGCCAGGGGGCATAGGGGACACGTGTCCCTCCACTTTTTTGTACAGATAAGCCTATGTTTCGCAGTTACACAATGAGTTAAAATTGGCGTATGCAAACTTGTCAATATACAGGCATTCCTGCAACTTTATTTGCAAATCCAAACAGTATTTAGCCAAAGAATCCCACTTTCGGTCGCTTCGGTCCGTTCCTGTTACTTCAACTATCTTCCAACCTGAAGGCTAGCCTTCGGGTTGGAATATGGTTGAAGTAGAAGAAACGGACAGGACAGTACATATTCATCTAAATGAGAGTCTATAGCGAGTCATGGTACATTTACATTTACCTATATTCGATTGTAACCTTTCTCACACTGGTTGAAGACATGCGTACCATCGACGTGCAGTACGCCTTAGTACACGGCGTCATCGTGCCCCCACGCGGGCAATGGAGATGAAGTGTCTTGCCCAAAGACACAACGCGGTTGTCGCAGGTGGGATTCGAACCGAGGACCTCTCGGCTTGTAGCCTGCACCTCTACCTTCTGAGCCACCGCGCCCCCATTTGACCTGTTAATTGCAAATACGTTATAGAGTAAACTCACATTAATTGAATAAAAGTTCATGTAATATGTCAGAAAATTACCCTGATAATAAGAGTAATTCCTCTTGTTTGTAGACCTATATGGCATCTGTACACCCGACACAGGTATTTAATATATTATATCTTGTTTGACAGAGCTCTCTGAGCTCTGTCAAACAAGATATAACAAAATAAACGCTCTGTTCCGCCCCAGAATACCGGAAAGTGGCCAAATACCGGTTATTTTGATACTGTTGTTAAGTGAGTAATTTCCATTGGTAGGATGATTATTCGATTCACAGGGTTCCACTGCAATTGGTTGAATTAACATGGAGCTGAGAGGATTATTGATATAACATTTGTATCAGAGAGGAAGAATGGTGTGTTAGAACTACACAAACTTACCACGGACACGTTATTGTAAGTATGACCTGTCTGTATTGCTTTTCTTTGTCGGGTTATCATCTGATTTAACTGAAAAGAAAATTGGATACCTGTCAGAAAGTAAAAGTTTATCAAATATTTAGTGGAGTTTTAACGGCACTTTGGACACCCAGGGTCACCTCGTGTCGGACAGTTTAACGGGTGGTGCAAGCAGGTATACCAGGAGATAACCACCGAGCAACGGCGAGCAACTGTCAAACTCCCCAGCGTACTAACTCCATACATGCAGGGTTAGCATTGGTTGAAGACAAGTGCACCATCGACGTGCAGTACGCCTTATCACACAGAGTCACCTTTCTTTGGGATTAAGTGTCTTTCTTGCTCAAGGACACAACGCGGTTGCCGCGGGTAGGATTCGAACCGAGGACCTCTCGGCGTGCAGTCAGCATCTCTACCTACTGAGCCACGGCATTCCCAGTTTATCAAACATCTTCCGTAATCAGTGGTCATCAAAATGAGTATACTGTGAACTTCCTATAAAGTCTTGGCTTATGAACGCCGAATAATACAATACTGGACGCATCCCAGAACTCTATCAATCGGAATTTCTATCCTCGAATCGAATCGAATCGAATCTCGAATTGTATCGAGAGTCCGATGACGATACTGACATTGAATCCGAATCGAATCGGAAACAGCGCGAAACAACTTCCGTGAAATCAAGCACTGTTTTTTTTATTTTTTTTTTCATTTTGGTTTAACGACACTTTCGATAGCCATGGTCACCTCGTGTTGGACAGTGTTGCGGGTAGGGGAAGAATATGCACTAGAAAAGAACAGCCAAGCAGCTGCGAGCAACTGTCAGATTCCCAAAAGTAGTGACTCCGTACAAGCAGAGTTAGCATTGATTGAAAACAAAGTACACCATCGACGTGCAGTCCACCTTAGTACACTCTGCCACCGCGTGGTCAATGAGGATTAAGCGCCTTGACCAAGGACACAAGGCATTTACCCATGGCGTTGATCGAACCGTGAACCTTTCGTCTTGAAGTCCAATGCTGTGACCACTGAGTCATTGTGCTCCCACTTTTTATTTTACCGAATTACTTAACCCTTTACCTAACGAATCGCCCACATCCGCCCGCGTAATATGCAAAATTGAGCAGTTGAAAAAATTTAATTTTTCAAAATATTTCAACAAAACCATATCATGTGACCCCTCATTGGAACAAGCTCATTGAGCTCGTTCCAATGAGGGGTCACATGATATGGTTTTGTTGAAATTTTTGGAAAAATTAAAAAAAATTATATTTAAAATAATAAATTCTGATATCGTCTGCGTTGGGTAAAGGGGCTATGTATATCTTTCAGGTTTGCACTTGCTGTGGGAGTAGCATGAGTACTCGAGTGCAGAGGCCACAAGTTGCTTAGCTACAACGATACTTATAAAGTAAGGCGCGGGAATCCCCTGCTCCACTTTATAAGTAGTCTTGTAACGATGTAACTTGTACGGCAGACAAACATGAAAAATAAGCCGACTGAACCGAAAAAGAAACAGGCATCCTTCCATTCCTTCATTTTTGTGACATGATTCCGCCTGTAGAACACATTTTTTTTGCATCGTCCCGTTGTGAAAAACATGAGTTGCACCGATTCAAAATTATACGAACCAGGAAGCAGATTTGATATACATCCGTTGTCATCGAACCTTCGAGGCTCAGAATCTGACTGGTCATACGGTCCACCGGGAAAATTCGCCTATTGGGAGCCCCATGTGGCCCCAAAAATGGATGTAGCCCCACACGTTTTGGTGCAGGGAATTTTGTTAAACTGACCAACAGGCGAAATGGATCTGATTGTGAAGACAGACGGTATACCGAAATGCTTTGTATGTGGATTGCCATTTGCACTTCACATAGAGACATTTTGATATACCAGCAGTTTAGTCTGCATTTCATCGCTCAGGTACACAGAAATAGCTTCCTGTCAGTTTGAAAAATCAAACTTTTCTTCTATTGGGTCCAAGAACACCTTGCCCCCCCCCCCCCACCTACCCCCCCCCCCCATCCCCCACCCCCCGCCCCCGCCGATGCCAACTTTTCAACTACCAGATGATATAAATTTGCCATCGAAATGTCCCACATGTGGACTGCAATTGATCGCTCAACACGTATTGGTGCATGAAATTTTGTGAAAATGACCAACAAGAGAACTAGATCTGATTGCGTGGACTGTGGCTATGCCGAAATGCTCTTTATGTGGACTGCCATTGGCAATCCACATAGAGACATTTCGATATACCAACCGTCTAGTCTGCATTTGATCGCCAAGGAGCAAGGAAAAAGCGTTCTGTTAGTCTGAAAAATCAAAATTTTCTCCCCTTGAGTTGAACTGTTGTCGACTCGATGGGTCCAAGCCCCACCCCCGGTGCAACTTTTTCCGAATGGGAGACGAAGATGATATAAATATGCATAAATGTGCTTTGAAATGTCGTCCATGTCAACTGCAATTGATCGCTCAAGTGCAGGGAAGTAGCATTCATTGCGTTCGAAAAATCAATATTTTCTCCGGGTCCAGGGGCCCATTGTTGCATTTCCCGGTAACCTATCTCGGCTCAGTCCGCCCATGTCGAGGCTTCTAGGGGTCCTAAACAATCCGCACTTATCCCTTGATTGCCACGAATCATCTCCCCTCTTTCGCGTTTTTGTGTATGATGGTATGGTGTGTGTACATGTGTACGAACCAGCGAAAGTGTGTCCGGGAGTTTAACTAACCTGGTTTGGCATTTTGTCTAGTCTAGACAAGTAGTTAACAAAATCTCCCCACGTCTTGAAAGGTATTGGATCAAGAAATGAACCAGGGTCCGTGTAAACTCCTTCCAGAAAATTCAAAGGATTCAAGGCACCATAACTGAAAAAGGAAATACAGAAGTTTATCTAACAATCATATAGAATTTGGCCTGAAAACCACGGTACGTATCACACAATGTGTTCCGATTCCGTATCATATTTACGACTCATTCTGATTCCGTACCATGTAGACGACTCGTTTCCGGTAACAACAAAACAAAATTCCTTTCACTTAGCGACAGAAATATTAATAGCCCCCCTCCCCCTCCCCCCCTCCCCCACAATAAATAGGCCTAGTAAGTGCGCAATTCAATATTACACCTACCAGGTTCATGAGGATGTGCCCACACCGCACACTCGTAAATTCAAGCGGATCATCATAGGAAGTGATACTGAGAGTGAATAATTTACCAACACAACTTTGAAAATTGCGATAACCGCGTTACTCATTGTTTATTAGAGTGCACAACAAAATAGTTCCTTAAAATATGGGTTTTCTTTAACTTGTTCTCGCCCAACATTATGTCCCCACACTGTATTAATAATTTAAGATTTAATCTGTTTTTGTGACAGAATTGTAAGATAAATGAATTATCGTGATAATGTGCATGTCCTGTGATTTGCATCAGATTCCAGGTGGTGTCCAAAAATGGGATCACAACTCGCCGGCAAAGCAGGGTCGTGCCCGTTGAGATTCAATTCTGGACCCCACCTGGAATCTGATACATTTAAAGGGACATGCACATAATCATGATAACCTGTATTTACTGAATTATTCTCCAGTATGGTCTGTCTAACAGTTGCTGTTGTTTTTGCTTTTGCTGATGCCACTAATGACGCCATCGTCATTTTTATCCCCGCATTTTCAAAAATACGGGGATATTGTCGTGATCACCGTCCGTACGTCCATCCGTCCGTACGTCACACCCTGAAAGGCTCCTAGGGTATTCAATTCGAAACGTTTAAACTATGCTACTGTGTTCAGGTAACATCTCTAGATGTGCATGAAGGTTACGGAATTTTTATTTTGCCCCCGGTGGTTCCAGTGGAACCACTTTTATCATTAGAAAATCAGTTTTCATTGAAAGGCTCCTAGGGTATTTAATTCAAAACGTTTAAACTGTGCTAATGTGTTCAGGTAACATCTCTAGATGTGCATGAAGGTTTCGGTATTTTGATTTTGCCTCCGGTGGTTCCAGTGGAACCACTTTTATCGTTAGAAAATCAGTTTTCATCGATAGGCTCCTAGGGTATTCAATTCGAAACGTTAAAACTATGCTAATGTGTTCAGGTAACATCTCTAGATGTGCATGAAGGTTTCGGAATTTTGATTTTGCCCCCGGTGGTTCCAGTGGAACCACTTTTATCGTTAGAAAATCAGTTTTCATCGAAAGGCTCCTAGGGTGTTTAATTCGAAACGTTAAAACTATGCTAAGGTGTTCAGGTAACATCTCTAGATGTGCATAAAGGTTTCGGAATTTTGATTTGGCCCCAGGTGGTTCCAGTGGAACCACTTTTATCATTGGAAAATCAGTTTTGATCGAAAGTCTTCTAGGATATTTAATTTGAATCGTATAAACTATGCTAATGTGTTCATGTAGCATCACTAGATGTGTATGAAGGTTTCGGAATTTTGATTTTGCCCCAGGTGGTTCCAGTGGAACCACTTTTATTGTTAGAAAATCATCAAAAGGCTCTTAGGGTATTTAATTCGAAACGTTTAAACTATGCTAATGTGTTCAGGTAACATTTCTAGATCTGCATGAAGGTTTTGGAATTTTGATTGTACCCCAGGTGGTTCCAGTGGAACCACTTTTATCGTTAGAAAATCAGTTTTCATCGAAAGGCTTCTTGGGTATTAATTTGAAACGTTAAGACTATGCTAAGGTGTTGCTAAGGAAATGCGGGGATACACCATTGTGTGCTTTGCACACAAATAACTCGATCTAGTTGTCTTTGTCACTACCACCGTAATTGTAAGAGTTGCTTTCGTCTTTAATCATTAGAAACAAGACAGATGGTGGTCGGAGGAACTACACCAAGACCGGGCCCCTTTTGGCCGTAATTTCCGTTGTTTTCAAAAAGTGTCGGTTGGCCAGTCAGACGGTGGACAGTCACTCACTGCTGGCGTGTTAGGTCATTGAAGTCGCGGAATTTCTTTTAACACTATCCCCGTCGTTTGTGGGAGGTGAGGGATGTTAGAATTAGCTCCGTTACCAACTGGATTCTCTTTCCACGCACAAAAAAACTGTAGAACAGAGAGTTACGGTACGTGAACGATGCTGTTACTTTAGAACATGTTGCCAAACGTTCATGACTCCAGTCAATTAACCGACTCTGACGCTGCATAAGCTGGAAATAGCCTAACTAGACCTTAAACAGTTCAAACGCCTATTTTTAGATTCAATCAGATGGAGTATTTCAGATGGTCAGAAAGCGATCCTGAACGGCTCGCTCTCCTGACCAACTCAAATATTCCATCCGACCGAATTTAAAAATACCACAAACTTTTTCTTTGTGTGAACGCCAAAAATATTCCCCAATCGAGACTCTTTTGACTGAATGATATTCACCTTTACTAGTAGACAATTCTGTTTATGAAATATTATGAACTAGGACTCGCCGCAACTGTGCTTTTACGCTTACGCCGCGTAGTTCCATTCATTGTGTTAATATCTTGATGTTTTCATGGCAAATTAATACTCATTGATTGGAATATCTATAAATGAAGCTCGAAAGAATATCTGTGCATATTTTTTTTCATTTTGAGTAATGGGACGTCACATTACCTCAACGGTAGTCAGTCAGCAAATTCCACAAAAAGTGGGTAAACGAACGGCCCATAACAGAGTCGAATTCTTTCCAGAATGTGAGTGGTGACCTTTGAGCTTTGTTGGTAACACACCTTTTATCACCATATAGGTATATTTTAGATAGAAACTGGATATCGTCTCAGATGGCTATCGGAAATGGGAACCCACTTTATAGGACGTTCCTGGACACTCGCAAGGGCTTTGATTTAGTTGATCGATCGATATCTTATTTGAAAAAAAACAACCATATTGGTATAATTATGTGATGACGTTTTCAAAACCCTGAAATCCATATGCACATGGAGGAAAGCCGGCCTCCAAAATTATCAGCTTTGGGTGTCATGCACGGATGTATTATATAACGAACGCTCTTCATAGTATTTATGGAATACATTGGGAGAAAATTCGAAGACACATCCCCCGAGAACGAAAAAGTGATCTTTATATCGATCGTATCATATGGCTTAAGTTATGATTTTGGGGGTAACTCGATATGAGTTTGTGAATTGAAATATTTCGTTATTTTCTTTTCAGGACACAACTCGGCATTTTTTTTAACAGACAACATGGTACGGGTAATGGCAACTTCACACCATCATTCGACCTTCGGTCTCGAGCTGATATGAAGTTGCCTCGAGCTGATATCTCGACCGATATTAAACTGATCAAGCAATAACCTCTAACTATACTTTATGGACGTGACGTTTGGGCTTGTGAGGTGAACTTGAAGGATATACTCTTCTCCCTGCAAGGTGACTGACGTAACATTTTGTAAAGCAAACCTTCACACAATCATGAATTCACCATATTACGCCTTGCGTGTGGAACTTGAGAGGTGTCCTTCAGTTCACAATGTCATTTAAGTGCATTCAAATATCGTAGTACTAAACTGTCAGAAATGGGAAAACATCTCAGATTTAGCTGAATTGGAGGAACATTTTATGAGTCATGGCCCATTTTATAAGAACACGTGCGAGAATCTTTCAAATCAAATGGGAAGAAGAACTAAGAATTTAAGAATATGGACGAAGGAAATGAATTCCTTACAGTTATAAATCGTAAAGATCGAGAAACATACATCCTTCACTTGATCCGATGTTTGAAGAACCAACAAGTACGTCGATCGCATGTTTTCTCAAATTTTTTCAGAAGTTTTCAACGAAACCATATCATGTAACACCTCATTGGAACAAGCTCATCGATCTCGTTCCAATGAGAGGGTCACATAATATAGTTTTGTTGAAAGTGGTTGAAAATTTATAATTCAACTGATTTCTTATATGCGTATATGTTGTTAGTATTATGTGGTTGTAGATTGACACCAGCTACTCGTGGATGTTTTATATCAATGAACTTATCGTACCTCGTCTTAGCCTATCACAACCTGCAACCGCTGGCGTGGACACGAGGTGGGGTGGAGGAACTACAAAAAAGAATAGAAACTGTAGACGGGGGAGCATCATCATCATCATCATCAGCAGCAGCAGCAGCAGCAGCAGCATTTGGATAACTCGTCGTCTGAGTGCTAGAATATATTGTTTCTGTTGGCTGAGGGACGAATTAAACGGAACCAATTTTCTCCATGGTGAGGTCAGTACATCGACCGTTGTACGGAACGGGTATCAAGGGAGCTAATTGACTGATTGCCCGGGTACTGTGATGACGTTTGTGTCATCTTGGGGCGATACGGCAACAACAGGACAGCGTTTGACCTTATGTTTCTTATTTTTATTTTACATCGGCACGGGCTGCATGGCTTTGTTCATGGTTGACGTGCATTTTGTTTTTCCTTTTTTGCAGTGTTGGTACATTGAATTAGCGATTGGCTGATGCTCTCCGCTATGGACTGATGTTTACAAAAGAAACTGGATGATCAGTTTTCAGGCTGACGGGCCTTGAGAATACGTATCGGTGTTTAAGGTGTAAAATAGTTAAGGTGTATCAACTACGGCGGCGGCGGCGGCAGCGGCGGCGGCGATGATGATATCGCCGTCGACGACAGTGATGATGATGATGATGATGATGATGATGATGATGATGATGATGATGATGGAACACTAAAATGAACCTACAATCGCCACTGATAGCCTTCTATATATGTTGTCAGAAAATCTTTGAGTATGTCGTAGTTTATCTTAGAAGCATATGGTAGCTTACTCCTGTCAACATCGTGTAGCCTATTCAAAAACTGCTGAGTCTTGTTCTGAAAAGAAAATAATGAAGTATATCAGTTCTCACTACTCACATCGAATTGCTCCGCCCTCTCCACCTCTTCCATACTGTGCTCCATTGTTAATTTGTTACCCACTTTCTAGATCGAACGCGTTGGAGGCAGGGTACTTGTCAGAAGAAAACCTTAAGATGATGTGGTTGGATGGGCAGTATGTAATGTAATATATACGTTCAGTTTTAATTATTTCAAAGTTATCAACCGAATCCATCAAACTGACAAATAAAATGACGAGATAATATAAACTGTCCCATGAAACAAGTTACATATGTCAACGCAATGATGAAATAAAAAAGTTTCTGAAACTAGAGCTCACACAAGGTGTCAACCCTTTCAGCTCGAAACACCACAAATTATTTTCTAGGATGTGTGTTCGTTCGAATCTGTTCAAATAGATAAGTAGCGGATAATAAAATATAGTGTAGGAGGTATAACATCGTGTTATAGTCCAGTGAAACGTGAAGTACCACCCGTTGCCCTAAGCTTAAATGCTTTGTAAGCATATCCTATATAGCACATGTGAGTTAGTGATAGAAAAGTCAATACATTGTCATGATACGTTTCTTCTGGAATTTTCACCCTGTATTTCGAAATGCAAACCTTTGTTAACAATCATGTTTACATGAGTGCATCTGCTTTGCTTTCGTGGGTAGGTTCGGTGATAATATTAACAACCACCATGAGGAGGGGGTGTAGGATTGTAAGTTACAGTTTCTTAGTACATGCTGGTCTGACAATGAAAGAAAACTTATGGTCAGTTGAGTTCGCTGAAAGTTTTCTCTTAGTATCAGGCCATCAGCTTCTTTCAGTTCCCGACCAGTCTCTATAATCACGGGTTCTAAACTCCCTGTCACTGGGTTCCCATAGGATTAACAGAAACTGGTAACCAAACGCAATGGGCTCGTTCCAATGGAGGATCAAAAGTGATTTACTTGAGACAAAAAATGAAAAAAAAAATTAATAATAAATTCAATTTTAATCAGTTTGAATGGAGACTTTTGTGAATAGAGCTGGCCTCTATGTTTTGCTGGGAGCGTTTAGTAGTATCAGACACATCATGTTTGGCCTTAAGAGGATAACTAACGAAAATAGGCTTCAAAACTGGATCCCACATGTCATGACGTTAGCTTTGTCTTATGTCCAGTTGTGTTTCAATCTACAGAGGTCATCTGAGCTCATCGCGTGACACAGTCCGCTTCAGTCAAAGGGTATTATCTTGCGAATACTCTTGCGAACGTAATCCATACTTTCTGTGAAGCCAGCCTGTAATAAGACACGACACTCACACGATTGCAGGACTGTAGTCTTAGCACTCACGAAGAAAAAGAAAACGAAAACCCTCTATATAATATTTGTAAATGTGCCGAGTCATTTATTTATTTATTTATTTATTGGTGTTTAAAATCACATATTTCTGCACAATGGCTAACCATGACCGTAACAGTTTTACGGGTGGAGGAAGCCGGAGTACCCGGAGAGAACCACCGAACAACAGCGAGCAACTATCAGGTCCCCAACATAGCAATTCCACTCGAGTAGGGTTAACATTGGTTGAAGACAGGTGCACCATAGACGTGCAGTACGCCTTAGTACACAACGTCACCGAGCCCCCACGTGGGCAATGGGGGTGACGTGTCTTACCCAAGGACACAACGCGGTTGTCGCTGCCGAGTCATTAACGCCTGACTCCTAACATGGGTATGTTAACAAATAAATAGCTCGTATTCAGAAGTGTAAAGAGAGAACCTATCCCATAAATTTCAATCTTTCATATTATGTACGATATTCGATGTGACTTATCTGTAAGTGTTATAATTGGGTTTTGCGAGTCAAAAGTAAATTTCCTTTCAGGGGGGGGGGGGGGGATTTCTTGGTGGATGGATGTTGGGAGGGAGTTTTTATACATGGCTCAGTACACCTTGCATAGCCTTGCTTTTTGCGTGGTGCCGAGCAAGGGCAATTATACATCGTCCCTTGAGTGCAACAAGGTGCCATCTGCAATACTAAAGCATTAATGCATTGCAGACGACGTGTTGTTGCACTCAGGGAACAATATCAACCTGTGAAAGGTGCACTTGTCGATGAAGATCGTATCTTACGATATGTTCTTGATGAAATGACTTTATTGTACTGACTTACTAGCATGGCATATGTTTTCAGGGTTAAAATAAAATGTACACAGACAATAACAATGGCTCATTTGTGTGTCTCGGGCATTACATGTTTATGCCACTGAACAATTCCATTACCAAAAACAAATACACCAATCGTGTCCTTCATTCTGAGGCAAGGCACTTAACTCCGATTACCAACGCAGGGACACGGTGGAGTTGTGTACTAAGGCGTACTGCACGTCGATGGGTGCACCTGTATTCAACCAATGCTAACCCTGCTTGTGTTGAGTTAGAACGTTGGGGAGTCTGACAGTTGTTCGCTGTTGCTCGGTGGTTCACTCCGGGTACTTCGGTTTCCTCCACCCGTAAAACTGTCCGACACAAGGTGACCCTGGCTGTCGATAGTGTCGTTACACTCCAATAAATAAACAAATAAATAAATAAACAAATAAATAAATAAATAAACAGTCATTCTGAAAACAGACACTGCATGGTGTCCAGAATGTATCACATTAGTCCTTGGCAATCCTTTTTTGAGCATTCAAATTCTGCCCGATCGTCCGTTTTGAGTCAAAACCCCTTAAGTGATACTTTCTTATGCGCAGGGGCGTCGCGATGATGGCCCATTAGGGATGAGGTGTGAGCCTTATTTATCCCGACTGCGATGGCGTAAACCCGACTGATAAAATATTCAAACTACATCATAAAGGCATGTCTTCGTCGAAGGCGTGCCTTGATTATGTAGCTGGAATACTCTAAGTCTGTCGGAATAAGGGTTAAAAAAAACTCTGGAAATTTATTTGTGTGTGTGTGTAAATAAAATATTCATATAGTCCTAACGCAACATCTTATTCAGTTAACCCGGAACTTAACGTTACTCCAAGTTAGTCATGCTACTCTCTGACAGGAATAATCGGGAACAACTGCCCCCCCCCCCCCGCCCCCCATTTCTATTACCGAATATGTATGTGGCGTAAGCCCAAGTTTCGAATCTAGTCTTATGAGAAATTAATTATTACCAGCAAAAGCGAATCGATTCATAAGACTCCAATCCAGACGAAAATGTCCCGAATGGCAAACTTATTGGGGGAGAGTGGATCATACATCACTAAACTTCCCTTAGGGTGTGGTAGTTATCAAAAACAAGTTACCCAACGGGGCCTGAGGCGCTCTCCTGACAAAGTTGTTTAAATAAAGATTCAATCAGTGAAAGAAGTCATGTAACTACGAACAGTTCAAAACTCTGTTGTCCAGTTAGATGATTTTTTTTCTGGTATGGAGTTGCTACCATACAAATAATCTACAGATTTCCAGTAATGGAATAAAGGGAGCCCAAATATCAACCTAGGGCGTTAACTTGAGCAAACTTGAAGTGACTATGCACCACTACCCCCCCCCCCCCCACCCCCCCCCCCCCCCCACCCCATCGGGATTCTGTCCTTCGGAGCTGAAGAAGCAGATTTGCAAAGATTATCTCTCATATTGGACTAAGTGAAAGAGCCCAATTATTAACCCAAGAACTTGATTTTTAAAATCTGTATCTGACTCCCCTTAGGATGTGTATACCATACAGTACCATATAAAAGATTCGGATAACTGGATGAGGAGGGGGTTGTGAGAAGATTTTTAAAGAATATTTCTCATATTGAACCAAGTTAAAATTAGGGCTCCAATAGGGAGACCAAATATGCCAAATAATAATCGAGGGACTTGATTTGAACAATCTTTACTCTGCCCCCGTAAGGATGATGCATCCAAAACATCAAAAGATTCTGACTGATTGATATGAAGAAGATTTTAAAGATTATTCCCCAGATAGTGCTAAGCTGGAATTTAGGCCCCCATAGAGAACCCAATTATACATCAATTGCATTGATTTGGTCAAACGTGAATCCGACTCCTGTAAGGATTCTGTATATTATATATCAAAAGACTCTGACCAGTGGTTTTGGAAAAAAGGGTTTTAAGATTATTCCTCCAACAGAGAACCCAAATATTGTTTGAACAAACTTAGATCGGACCTCCCTAAGATTACCGTATACCACAAATCAAAGGGTTCTGGATGATGAAGAAGAAGTTTTTTTGAAACAATATTCTCCATATTGCACTAAATTAAAATGCGGGCTCCCAAAGAAAAGCCCATTTATTAATCAATGGGCTGGATTTGAACAAACTTGAATCCAATCCCTGTAAGAATTCTGTATACCATATATCAAAAGATTCCGAGTAGTGGTTCTGGAAAAAAATTAGTTTTTAAAGATTATTCCTCATATTGGTCTAAGTTAAAATTCGGGCTCCAATAGGAAGCTCAAATATTAACACAGGGACTTGATTTGAACAAACTTTGAGCTGACCTCTCTCATGATGCTGTATGCCAACCATCAAAAGATTATGAATGGTGCATGTGAAGAAGAAAATATTTAAAGATTATTCCTTATATTGTAATAAGTTAAAATTCGGGCTCCCACAGAGAGACCAGTTATCGGATAGGCTTGATTTGAACAAATTTGAATCCGGTCCCTATAAGGATTTTGAATACCTGTATACCAAATACCAAAAGATTCTGAACAGTGGTTCTGGAAAAATATGTTTTTAAAGATTATTCCTCATATTCGACTAAGTTAAAATTCGGGCTCCAATAGGAAGCCTAAATATTAACACAGTGACTTGGTTTGAACAAACTTAGATCTGACCTCTGTAAAAATGATGTATACCAAACATCAGAAGGTTCTGACAGGTGGATGTGAAGAAGATTTTTAAAGAGTATTCCCCATATTGCAATAAGTTAAACTTCGGGCTCCCATAGACAGCCCAATTATTAACTGATAGGCTTGCTTTGAACAAATGTAAATCCGATCTCTATAAGGATTCTGTATACCAAATATCAAAATATTCTGAACAGTGGTTCTGAAAAAAATTATTTTTTGAAGATTACTTCTCATATTGGACAGAGTTAAAAATTTGGGCTCGAATAGGAAGCCTAAATATCAACACATGGACTTGGTATGAACAAACTTAAATCTGACCTCACGAAGGATGCTGAAAACCAAACATCAGAACATTCTAACAAGTGGATCTGAAGAAGAGTTTTAAACATTATTCCCCACACTGCAATAAGTTAAAATTCGGGCTGAATTATCAACCGATAGACTTGATTTAAACAAACTTGAATCTGATCCTTATAAGGGTTCTGTGTACTATCTATATATATGGAGACAAAGAGTTTTAATGATTATTCCTCATATTGGATTTGGACTCCAATAGGAATACCAAATATTAAGGTGTTACAGTACATGGAGAGTGGTTGTAACTAAATCACCCGGGGGTGGAGTTATCACCCAAAGTATCACTTTCAAATTCTGTACATGTGGACAAAAAACACAAGCAATGTTTCAACCAATGGACCTCCGGGTATAACCCGGAGGTTCATAGGCTGGAATTTTGCTTGTGCTTGTAATGCTTTGCAACAAATTGCAATTATGGCTTGGGTGGAATCTCCACTCCACGGGTGATTTAGTGATAATACACTCTCCGCGTACTGTATATAAGTAATATAATTTTGCTTATTTTGAAATTCCCGCCTCTGACATTCCTTATATTCAAATTAAATATACACAAATTATACATCAAAATGAAGGTTGAGATGTAGAGAACACGAAACACATATGTAATCAACACATGGGGTTGACAGGAAGCACCACTGGTTCCTGGAAGTCTGCTACCGCATTCGTACTAGAACTGATAATTTAATAATATTTCACAGAACAACTTGTGGCCAAATGTACTTCACGTATCCAAGAACAAAGCTACGCATTCAAGACACTTTCGAATGCAGCGATAGGACTGCATTTTAGACAAGGACAACACTGTGTGCATTTTTTATTGAAGATGGTTTCCATGTTCTAGGGACATGCGCAAATCACTCGATACCACGAATTTTCATCAAAAAACAAAATCGTAATTCTAAGACATTTCTACAGGTGTCATGATACCTTGCATACAATATGGCAACTGTGCAATCTCTATATGACAGCAGTATGCTGTATTAAGGCGATCTTTCTCATTATTTGATTTCAGACGGCGTTGTATATCGATGCTTTTTTCCATCCGATGACGTTTACCGGAAATTGAAAGTAAATGTGAATGTAAACAAAAGCGAAGGTTTTGCAATTTACCCCCATGCAGCTCTGTTGCTGTGTTTTGAAGAATTTTGATACCCTAGCTTTGTTCTTGGGTAACTGAAGCGCATTTGGTCACACGTTATTCTCGTGAAATATTATTTTTTATTATCAGTTCTGGTACAAATACGGTAACAGACTTCCAGGAACGAGTGGTGCCTCTGTCAACTCTATGAGTTGATTTCATATATTTTTCGTGTTCTATACCTCCCAACCTTCATATTGACGTATAATTTGTGTATATTTAATTTCAATTTAAGGAATATCAGAGCTGTGAATTTCAAAATAAACAAAATTCCATTACTTATACAGCACCTTAACACAAGGACTTGGTTTGAATAAACTTAGATCTGACCTCCCTACAGATGGTGTATACCAAATGCCAAAAGGTTCTGACTGGTGGATCTCAAGAAGATTTTTTAAAGAGGATTCCTTACATTGCCCCCATAAGGAGCCCAAATATTAACTGGTGGACTTGAGAGGAACACATTTGAATCTGATCCTCTAACAATGATGTATATCAAATATCAAAATATTCTAACGGGTGTTTCTGAAAAGGAAGAGTTTTAAAGATTATTTCGCATATAACCTCAAGCTAAAATTCGAGCTCCCGTATTTAGCCCAAATATGAACAGAGGGACTTAATTTTAACAAACTTGTAGCTGACCCCCTTATGGATGCTGTATACCAAATATCAAAAGATTCTGATCAGTGGTTCTGAGGAACAATTTTTTTTTTAATTTTGCAAATATGCTGACTTATCATTTTTTCGACCCCCCCCCCCCCCCCCCCACACTCCCTACTGAACACCCTGACACAACCGATGGCATTTTTTACCATTCCATTTTACTTGTATTGATCCTGAGGATACTTTCTACCGAATAATAGTTCTCTGTTCCGTGCGTTTTGGGAAATATTCGCGTTTGAAAATAGTTCTATTTTTAGCTCGTGGGGTTTCCACGGAGATACGGGAATTTTTTTGTATTAATAAAGTAGGTATAACTCAATAATACCACGTAACAAATTTGGTTCAAATCTGAAAATAGAAATTACAAAGGCAAATATTGTTCCACAGACTTCGTTTACACAAACTTGATTCCACATCTCAAAAGGAAGCTCCACGTCAAATATAAAGTCATTGTACCCACTGGTTCATGAGAAATAGATTTTTTTAAATTTTGGAGAATTTTCTCCCACCCCTTCGCTATGGGGTGGGCAAGTTGATCTGAACAAAAACAAAATCGATGTCAGAACAAGCAAATACCCGCAAATTTAAATTAAATCGGTTCAGTGGTTTTCGAGATGAAGTTGAAAACACCATGCTCACAGACAACAGACGACGGACGGACGAAGGACGGTGAGTGATCACAATATCTCATCCTGACTTTCAGTCAGGTGCGCTGACAATACAAAGCGGGTGCCATTTTACTTGTATGAAGCGTATTGTGAACTTTCTCCAAAGAAATCTTTTTCTTGAAAAGAAAATCATACAATACTAAAGATGCGGCCATGACCATGCACGCACAGTACTCAAAATTCAGTCACACCTAAGCATTTTATACAATTTATGTGGACATACTAGTATAAACAACTGGGAGAAAAAGAGTATTTGATTTCACACCTAGCATTGTATTTTTGGCTATAAGATGACATTTGGAGGTTTCCGGTTCCATCTCAGAACGAGGCTGTCTAGGGAGAACTTCAATCGAGTCCACCCAAGTTACCACATCTGTTTCTTGGAACGCTCCATTTTTAACAATAATTTCTTTCAACTTTCCTGTCTAATATTATAGTAAACCGATTGTAGTTACTTTCTTAAATGTTCAATGATCAGATTCGTGACTTTGTTCCGTATTGCTCAATTTGCTCTGAAATCTCCGTGCTTTGGGCAATGAATAGAATATATAACGTCAGTCGTGCATGTTTCTGTTGCATGTTATTTACCATTGGTCTGGTTTCTTTTGTAAAACGTGAAATTTCGAAAGATGTGTAATTAACAGAATGCTAGGGCAGTAAATTGATCTTGCGGGTCCCTCTCAGTCGATGAGTTTGATCATGTAGCCTTACCTCGACTCAGGGGCGGTGGGACGGGGGGGGGGAGCTTTAGCGCCCAACCCCACTTTTTTTGCCCGGCCATGTTTTTTGTATGCATATATTTTAACACAACCAATGACTGGTGAAATAAGGGGCGGATCCAGAGCCTCCCCCATATTTTCTCCAGCTATGTTTCTCTCGTACTGGATCAGTTTCGATGGATTTCGGATCATTTTTTGCAGTTAGTTAGTGACAGCAAACACTAAACAGTTTGTTTTAAAAAAATCGATTAACTGAACTAGATCGTAATCTTACAGACCTACAAGTTCCAAATCCACCCCAAACAAGATAATCCACAGACAGTATAATTGCTGTTAACGTCTGGTAAAGCATACAGGTGGGGTCTATTTATCAGCTTTGGTCGTTACAACCAAAGCTGATACACAGACCTCACCTTATGCTTTACCGACGTTTTTTAACGGTTCTCTAAGTGTGAAATCTTTCAAATACATCTCCTAAAAAATCTCAAAATATCCGCTCAGATGCATGGAAATGGTGGTTTGGGGACCCTGGAATTTAAAATTTTTGTACCACGGGCCGACCTATGGTCGTCCCGTCATACCAACAACATCCATCACCCGATCCAGCCCACCCCCCCCCCCCCCCCCCCAACTTTGACAATCCTTCCGACGCCTCTGCCACTACTCGACGATGCACAAGAATCAAAATAAATATATACTGTAACGGTAAAGCTATAGTCCGGACCCAGAGGACCATGACAGCTGACCCCTGCCATGTCTCCTCAGTGACCAGCCCACAGATAGACCAATTATTAGGAGCCATTACAGACCAACCCCAAACCCAGTGCAACAGTACGCCCATGGTTCAGACCCAGAGAATGATAACAGCTAACCCCTGTCATCATCCTCGGTGATTATTCCACCGATACACTAGTTACCAACCACCTACTTAAATAAGGCCAAGTTAAATATGCAAACGGCTACACTGGTAGGGGCAAGGATTAGGACAATGGCAGTGGGAAGGGTGCATGTGCAAGGATATTAAGGGAGATAACTAGGGCTGGGAATGGATTTGATTTGGGAGTGGAAATATGGGGAAGAAAAGAAGTAGCTTTGGGACAAGCCACCCCTTTTATCTATGACTACTAAAAAGATTGTATTAATGTTTTGATACTTGAGTTTAGGTTAGCATTCACTCTTGAACAATTGGACACATGCGCCTTCTATCCCACACTCCAAGAGTGACGGCCAAGCTGAAGGAGGGAAAATTATCCCACATGCCGAATGTCCGAATACATCGATAATAACACCTGTCAGGATTCCGACATCAAGAGACTAGGTCTACAGTTAAATTAAATGATAAAAGAGTACGTCGAACTTATCATTTATTATTTTAAAGAACTAAGAATATTATTTATTTACATTATATACAATTTAGGGATCCCACTCACTCACTCATTCATACCAGACAAAAACACCACAGGACAAATACAGACATCACATAACATCAACACACGATGACAACATGAAAGTGAACATTTTGATGAAGTGCAAGTGAATATTGAACAAAGGATGAAGTTTGATTGATGATGATTAGTAGTTATTAACCCAAGGATGAGCCAGTGAGAGAAGTCTCATCATCAGGATAATCTCTACCAATCCCTGTAGTCCCAGACAACGTGCAGTCCAATTGCACATCTGGTGTAATCTCGGATTACACCAGATAATTTGCCTAAAGTTGGCTAATGCATCATCTACGCATAGCGTACATATTCTTAACTATGGCAGATGTGCCTAAAATGATTATAAAATTGTTAAACAAGATACAACTGAGAAAAAAACACTACAGTTTATCTCCATACTATACTCCCTTTTGAGTGTACAATATACTAGCTTGTTGGACAACATGTTCCAACAGTAATACCACTTTACCATAACCCTGTACAGAGCTGGGAAGAGCCTTTTCATACTCTCACCACAAATGCACAGGACGACAAAAGGAGGTGTACAAAAGGACACCAGATTAAAATAATTGCTCTATCGTTTACAGTTATTTTAATTTAAATGGGTATGAATAGACTGCTGGACTATGGATGGAAAGGATATATGGGATTTGGAGTTACGCAACAGCAAATATGTGATTTACACGAATAGTAAAACACGGTTTGATTATAGATGTGTGTTTTACAAACACATGGGCTAAACGTCGCTTGAGGTGCTGTATGCAGCTGGAAAGAGCCCTATCATAAGGTCACTCCAACAACACCCAGCACATCAAACCAGGGTATAGACGATTTACAGGTGCATGTTTTACAAACATACGGGTTAAGTGGAGTTTGAGGTGTTGTATGCAGGTGAACAACATCAAACACATCAAACTAGGATAAATGCTAAAACTTTTTATTTAATAGCGTTAAGGTGGTCGGGAGATTTCTAAATATAAACAATGATCCCAGGTTCACGTTCGTGAGGGACAAAGTACGGTACTCGGGAACGGCACATATTACAAAAAAACCACTGCCGACTATACTTCCCAAGCACTTACTACTTGACAGTTATTTTATTTATTTTTTATTTGTTATTTTTTGGGGGGGCGGGGGGGGGGGGGATTCCATACGGCTCAAACGGCAATTACACAATTTTATGCCGATACTTTTCATCACCCAAGTGTGAGAACAATTTGTGTTTTAACACAAAAAGACATTTTAGCCCCTTCAGGCCTTGATGTCACAATAACATTCTAGCCCTTTCAGGCTCTGATGTTCAAAGAGTATCTGACACATTCTAGTCTTTTCAGGCTTTGATATTCAAAGAGTATCTGGCACATTCTAGCCCTTTCAGGCTTTTATGTTACTCAGATATGTCATTAAACCTTTTGGAATAAAGAAAGGGGCACGGGGTGTTTATTTAGTAGTCCCAGGGATGGAGTTATGACAGAGTATTGAGCAACTGAGTTATTTACCCGAGATGGGCTTTAGGCTAGAAGGGGTCTACGGAGAAATTTAACGCTTAACTTATGAGGGTGATTCCATATTATTTTACAGGATAACTTATATTGCAAAATTAATTTGGAATATTACCCCATTGGTTATTCATGGTGTAGCCAGTCGGAAAGGGCTAGATATGCGAGCTCTTTCCTACCGCCCTCACTATGAATAATACTTGAAGGTACTATTCTTTACTAACACCAGACAGGAAGCGGTACAATCATTTTATGGGCAAGGGTTATAACTAGTTATAGGTTGCTATATCTTTATGACAGATTTATTTACAAAGACATTTGTGAACGCTCAACCATTCAGAATCTGCAACACTACAATTCTCTGAAATGAGCCATGTTAGAATCATTCCAAAAAGCCCCGTGTGGCAAATCATGATCTTTTGAAGGTATCTCAATGTTTGTATGTTTAACAACAGTACACTTTTAGGGTAACTTATGTAAACTTTAAGATTTATGTCTGAAATAAAAGAGAGGGTGGGGGTGGTAGGGTCATGAGAAGTCGAGATTGACATAATTTACTTTCCTGTAGATGGAATACAGCACCATCTCACTAAATAAAACTCTGTCCTCTTCAGGCTCTATAGTCTTATCATGGAGATGGATCATAATCCAAATGACTTAAACAATCCTTTGCTCAATAAACAGACATTTGGGTGGGGTAGATTCTGCAAAACACAGCTGTTTCAAGCTTTACTGTATACAAGTTTATAAATAAAAAAATAATGTGTATGTCTCAATTGGGATAGGGTCCATTACAACTTTACACTGGCTCTTCCAAGCCTTCTGTGTGATACTGAGAGATTAAATAAATAATAAAATGGGAAGACCTGATTGGGGGGGGGGGGGGGTAGTGTTTTTTAAAAGTTATTAACATTCACACTGGCTCTTTTAAGCCTTAAACTCTGTGTGAAACAACAATGCAAAGATTTTATAAAAATAAATATAATCGGTGGTCCTTTCAGGCCTAAACTAAAGAAAATTCTGCTAAAAGGTTCAACAAAAATAAAACTTTCCAAGCACTGACTCTAGATCCTATCTTGACTGGGTCAAATAAAAATAAAGTGTTATTATTTCTGCTAGTTCAGGCTCCATAATAAAGAAACAAAAGAAAATAAAAATAATAAAATAAAATGTTGGGCTAACACTTACAGTGTTACGGCTTCACTTAAAACGGCTTGTTCCCTTCGGACTCTAGCAAACGGGCAACGGCAGTCGGCTGCTTTTTTGTGTTGAAATTCTGTCAGGTCACATGACTTCTGCCAGAATTCCGCAAAGGTGATACTTTGAACCCTGCAGAATTCGGCCGAAAGTTTAACGCCTGACAGAACGTTAACACAAAAACTATGCTTGGACGAGACAAACACAGGTGCTGGCATAATCCAGCTGCCGTATTTTCCCCAATTCAAACATATTACCAAGAATTAAAACTTTAATTAACCCATAAATGGGAAAATTACATTACGGCATACTCAGGTGTACTTGGAAATTCCAAGTCTGTTTTTATAGGTCAAGATTTCCCAGTAGGCATTTCGACAGTGACGTCCTTGACACTTCTTGTAGTACATAATTTGCGCTCACATGTTAAAATAAAGATGACTGAATTTGTGCCAATAAAGGCACGAAACTAACATTATATTATGTCCTGGATAATTTTACTGGCAAAAGCAGTTCTGACAAAACATTTATACTGCTTAACATCCAACAGATAACAATTTATAACCTACGGTATGCATTGATTACCACAATGACGTTTCCCAACTTACACCAGGATAAATACCGATACCCCTAAAACACTGGAATCCACTGAAATGTTTTATGAGACGTTGTAAATAAATTTTAAAAAATCTATGAGGCGGGAATACATTAAAAAAAATAGGTGCAATTAAGGTATGGATCTTTTAAAAGTGGCATTTGTTACATTACCCTCCTCCTAGAAAAAGTTTTGTGTCCCCACAAAACACTTAACATTAATAATAATTCCAACTAGCATTACAATGGAATTGGGTAACATACTTTTTTAACAAATGAGATACATTTACACGGGGAGTGCAAGTATGAATCTCTGTGACACAAGCTCAAATATAAGTACCATTTCAGAGTCACCATTCCACAAGCTGCAAAAGTTAATGAGAACCTGAAACTGAACATAAATATCACCACACCAGCATTTAAAATAACTTGGAAATCAAAATGTTAATTTTTTTCACAGTTCAAAGTTTACACCCCACAGAGGTCACATCATTACTCTTAAGTGCGTCTGAAAAAGTTCCTTCCAGAAAATTACTGGCACAGTCTTTAAGTCAGATTTCCATTGTCAACTTCACTTACACCTCCACAAGGAAATAATTCAATATGCTTTCCCTGATTTGCTTCTGCGTAGCCTATCACTAGATCTTGATTAAAGGATATTTCACTCTGAGTAGGATTTATCACTCTGACTTTATGAGTACAGTTTTCCACACCAGTACGACTACTAGCCATATACACTGGATATCCCTCAAAGAAGGTTTCTGCAGGCTCACTGATGTCCTCTTCTACATCTTTCTAATTTGTTTATACGCTCCAAGTCCAAAACCTCTTTTATGACATCTTGACTCACTTCCCTTTTACTTGCATCATCATTCTTATCTGATAGCTTCTTTGAATTGTTATCAGACATTTTCACATAATTGACTTCTGGAACTCGGAAGGCTCTATTGTCTAGATTATTGTCAGCAGATATATGCCTCACAGGGTGTCTATTCTTCCTCTCATAGTAGGGTTCATAAAAGGAAGCCATCAGTTTTTGTTTGGTCTCTGAAAAATTAACCACGTAACTGACAGTCTCATCTATATTTACTGGTTCTTTTACAAACTCAGCTTGGAAACAGGCTCTGTCATCTGTGAGACCATCTAAGAATCTTCTTAATAAATCCTCATTTCTTGTTTCTCCCACTCTATTGGGATGTGCCCTGGTATACAGGCTCTTCAGTTCAGCCGCATATTCTTCAGCGCTTTCATTGGGTTGTTGGCTTCTCTTACTAAATTGTGCCACATATGTCTTTGTAGTTTCCACTACTCAGTATCTACTCTCTAGTTCAACTGTGAGAAGTTGATAATTACTAAGCACTCTCTGAGGTAGCTGACCAAACACAAAGTCCCCAGCTGGACCTTGTTATCTGGGAAGGAGTTCATCTAATTTGGTACTATCTGACCAGTTCTTCCTATTTTCCACCGCATTGAAGCGGTTAAACCACACTTTCCACTGTTCTTTACAAGTGAAAATAGGCAGATTAGTACCCATTTGTGCACCTGGACCCACCTCAACTGGAGTTGCTATAATTGATTCAAAGCTAACTTCACTTTGAATTTCAGACTCACTCTGTTCAGAGCTCACATCATTATGACAGCTTTTAAACTGTCTTTTACACTCTCATCAGGTCATCTATCATTTTGTGGTCAGCACTCTTACAAGGTACCTCTCCTGGAGTTAAACCAGTTACAAGGCCTTGAATCAGATTCTGCATGCTTTCTGCCAAATTACTCGACATCTCTTTCATAGCATCTCTCATAGCATCATTTATTACTTTTGAAACCTCTTCTATTGATTTAACTTTCAACTCATCATATATTGCTTAGGGCAATGATCACCCTCTGCCATACTGACATGCTCTAACAGTGGGACAGCATCTGCTTCATGTGACCCAAGGTCTTCATTCTCCACAGGCATCTCAGTTTCTTCACTCATCAATTCAATGTCTACTCTATCATCAATAAAGTTTTGATTTCTCACATCTTTAACCTCGTTAGACTGGACTTCATCATTTTCATTGTTTATCCTGGTTTATCAGTTTTTCAAATGCTAGTCTATTGCTTCTATCCATATTTGAACTTTTAATTTATCACTGTCAGTTTATTTTATATCACAGTAACCGTTAATGATAATTTTATCACACTTTCTGAAAGAAAATAACCCTGAGTACAACATCATGAACAATAACAAAACAAGAAAATTACAAACACAGACGTGCATTTGTATCACTGGATTCAACTAAATGTAGATGAATCCCACTTCCAGACACCAAATATATAACGGTAAAGCTATAGTCCGGACCCAGAGGACCATGACAGCTGAACCCTGCCATGTCTCCTTAGTGACCAGCCCACAGATGGACCAATTATTAGGAGCCATTACAGATCAACCCCAAACCTAGAGAAATAGCATACCCACTGTTCAGACCCGGAGAATGATAACAGCTAACCCCTGTCATCATCCTCTGTGATTGTTCCACCAATACACTAGTTACCAACCACCTACTTAAATAAGGCCAAGTTAAATATGCAAACGGTTACACTGGTAGGGGCAGGGATTAGGACAATGGCAGTGGGAAGGGTGCATATGCAAGGAAATTAAGGGAGATAACTAGGGCTGGGAATGGATTTGATTTGGGAGTGGAAATACAGGGAAGAAAAGAAGTAGCTTTGGGACAAGCCACCCCTTTTATCTATGACTACTAAAAAGATTGTATTAATGTTTTGATACTTGAGTTTAGGTTAGCAGTCACTCTTGAACAATTGGACACAGGCGCCTTCTATCCCACACTCCAAGAGTGACGGCCAAGCTGAAGGAGGGAAAATTATCCCACATGCCGAATGTCCAAATACATCGATAACAACTCCTGTCAGGATTCTGACAGCAGTAGACTAGGTCTACAGTTAAATTAAATGATAAAAGAGTGTGTCGAACTTATAATTTATTATTTTAAAGAACTAAGAATATTATTTATTTACATTATATACAATTTAGGGATCCCACACACTCACTCATTCATACCAGTCAAAACACCACTGGACAAATACAGACATCACATAACATCAACACACGATGACAACATGAAAGTGAACATTTTGATGAAGTGCAAGTGAATATTGCACAAAGGATGAAGTTTGATTGATGATGATTAGTAGTTATTAACCCAAGGATGAGCCAATTAGAGAGGTCTCATCATCTATAATCTCTACCAATCCCTGTAGTCCCAGACTACGTGCAGTCCAATTGCACATCTGGTGTAATCTCGATTACACCAGACAATTTACCTAAAGTTGGCTAATGCATCATCTACGCATAGCGTACATATTCTTAACTATGGCAGATGTGCTTAAAATGATTATAAAATTGTTAAACAAGATACAACTGAGCAAAAAACACTACAGTTTATCTCCACACTATACTCCCTTTTGAGTGTACAACATACTAGCTTGTTGGACAACATGTTCCAACAATAATACCACTTTACCATCACCCTGACCTGTACAGTGCTGGGAAGAGCCTTTTCATACTCTCACCACAACTGCACAGGATGACAAAAGGGGGTGTACAAAAGGACACCAGATTAAAATAATTACTCTACCATTTACAGTTATTTTAATTTAAACAGGGTATGATTAGACTGCTGGACTATGGATAGAAAGGATATATGGGATTTGGGGTTACGCATCAGGAAATATATGATTTACACGAATAGTAAAACACGGTTTAATTATAGATGTGTGTTTTACAAACACATGGGCTAAACGTCGCTTGAGGTGCTGTATGCAGCTGGAAAGAGCCCTAGCATATGGTCTCTCCAACAACACCCAGCACATCAAACCAGGGCATATACGATTTACAGGTGCATGTTTTACAAACATATGGGTGAAGTGGAGTTTGAGGTGTTGTATGCAGGTGAAAGCATGAGATCCCTCCAACAACATTCAACACATCAAACTAGGATAAATGCTAAAACTTTTTATTTAATAGCGTTTAGGTGGTCGGGGAGATTTCTAAATATAAATAATGATCCCAGGTTCACTTTCATGAGGGACAAAGTACGGTACTCAGGAACGGCACACATTACAACAAAAAAAACACTGCTGACTATACTTCCCAAGCACTTACTACTTGACAGTTGTTTTATTTTTTTAATTTTTTTTTTTTTTTTTTTGGGTGGGGGGGGGGGTGGGGGAGAATTCCATACACACTCACTTAAGGGGATATAATTTATTTTAAGCCACCTTGGCTCAAAAGGCAATTATACACATTTTATACCGATACTTTTCATCACCCAAGTGTGAGAACCATTTGTGTTTTAACACAAAAAGACATTTTAGCCCCTTCAGGCCTTGATGTCACAATAACATTCTAGCCCTTTCAGGCTCTGATGTTCAAAGAGTATCTAACACATTTTAGCCTTTTCAGGCTTTGATGTTCAAAGAGTATCTGACACATTCTAGCCAATTCGGGCTTTGATGTTACTCAGATATGTCATTAAACCTCTTGGAATAAAGAAAGGGGCACAGGGGTGTTTATTTAGTAGTACCCAGGGATAGGGTTATGACAGAATATTGAGCAACTGAGTTATTTACCAGAGATGGGCTTTAGGCTAGAAGGAGTCTAGGAGGCTTATTGTAAAAACAATTTGGAATATTACCCCATTGGTTATTCATGGTGGAGCCAGTCGGAGAGGGCTAAATATGCGAGCTCTTTCCTACCGCCCTCACTATGAATAAAACTTGAAGGTACTATTCTTCAATAACACCAGAAAGGAAACGGTGCAATAATTTTATGGCCAACGGTTATAACTAGTTATAGGTTGCTATATCTTTATGATATTTTGTGAACGCTCAAAAATTCAAAATCTGCAACACTGTAACTCTCTGAAATGAGCCATGTTAGAATCATTCCAAAAAGCCCTGTGTGGCAAATCATGATCGGCTGAAGGTATCTCAATTTTTGTAGGTTTAACAACAGTACACTTTTTGGGTAACTTATGTAAACTTTAAGATTTATGTCTGAAATAAAAGAGAGGGTGGGGTGGTGCTGCGGTAGGATCATGAGAAGTGGAGATTGACATAATTTACTTTCCTGTAGATGGAATACAGCACCATCTCATGAATAAAACTCTGTCCTCTTCACTTCAGGCTCTATAGTCTTATCATGGAGATGGATCATAATCCAAATGACTTAAACAATCCTTTGCTCAATAAACTGACATTTGGGTGGGGTAGATTTTGCAAAACACAGCTTTTTCAAGCTTTACTGTATACAAGTTTATAAATAAAAAAATAATGTGTATGTCTCAATTGGGATAGGGTCCATTACAAATTTACACGGGCTCTTTCAAGCCTTCTGTTTGATACTGAGAGATTAAATAAATAATAAAATGGGAAGACCCGATGGGGGTGGGGAGGGGTTCAGGCTGGTTAGTGCCTTTTAAAAGTTATTAACATTCACACTGTCTCTTTCAAGCCTTGAATTCTGTGTGAAACAACAATGCAAAGAGTCTAGAAAAATAATTATACTCAGTGGCCCTTTCAGGCCTAAACTAAAGAAAATTCTGCTAAAAGCTTCAACTAAAATAAAACTTTTTGAGCCTTTTGCCCTTTCTGTTTCAGGCACTGACTCTGGATCCTATCCGGACTAGGTAAAATAAAGTGTTATTATTTCTGCCACTTCAGGCTCCATAATAAAGAAACAAAAGAAAATAAAAATGATAAAATAAAATGTTGGGCTAACACTTACAGTGTTACGGCTTCACTTAAAATGGCTTGTTCCCTTCGGTCTCTAGCAAACGGGCAACGGCAGTCGGCTGCTTCACAGCGTTGAAATTCTGCCAGGTCACATGACTTCTGCCAGAATTCCGCAAAGGTGATACTTTGAACCCTGCAGAATTCTGCCGAAAGTTTAACGCCTGACAGAACGTTAACACAAAAACTATGCTTGGACGAGACAAACACGGTGCTGGCATAATCCAGCAGCCGTATTTTCCCCAAATCAAACATATTACCTAGAATTAAAACTTTAACCCATAAATGAGAAAATTACATTACGGCATACTCAGGTGTACTTGGAAATTCCAAGTCTGTTTTATAGGTCAAGATTTCACAGTCGTTCACAGTCGTTGGCATTGCGACAGTGACGTCCTTGACACTTCTTGTAGTACAAAATTTACGCTCACATGTCAAAATAAAGATGACTGAATTTGTGCCAATAAAGGCACGAAACCAACATTATATTATGTCCTGGGTAATTTTACTGGCAAAAGGAGTTCTGACAAAACATTTATACTGCTTAACATCCAACAGATAACAATTTATAACTTACGGTATGCATTGATTACCACAATGACGTTTCCTCCAAAACACTGGAAATTCACTGAAATGTTTTATGGGACGTTGTAAATAAATTTTTTTAAAAATCTATGTGGCGGGAATACATTAAAAAAATAGGTATGGATCTTTAAAAAAAGTGGCATTTGTTACAATATATATGCCAAAATAGGATAGCCATTAAATTATATTTATTCCATCTTTTGAAATTTTCTTTCATCACCTTTTATTCTATATGATAATCGAGGATCAATGATGTCGCAGACTTCATATAGTTTTTTCAGCTGCACAAGATTTTTACCTTTCTCACATCAAACATTTCCCATCTCATATCTTCTAATCTGTCATTATAACGACTGTCCCCGCCTAGTGTAGAAAATTCTGGCACATCCTCCGCCCTCCACTCAAAGAAATCATGTGCTATGATGTCTAGTTTAGGAACATCACCTTCGCTTCCTGCAATTAGTAACGTATCAACATTCGTCTCACAAAAAAGGTGTTATCTTCCTTTGTATTCAAAATGACATTTTACCAGTTTTTGTATGAGTAATTACATAGATAACGTTCTCGATTGTGCGAAATTTTTGCATTTGCATTCTGTCACTTCACTGTGCACAATTGAAACTTTTCGATATTTTACAATATTAATTAAGGAATAATCAACGTTTGTTTGGCGGTTAAAAACTCAGTTCAGTTGGTTTCAGCCAGTTACTGAATTATCAAACCTCAAAATTCTTTTCATATTTTACACAATGTTAAACATATAGAATAAATATGTACTAGGGCCGGTAATCAGGTTTAAATCACGAGTGGGACAAGGGTGTCAAATACGAGGCTCTCTCTTTATTCTACGATTGGTTTAAATCTGTTTACCTGCCCTAATACCTGTTTGTTTTCTTACATGCTCTCAATAAATAATCGACGTTGTTGCTTAAAATGGAGAAGAAAAAACCCCGATTTTTTCGATTAGCAGACAGACGAGCGAACACATAGGGTCTTGTATTAAACTAACACTTTAATGGCATAGCGAGACACCTAGACTGGAGCCCACGTTTATTTTTGTATATATATAGATTATCTGTTCAACCGGCAACAAACTATATACCATCACATATTCTATTAAACATAATTCAATAAAATGACCAAATATACCAAAAATCCCTTCATAGAAAGAATGTTGCTGCCCAGGAAAAACCAGAGATAAAAAATTCTTTAAATATTATAAAGCCAAAGAAAAAACTCTGGAAACCTGTAATCGGTGCAAGTGCCACATCCCCCTCCGGGAAAAGATGCCGATCATCACCTCTATGCCAAAAATTTAATGTATTCAAAAGTTTACGTGTATGTTCACGCCATATGTTCTCAGACAAAAAAAAACATGCAGGTATTAAAAAGCATGTACTAAAAATATATATCTGCTCAATATTTATATTCAGACAATAAAATATTTCAAAGTTTGGTATCAGCTGAACGGGTGTCACAACTAGAATGAAACTACACTTAACCTTATGCCCCAATTCTGCGCAGAAAATTGACCTTTGGTCAATACTGACTCTACATCAAAAATTATTGGCTAATAGTAACACACCCCCAATTCTATTGGCCTGACCTTAACACATCTTATTTCATTAGCTTATAATTTCCCGCCGCCAGCTTACCGTTAAACTTCATCGAAACAACAAAACACTATTTTTTCGCTATTCTAACGAAGCGCGGAAAAATACAATTTGTTTTGTTTGCATCTGCGCCGCGGTGGGGTGGGGGGGGGGTGTCAGTGCTCCCTTCCGGCTGCACGTACATGGTTGATTGACAGCTGGACACGTCATCAAAGTTGCCTTAATTTACCTTGTTTTTCCAGTTAAATTATTATTAACAATTCTTAAATTTTATTTCAAATATTTAATTGAAGGTATTTTAAACTTAATAAGTTATTATACGTGGCAGATAGTACCACAAAACGTCGTTTGTTTGAATGAAGCGTCGCGAAGTGTGAATGTGTCGAAGTCAGCAAATTGGGCCATGTCGAAGGTCAAACTGGATGCAGTTCCTACTATCGGTGTATATTTTTGTAATGGAAGTCCCACTGAAAACGTTTTAACCGCAGTAGAAGCTTTACACCTTTAGTGGGGTTAAAAGCTAAAATTTAACATACAGGCTTTTTACAGGTGGTAACACAGGACAGCATGGTATAAAAAGAGAAGTTATTTCGACTATATATCAAAGAATTCTAGGCCTTGACTGGTGAAAACAGTAACATTATTGGCGTCTGTTTAATGTTATTATTTACTTGTGTTTACGGTCATTTTTCTGCATCCATGGCTATATTACGACCCTGATACAAAGACGTCAAGTTTAGCTAATCGTTTACACCAAACGTTGATAACTTTAACGATTTGAATCCGAAAGACCGCTTTTGCTGTCCAGAATCGTGATACGACATGAATTCAAAAAGTTGATAGTTTCTCAGTGAAATTGTGTGGTATACCAATCAAGAGTTTTCAGCATGCAGCCCTAATGCTGCATGTTGAAAGTAATGATTAGTCTTCCCCCACGTGGCGAAAATTGACTCTACAAGTTGGTGCTCTGAACTGAGATGGAATATACCATTACGGTTCAAAGGGTTAAAAAACTTCACCGTGGTGCATGCACTATTTCAGCCATTAAGTTACCTGTGAAACAGGACTTGTATGGGATGGATATAGTAACGATCTATGTAAATCCTCCTGCCCGTCCGGTCAGACATTTGTTTATGAGATACCATTAACAAAAGTTATCGGAGTTGGATTAAATTTGGATGACTACTTTATATTACCAATGTTCTGGACTTTTTCTAACATCACAGTGATTCCTCAAAAAATGAGAGACTAATGGCCGTTTGTTCGATGAATTTTTCTCGAGACTTTATTGTTTGTGCAATAACTTGATTCAATAATAATCAAATGTCAATAGGTTTTGAATGCTCTTTTTATTAACAGTGTCTTTCATAAATCAAAAAAAAAAACAATCACGAGTGTTTCTTGAAAATTGGTGAGTTACTGCACTTTATTTGTCCGTTTTACTTCCATTTGCAATGCTTATGTGGTTACGTGAAAAGTGAGCTCCGTGTTTCAATAAACTTTGGCACGCTGCTAATATTAATATTGTCGTCTGCTTTTGGAGTCAGTAACGAGTAAATCTTTTACGAATCAGTACTCACCGTTTACCGTTGACAGTAATGCCAATGACCCAATTACAAGCAGACACACCACTTCAGACAAATAAGCCATTCTGGAATAAAAACGAAGATAAAAATGCTAATGCTAGTAAAACGATCTAATCATAGCTCGGCGAGGTGAGTGCGAAAGAAGGGATTATTATTTATTGATGTTTAAGGTCACATATTTATGCACAATGGCTAATCATGACCGTGACAGTTTTAAGGGTGGAGGAAGCCGGAGAGCACCACCGAGCAACGACGAGCAGCTGCCAGCTCCCCAACATCGTAACTCCGCACTGCAGCACAGGCAGGGTTAGATTGGATGAAGACATGCGTACAATCGACGTGCAGTACGCCTTAGTACACGGCGTCATAGTGCCCCCACGCGGGCAATGGAGATGAAGTGTTTTGCCCAAGGACACAACGCGGTTGCCGCAGGTGGGATTCGAACCGAGGACCTCTCGGCTTGCAGCCTGCACCTCTACCAACTGAGCCACCACGCTCCCGAAAGAAGGGATAATGCATACGATACATGTCATGAAAGTAGTAAGCTTATGTTATATGCCTGTGCACCAGCCAGCCCTTAGCTAAAATCGCTTTCGTCGTTTTGAGCTCTCAGGAAACCAGTCTAATTCTGTAAGGAATTGCCGAGAGGTCCTCGGTTCGAATCCCACCTGCGGCAACCGCGTTGTGTCCTTGGGCAAGACACTTCACCCCGATTGCCAACATGGGGGCACGATGACGCTGTATACTGAGGCGTACTGCACGTCGATGGTGCGCATGTCTTCAACCAATCTAACCCTGCCTGTGCTGCGGTGCAGAGTTCAGAGTTACGATGTTGGGGAGCTGCTCGTCGTTGCTCGGTGGTTCTCTCCAGGTACTCCGGCTTCCTCCACCCGTAAAACTGTCGCGGTCACGATTAGCCATTGTGCATAAGTATGTGACCTTAAACACCAATAAATAAATAAATACTGTAAGGAATTCAATACTGTTATGGCCTGGATCCAGTCTAGTCCTGAAATAGTCCATGATTAGATTCAGCTGTCTGGAATATTTCATGTGGTCGGAAGTTTTTCAATCGAACACACCCTTCAAGCATAACCCCCGACCTAATAGAGGACTTCCTGTTACTTAGAAACCACGTACCTCCATAGAAACCAAGATTGCGACCTCCAGCGAAAAAACGGGGTGGCGGACGTCACATCGGGGCAAACCTGCGCAGGTTACCATGTTGATAAATTCCATATCCACGTGTCACGGTATTATGGTTGGAATCTGCTCATAATGATCTTAACATTCTAACGAGTAGCAGACGACACTGGCCAAAAATCGTTAATAATACAAATAGAGGCCTAAAATATGTTTTGGAGCAGCAGTTGAGGAAAATAGTAAACTATGAGCTTGGCCGCGTCGTGTTGCCAACTACTTTTGATTCTAACATGAAATTTTGATTCAAAGTAAACTAAAATTACATGTGCCCCGTGTGCATTTGTCATGGATCAAACGATTCAGCTTAGATTATGTTTGCATATCACTATTTTTTCAAACCATTGTTACTTAGTTAGAAATTGTGAAGATATGTTTACAATGTCACTCTAAATTATAATTCACATATTAAATATCCCGTTGTCATATCGGCATATTATGTTCGTGTAATGTACATGTGACCGAATAAGAAATTCTGATAAAGAGGCAGATGAAAGGATTTGGGACTGAAATCGAAAAAAAACAGAGACACAGGCAAGGAAGGGTGGGATTCAGTGAATGTTAGACCCAAAGCTCGAAATTCAAAGAGAGATTAATCGCTAACGATGAATTTTCCAGTTCTCATCATCCCCATAAGTAAGCGTCCAATATCCTACTCAAAATTTGCTAAGAATCACGCCTGGCCATCTACATATTTGTACATGAAAGGTAAATGTGTACATGTTTAGGTTTGTTAATTTGTTAATTGGAATTTAACGACACTTTCAACAACCTGGGTCATATCATGTCGGGCAATTTTAGTGATGGAGAAAACCCAGAGAGAACAAGTGAGCAACGGCGAGTAATTGGACTGCATCCAGTCTAGTATCACGACACATATAATTTTAGCATAGGCTAAAGGCAGGTATAGTGTTCATGTACTGTACATCTATGGTCAATGTACTGTACGCCACACTTTGCTTTAACCCATGAAAATCCTGTTTGTGTCGGCACAGTCCTGTTACTCGCCATTGCTGATGGGTGCCCTGGCTTCCCTCACTCCTAAAACAGTCCGACATCATATTACCCAGATTGCTGAAAGTGTCATTAAAGACCAATACATAAACAAACATAAAATGTACAGACCTTTCGATCCGGGAGAACAGGAGCTCCGTGTAGAACATTCGACTTTAAACCTATATCCGGGGTGGTCAATAAAACTTTAAAAAAATGAACACATTTTGTTGCAATTTTAGCTACAATGGATCTCCCAACGAATACGTGTTCGCAGAATGAGACTCCGTTGGTGCTGACATGATAGCATTCATGGTCATACACAATGGAAAAGGCGATATAGCCAATTGTATTACACACCAATTGCAAAGGACAGCTCTAACCGCGAAATGTGATATTGCGCGATTACTTCGGGTTTCTTTTGTTTTCCAACAATTTTTCCAACAATTTTATATTCGCAGAAGGCTAGGGTCTGTCATTTTTTATACCAACATTAATATGACGTGGGATAACAAAAAGACAACGCATTTCTTCTTAATCTTTCTTCTAAATGCTGTCACACAACTGATGAGATGACACTTTCGAGGACGAGGCGATAACTGATTATTAAATTGAGCGAGAACAAGTGCAGCTGTGACCTTGATGAACATTTGATCACGAAGGCGGATAGGCGGACTGGAGAGTGGCCACATGAATGGATAATAAACTAACACTAATGCTTACCTCCTTGTCGCAACTGAAAATGCGACTTCAGTCACGGTGACCGTTTGATCAGGAACAGAAGTTTTATCACGGACGACCGGACGGACATACGGACGGACGGACGGACGAACGAACGAACGAACGGACAAACTAACACCAATATACTTCTTGATACACCCACCGTTCGGCCACAGCTAACATTTTTTCTCCATTGAAAAAAGTCCCAATGAGAAAACTTTGATAGTAATTTTTTTACTGCGAAAAGGGCATAAAAAAGAAACTCGACGCGAATCCAAATTATTATTCAAAAACATCTACAAGTAGCTTGACACGTTAGTATCATCTGATCCCCAATGTTCTCAGAGGTTAGTAAACCTCCTCAGATTAACCTTTACCTACGCAGCGACCAAATACGGCCAGAAAATTAACCAGAATAAACCTGCCACAGTCTAAAATATCTCGGACGTTTCGCAGTAAAACCATACAAATATGGACATCATTAAAACCAGCTCGTCGAGCTGGTTCTAATGATATCCATATTTGTATGGTTTTATTGAAAAATTGTGAAATTGTTTTCGGAAAATTTGAAATTTAATATATTTTTTAAATATACAGTTTAGGTAAAAGAGTTAAAGGAACCACCTTCAAATGATCTCGAAACAGATACAACGGTAAATTTCTTCAAACAATTGTTTTGCAAAAATGTTACATTTGCGGGGATTCATCTCACCAAGAGAGAATATAACGTTAAAAACCCTTTAAATAATGAAAATATAACCGCTGAAGAGATAAACATAAAACTTCGGCAACTGAAAAACAAAAAGAGCCAACTGAAATGCTGAAGGTTTTGGTACCTTTTATGGCAGATGAAGTTGTTGAACCAAATATAAGAATCGCACCATTATCCTCGCAGCTGGAATGAATCGAGTGTCGCAACTATACTGAGTTAAAAAAGAAAGTATAACAGAAACAAATGTGAAAAAAATCGCATAAAGGATCACATATAATTGTTCTAATGTTGCATGTTTGTGGACAAGAAGTCATGTAAAGAGTTTAATGGCATGTTGTTGTCCATCCAGCCGTATACAAGTTTGCTACGGATTTCAAAACAGCACGTGCTACCCGAGAATGTCAAATGGAATGGGTGACCGACAATTTTCTTGCTCTTATGTTGTGCTGGAGAGCCTTGGTTATTGAGAAAACACGCTAGTGTTTGTCTTCCGACATTTCAAAAAATGTCAAGGTTAACCGAAAGTCAGAGGATGCGAGTCATTGGTATGCATGAGGCTGGGATACCCCCAGATGGGCTCGCTGCTGAGTTCGGAGTCACTGTGGCCAGAATTTACCGTCTCATTGGAAGGTATAGAAGCACTGGATCTACCGCCGACCGACCGCGTTCAGGTCAACCAAGAATTACGACGCCTGCACAAGATCGACACTTCAGGACGTCTCACTTGCAGGATCTCTTCCTTCCGACGACAAGGACAGCAGCATTTACTCCTGACAGAACTAACAATAGATTCAGTGCACAAACTGTCCGCAACAGACTCGCTGAACACGGCATCCGAAGGAGTCCATACCACGGACTAATCCTTACCCAACGTCATCGTACCGTCAGAATGGAATGGGTACGTCAGCGTGTTCTTTTTAGTGATGAATCACAATTTTGTCTACGGCACGCTGATGGTAGGGCAAGAGTGTATAGCCGACGAGGAGAGCGGTTTTCTGATGCTTGCGTGCGGGAATGCGACCGTTTCGGCGGGGAAGTGTAATGGTTTGGGTAGGAATTTCCTTGTACCATCGAACGCACTTGATCTTCATCGACGGTAATCTGAATGGACAGCGATATAGGGAAGAAATTCTGAACGCTGTTGTTGTCCCGTTGTTCAACGCTAACGTCGGATTGCAGTTATACCAGCAAGACAATGCCCGATGTCACGTGGTGCATATCTGTCGTGACTTTCTTGAGGAGCCGAGCATTGAACTTCTTCCCTGGTCCCCACTTTCGCCAGATTTCTCGCCAATCGAGCATCTTTGGGATCAATTGGGCCGTCGGGTACGACTTAATGACCTTCAGATGTTAGGCGATTTACGTAATGTTTTAAGGCAGGAGTGGAACGCAATACCACAGGGTGACATCCAGACACTTATCAGGTCCATGCGCCGGCGATGTCTTGCCATCCAAAAGGCAAACAGTGGACAAATACGCTATTGACTGCATGTGTGAACTTTTCATTTCACACCATGTTTGAATTGCGACGCCATGACGTGACGCTGGCAACAGTAAGAACATGAAATTATGCGAATTCATACAGCCAGACTCGAAATATGAATTTACAATAATTTGTTTGGGATTAAAGTCGATAATACTAAAAAAAAAAAATTGCTCCTCAAAGTTTATAATACTTTCTTTTCTGGTCCAGTATATCTAAATAAAGGAGGCCAGGCATGATCCTTACAATTGTAGGGTCATAGCCCTAACTTGTACTTTGAGGAAGCTCTTCGATAAAATTATAAACTCTAGAATTAATTATTTCAGTGAAGATAACAAATTAATTAATGAAAATCAGTTTGATTTCTGACAAAATCCAAGCACGATCGACTGTGGATTCGTCCTCAAGGCTGGAATTTACAAATATAAGGAACTCAAAACTCCCTTATATACTGTATTTTGTCGACATTGGGAAAGCGTTCGGCACTGTAGATATTCAATACTTTTTGAGAAAATCAAAAGAATTCGATTTACAGGACCAATTATTCAAATTTAGGATCATTCTATCGGTTAGTTACTACCTTACAAAAACCAACCGGGGAATTCGTCAACCCCTACTATCAAAGATCGGTGTGAGACAGGGCTGTATCATTTCGCAGACATTATTTAAGATTTTTATAGACGGCATCAGAAAGATATTTATTGTGTTCTTATAGACCTTAATTATCGAAAAGTGTACCACTTCGTATTTGAGACGACTAATAGCAGACACGCAAAAAGATACTGAAAAACTGTCTGCACAAATTATCAACACATAGAAAGCAGAACAACATTCTGATAAATATAGATAGAACGAAGTATAGGTTTTTTTAGAGTTTGGGGAAACCTATTATTTCTAGCTTCCATATAGTTGGAAAGGAACTTTAATACACTTCTAACGATTTTACTCAGCTGGCAAACTGATTAAGTCAATTGTATTATGCAGCACAGAGTTATGGTTGACTGAGTTGAGTAAGGAAATTAAAGTATGGCACCACGTGAAAAAGTTCATATTATATTTTGTAAACTCATTTTAAATGTTAACAAACAAACCATTAATCCTCTATTAATTCCTCTAATGATATACGTGCAGAACCTGGTCGATATCCAATAATAACATTACTGATTTATTAAATTGTATAAGATGCACTGCGACACATACGCAGACATTTAAAAAAAGAACTTGGAGAAAACTGGAATATCAAATCGTAAAATTCATTACTTAGAAGCCAATCTCAAATCACATTTGGTTATTTCAAAAAGATATGTACACAGATAACAAAAGTAAAGGACAAAATAAACTTAGAACTTGTTGTCTACTTAAATTAGATGATAATGTGGAGTCTTATCTCATTCACACTTTCTCAACTAAGGCTGGATACCGTTTCACTCGATTACGTCCAACAATCATAAACTGTGGTTCTACAATGGGGGTGGGGTGGGGGGGGGGGGGAGTTATTTACAACAATGTCAGTCTATTCATCTCTGAACGGGAAATTATTTCAAGCAACTTCAGCTGTATAAAATGGATAAATTCAAAGACAAAATAGAAAATAACAACCCGATGCTTTGCAATATCAGTTGTGACATGATCCAGTTCTTCTTTAACACGTGAGACTGAAAACTAAGACCTAAATATTAATTGCCGTCTTAGCGTGGTGCACACTTCAAATATCGATAATGTTGGTTTTAATTCTATTCTATTCTATTCTATTCTATTCCATTCCATTCCATTCCATTCCATTCCATTCTATTCTATTCCATTCCATTCCATTCCATTCCATTCCATTCCATTCCATTCATTCCATTCCATTCCATTCCATTCCATTCCATTCTATTCTATTATTCTATTCTATGCTATTCTATTCTATTCTATTCTAGATTGCGCCTGGAATGCTTCTTATGTCCAATCCTTTTGGTTTGAAAAGTGGTTTGGACTCACCTCTGGGACCGTATTCTATTCTGTTCTATTCTATTCTGTTATCCTCTTTTGATTTTGAGGTATGAAACTCCCCCAGTCATTGACTCTATTTTTGAGGCACCACTTTTGATGGGCGAGAGATACTTAGGTTCGCCTGGAGTTGGGGAGGATGGTTTCCAGGTATGAAACTCGCCAAATCCTTGACACTAGACCATTTAGAAGGCTTGTATCTAACACCAAAATGTTGCCTTTTTACGTAATATCCGACATAGATACAACCCAGAGTTGGCCCCGCTAGCAAGTACTGCAAACACGGGTCACATTCTGCGTGCTACTAGAGGGAAGAGATGGAGTATAAAGAAAACAATGCTCCGATAACCTCTACAACTTGCTTGGACCCCAAGGGCCCCAAATATTTGAGTTAATATACTCTTCCAAAAAAGAAAGTGTGCATGCTAAAAAATAACACTAAAAAAAGATATATATCATTTTCATTCATGGAAATTTTATTCAATCACAGATGAATCAATTTGTGATCAACACGAGAAATTTCATTACGCTACGACGAATACTCTTGGTGCCATGGAGAGTCAAAAACACTAAGGGTCAAACACAAAGTCACGCATTCAATATCTGGTATGACCTCCATCTGCATCGACTACTGCTGTGCATCTACGCCTCATGGAAGCGAACAAGTTAGCATGGAAGTGTTGTGGGATGTTGTTCCATATTCTGATAAGCTGTCTTTGGAGTTCCACAAGCGTTGACGGTGCATGGGGAAGCCGGCGTAGCTGACTTTTCATTTCGCCCCATACGTGCTCAATGGGTGAGATATCGGGCGAATTTGCGGGCCAGGGAAGAACATCCACTTGTTGTTGCTGCAGATACTGTTGAACAACACGAGCTGCGTGGGGTCGGGCGTTGTCCTGCTGTAGAATGACGCCGGGGCCGTGACGTTGCAGAAATGGGACAACAACAGGTGTAAGCACTTCATCACGATATCTGGCTGCATTGAGATTGCCATCAATAATGACCAGCTCAGTTCTGTTACGGGCAGTGATGCCACCCCACACCATGAGAGACCCTCCCCCATAACGGTTTCGCTCCACAACACATGGATCTGCGTAGCCTTCGTTTCGACGTCTGTACACTCTCTGGCGGCCATCTGATGACGAAAGATGGAAACGACTTTCATCTGTGAATAAAACACGTCGCCACCAGTGTAAGGGATGCCTGAGATGTTGTCTACACCACTGAGTCGAGCACGACGATGACGTAACGTCAAAATGGGACGAATTGCAGGTCTTCGAGGACGAAAGCCGTATTCTCTCAGCCGGTTGATTACTGTTTGAGGATGTATCCGTCTCAGGTTAGGGATGTTCCTGGCTGTCGTCGTTGCAGTTTGTTGCCGGTTCCGGAAATGGACGACACGGATATACCGATCTTGTGCAGGGGTGGTAACTCGGGGTCTCCCGGAGCGGGGTCGGTCTCGAACGTCATCATGTTGTGCATGTCGATGGACTAACCTGTCTACAGTGTTATGGTGACAGTTCAAATGCTGGGCAACCTCTCTGTGTGTTCTGCCAGCTCTAATCATACCCAGGGCAAGGAGACGTTGATTCATTGTCAATCTTGGCATGCTAATGTGGAGTCGTTTTAACAGCAGCGCAAATTTGAATGTGAACGATAGGAAGGCCTTACTTTAGTGTTTAAATACCCAAGGATTCACACTGCTGCATGAATTGTCAGACTCTCCACGTGCAAAACATGCCTTTTCACAAACGTGCAACGCGTCATTTAACGTTAATGCAATTTTAACGGGGAAAGCTGTTTTTGTGTTCAATATAACTTATTCATGAACAGGTTAACACTCTTTACACCTACGAAATTATTTTTTTTGGAGTTTGATCAATTTCAGCAATGCACACTTTCTTTTTTGGGCGAGTATATATTTCATTTTTCTTGACACGTTTGACCTGCCCCCCCCCCCCTCCCCACGCAGCCCCGGGACCCCTGTTGAACTTACTGTAATCTTTAATGATGAGTAATGATTTAAGGACTATTCGTAATTCGTATTTCGGCATTGGTAGCAGTGGCGTAGGTACGGAGTATTGAGTCCTTGGCCCCCTCCAAAAAAAAACCCATTGACCCAATGCTAATTTCACTCAACATAGAACCCCAAAATATAGGGCTATATGCGCTACAAATGCCGCAGATTCGCTCCAAGAGCACTAAATTTTGATAAATTTTCTCGGGGGTGGAGGGGGCTAATCCTAACTAGGACCCAAAGGGTCGTTGCCTCCTCGTCTTATTATCTGAAGAGAAGTGGGGGCAACGACCAGAGGGTCATAGTTAGGGCTGGGGGAGGACCCAGGAAACCCCACACAACGGCCAATCAAAAATCCCACCCCCCCCCCACCCCACCAAAAAAAAAAAAGAAATGGCAAGGGCACCCCATATATTGCTACGCACCCGATTGCTAGTAATAAGCTAGTAATATGGGTTTTTTTGTTATAGTTGTTTATATTCTTGATGAAATTACTGTTTTGTTTTCGTCACTTTTAGTGCTATCTATGGAAGAGTATTGGTGCCAACAAGTATAAAAAATTGTCCTAATTGGAAGATATTATCTCATCATTAGGAGATATTATCTCATCATTGGGACTTATTATCTCAACATTAGGACATATTATATCATCATTAGGAGATATTATCTCATTATTATCTCATCATTAGGAGATATTATCTCATCATTAGGAGATATTATCTCATCATTAGGACATATTATCTCATCATTAGGACATATTATCTCATCATTAGGACATATCGTCTCATCATTAGGAGATATTATCTCATCATTAGGACATATCATCTCATCATTAGGACATATTATCTCATCATTAGGACACATTATCTCATCATTAGGAGAATATTATCTCATCATAGGACTTATTATCTCATCATTAGGAGATATTAACTCATCATTAGGACATATTATCTCATCATTAGGAGATATTATCCAAGCCCTTGCTTAAGTGTGGGGTTATGGAAGGGATATAATCGGCTAAAAGTGAAAAGGTAAATTATAGTTTTAACTGAAAAAAAACACGGCAATACAACAGACAAACAGTTGTTAGCAACATATAAAAGTTTGTTACACAGTGAATGTTGTGTGAGCGTTGCACGCCGTGAAATGAAGTGGTACCTATATGTATAATTTTGCCTGCTTACTTGGTGGATCAAATGTTCTATTCATGACACACTCCGATATTTCTGCCTAAACAGGAGAAAATAACGTAGATTATGCAACTGCATAAAATAGACGCTGTTGTTTTCTTCATGGACCTAAATGTAGGGTGAGGGCACCCATCCTTCTCCCCGAAACACCCCCCCCCCCCCCCCCCACCAATTCTGGATCCGTCACTATGTAGGTGCAGGAACTTTAACATGAAAAATAGAGAATGGAATCAAATGCAGTGTGGCTCAAAAAATTCTGTGGATAAAACTCAGAAAACAAACATAACATTTAACTTTGTTTATGACATTTCTAATGATGACAAAAAACTGGAAAGAACGAGGGAAGACCTTCAATAGTTTATCAATACTATAAGTAATTATTGTTTACTAAATGCTTATGAATGAAGACTCCTCACATCTTTATGATTGTACCGCGTAGTTCTACCAATTGTAGTAATATCTTGATGTTTTCATGGTGAATTGAATATTTATTGTTTTGAATATCTATAACTGATTTTTCTGGAGCATGAAAGAATATATGTATATCTTTTTTATGTGAAAGGACATCACATTAAACCAGTGATAATCTGCACAGAAACTCTTCGAAACAAACCAACAGCCCATAACACCCGATAACTTAAAGTAATCAAACAATTTTTTGAGGGGGTGGGGGAGGGTCAATTCGAACAACACCGGGATATCCTTCGCACTGTCATCGTTCTTTTCTTTGGTCGAAGTATTTGGTTAAATTTCTGGAGGTTTGGGCAGAGGCGGACTGGCTGTGGGGTCCAACGGGAATTTCCCAGTGCCCCCCCCCCCCCCTCCCCATTGGAAGCCCCACAAGGCTCTCAAAATCTACGCAGCCCAACACCTGTTGGCGCAAGAAATTTCATGAAAATAACCAAAAGGACCTGATTGGATAGACTGTCGGTTTATCGAAACGCCTTCTATGTGGATTGCCATCGGCAGTCCGCATAGAGGGCATTCCGATAAACCAGCAGTCTAATCTGTCAGTGATCGGACAGATGCTAGGAAACAGCGTTCTTTCGGTTCGAAAAATCAAAATTTTCACACATTGGGCCAAAAATATGGTCGGTCCCATTCGGTGCAACCATTTTTGCCATATGAGCGACAAAGATGATACAAAAATATCGTCAAAATACCCTCAATCTGGACTGTAATTGATCCCTCAGATGCAAGAAAGCTGTGTTCCTTTGGTTTGAAAAAGCAAAATTTCCGGGGCTCTCTTGGTACATTTCCCAGCAACTTTTTTTGGCACAGTCCTCCCCTGGGTTTTGGGAGCTTTATACAGGTGCGTTAAGTATTACCAGTAACCGCAGACATTTCGGTTGCTGAGTAACATGCACAAAATACTTCAAACATGGGCTCTAATAAACAAAAACTTATCAAACGTTGGTAAAAAATTACACCATTTTGACTGCCCACAAATATCGGGTTATGACGTACAGACACAACGTAACACTTAACGGCGAAAGCGACTATTGTCCGTTATTTTATTATGGCTAACTGCACGTTCTGGTATGCGCAGATCAAACCTACCATCTGATTAATTGTTGGAAAGGGCTGAGAGAGCCCTTTCCAACAATTAATCAGGTGATAGAGTTTCAAGTTTGTCATAAATTTTATTAAACATCCCCGCATACAGGCGTACATAAAGGTCCTCCTTATATAGCCAAGGTGGGCGTGGCAGTAAAAGGGTTAACTCATTATATTCTTCCACTTTGTGATATCAGCGATGAAAGTGTTAACGTACACTTCATTATTCGTCTCGGTGAGTTGTAGAGTTCAGCAAACATAATATTGGGCAAATATGTTCTCCTCAGTTGTCAGAGTAAACTGATAATGATGACAAACATCAAGGGCTTATTTCCTTAGACATTCAACAATGTCATCCTTTGTGTTTAACAACCTTACAACAAACACTATGGAAAGTGTCACATGTAATCCCAGTGTTATCTGAAAAGAACCACAACAACAAATGATATTGTTGCCGTAATAACAGATTACATGCTGAAATATTAATAAGATAAGATAAGAAAAGATTTATTCACCAAATACACCAGAATAAAGGCATATTGCTACACAATCAACATAAACAGAATCATAAAACACACTAATTCCATATGACATACATAAATCATATTACAGATAAGTCTCTCTTGAAAAAGAAGAGCTGGACCATGTTACAAATAACATTGCATAGCTCTGGATTATCATTAGTCATTATTACTTTAAATTTGTCCATTGTATCCATTGGAGGAAAGTCAATTTTTTCGTCAGAAATTGCGCGAAATAATTTCTCTCTCAATGATGCATAAAGCGGACATTCCATTACGAAATGTCATTCCGATTCCACCTCCCTCGTTGTACAAGCTTCGCATATTGTCTGTTCGATTGGACGAGGAGGTTGTAAATGCCTTCCACGTTTGATCCACAGTTTATGGTTGCTGATGCGTAATAGCGTAAACTTGTTTCTAGCTTCAATGGAAGAAGTGTGAATGAGATGTGGTTCCATTTGATAATCTACTTTGAATAGTCGATAAGTCCTAAGTTTGTTTTTTTCCTATTCTCTTATTATCATTGTGTATATCTTCTTTAAATAATTTAATATGGTCCGATTGAAGTTTGGACTTTAGAAGATTAATTTTACTTTTGGAAATTTCGTTTCATTCAAACTGTTAAATCCAAGTCCTTTAAGTTTTTCACTTATTGAGTCAGGGAGTTTACATTTCTTAGCTTCTAAAAAGCATCATTTAGAATGGTACCCAGGGAAGTAGTAAGCAATTTATCAGTATAATATGCGAATCGTTCTAAAGCATCTAATGTTATTGGATACCGACCTAGCTCCACGCGTACCGCATGGTTGGAGGAATGTTTACCTACATGTAAACTATTAATATGATACATGAAATCGTGTAATGAAAATCGGTGTTAGCTGTTGAGTGATGACAGTCTTCATTGAATATTAAAATACCCAAAAGGATAGGTATCAAAATCCTTATATTCAGGGAAATCCCTGAAAAATCTCATCCCTCGGCTCGCAACAGCAGAACATATGTGTTTGCATCATTACAGACAAGCAATGATCTAGCTCTCAGTTTCCTGTTTTGAAAAAGCAAGTTAAAGTTTTGAACTGTGAGATTACATCATTTTATCATAGAGCGATGGACTGAGAAGACTTCTATCATCATTTTACTTTCTAGAGAAATACATGGCGAGATTGGTATTTAATCATATACTGTTTTTAAGAGATAGCGCGAAACTAATATTTCTCGATATCTCATGCCACGGTAGATATACGAGAATATATCTCCAGAAGTGACGCGCATAACGCAAAACTATCAGATCGATATCATTTCGAGTATTTGGAGTTCAGTTGTTTTAAACGAATTAAAATTTGTTTAAATTGCAATTAAAGCATCACAACGCAACAGGGGCGGACTAGCCGTGTGGTCCACAGAGAAAATTCCCAGTGGCCTCCCTATTGTGTTTCCCCATGGGGCATCCAAAATTGATACAGCGCAACACCTGGAGGTACGCAAAAATGAATAAAAGGCGAAATTGACTGCCGGTGTAAAAGGAATGAAAGTCCGTAGGAACGTTAGTCCCTCTGGACTATTATTCCGCGGAATTATAGTCCTGGGTCTAACATTTCTAGGAATAGTAGTCCGGCGGACTACTATTCCTAGAAATGTTAGACCTAGGACTATAATTCCGCGGAATAATAGTCCAGAGGGACTAATTTTCCTACGGACTTCCATTCCTGTTACGCCGGTATATCGAGCTCAGATGAAAGAAAACAACGTTCCTTCAATTTTAAAAAACAATTTTTTTCCATTGAGGCCGAACTATGGTCTTCCAGATGGGCTCTCCTCCCTCCTAGTAGAAACATTTTTTGAAATGCCATCGAAATGTCCTCTATCTGGACAGCCACTCATTGCCCAGATGCAAGGAAGCCGCCTTCGTTCAGTTCGTAAAATCAAAATTTTCTCCTGGTCTGGGTCCCCTTGGTGCATTCCCGGTAACCTTTCTTGGCCCAGTCCGTCCCTGCAACGCATATAATAAAAATAATACCCACTGTTCTTCATTGGTACCAGAATGATCTCATTCATGCCTACAAGGAAATCTAAATTGTCACTTTCGACTTTCATCCGCTCGTAAAAACTTATATTTTCTTGCAGTACCACCTGACTTAATTACACGCTAAAAATTAAAGTGTTAAAAACTACACTTGAAGTGCTGTATTTAACACTTACTAAGTGCTGAACTAGCACTTTGTTCAAGTTTAGATATCCCAGAACTTGACAGGTGTTACAATAATACCACTTGACAAGTTTAATATCGCGACACTTAAAAGGAAACAACGCAGATGACGCGGATCAGACTCGAACTCTCGAGCCTGATCCGCGTCATCTGCGTTGTGCCCTTTTAATTATGTACCCACCAAGCGCAAATCAAATTATGGACGATTCTGGAAGAACGACCATTGCTAGACACATGGAAAGTGCCATCCATTCAAGCTTCAGATGTCTGACGATTGTAAAGTCTAAGTGCTTAAAGTATTGCACTTTGAGTGTTAAAATCAAACCCTAAGAGTTAGAATAGGTTTAACACCTTGAAAGTGTCAGTTTTAACACTTTAGTTTTTAGTGTGTATGGTACCTCATCAAAAATAATTAGTATCCTTGATATGTTTCTCGGCAAATATAAATGGGCACTTACCTTATAAAATGCTGCCTTGATGTGTGCCTTCACAACCGACTTGTCAGAAAAGCAAATCGTATTCAGATTGGACTTCATTCTAAAGTCACGTGATTTGTAGATCACTGTCTGATGTCTCAGTTAATCATCAGTAGATAAATAAAAAAATAACGACGCGAATGTTTTTTAACAACGCGAGTATTTTACACGCGTGTGTGATCGTCTATGTAAACAATCTTATTTACAAACGCGGTTTAAGTGTTGAAAAATATCGAGATATAGTGAGATATAAACCATTTTAAAATTTCCAATATGCGCGACTCGAAACATCGGGACGATGGCGAAGAAATGGACGCGCCCAAATACAGTGTGAACAATACCATAAAGTTGTGATGGGTGATTTTTCTTCTCGCCTCGCAATTTTTACACAGCACAATGTCTGTGATTCGAGACTTTATGTGGTATGTCTTTATGAAATACAGGGCTCCCATACTTGAACAAGTTAAGGAGTTTCCGAGACCTTCCTGGTATATTTTCCAGATTTTTCAATAATCTGGATATGAGTAATTCAAGGATTTGCAAGAGCAAAAACAGGAGAGCATCCCATCACCACTCCACCTCAGGAGATATTCACAGTTACATGAACATGTAAGCTGAGAGAATTCTTACTCAATATTTCCCATTTTAGTGTCATGAATTTGGGTCTTTAAGGTCACGGTCCGCATTTTTGGCTATATCAAGACCTCAACAAAGGTATGTTGTCAAGTTTACCCATGTGTTTATACAGATGCTGCCCACTTTAGAGGGCTTCCATCCCAGATGTTGGTTCGGAGTCCTATTTTACCAGTGAAGCAGAACTTGTTTACCACAGTAAGCAAGCAATGGTCCACTTTCCGGGGCTTCAGTGAGGATTTCAATACCATGTGGCAATCCTATCTGCAGTCTAAGGCACGGATCTCACTCTAAAAGGCAGACATTTTATTAACCAGGGAGGGTCCATTCCGACAATATCTCTGTAGAAATGGCCTAATATTGCTCAAGTATATGAATCTTCACCTTAGCGATGGTAGCAAAAGACATGGGTGGAGGAACTTTATCTGCTCTCCATTCTGTCTTCCACTTCCAACAGCTATTCATCCAGTCACAGAATGGCCTACTGTTTGGTCTAACAAGAGACTGACTCATAACATTCCCAACTAATCAGTTGATTCCCCAGATCCCTTTTCTTCAAGTTGAAACTGAACCCCCAAATCCTGCTAGAAGACGTCACGAGATACACGTCTTCGGGCAATAATGTCCCAGATCTTTTGTTCAACTATACATTCTGTACATGTATCAAAACATTTCCACTGGTACACTTTTCAGAGAAAGGAAAGTCTATACAAGTTCCTAGTTCCTACTTAGACCACATTTATAATGATTAATTCCACTGCCTTTTCAAAGCTTCTATCCACTTTTCATTTTGCTTGTCACGGCCATGAAATATTATCGCCAAGCCACTCATTTCAAAGTATTATAAAATTAATGAGCACCTGATGAGATTGATATCCTGGACCCTTTTACTTCCAGTTTATGAAGACCTCCAAAAACATTCTACAAGGCAACTGCTGGCAGGGGGTGTCAAGCCCATTAACAGTAAAAACACGCTGGTACATTTAGATTATTGTAAAAAGACAGAAAGCTAGCACATGTGAACTAATGACATTGACTAAAGATTACTTCGTCATAAAAAACTTGGCTTTCCAGAACAGAAGACCAAATACATATGTACGCAATAAAATTTTATCAAAAGACAATATTTGCTAAGAAGAAATAACCAAAGGTCAGTGAAATAACTCCTTCAGAACTGTCAATATTTCAAAGCTCGAAGTGCAAAACTAATTTATTTTATACACAAAGAGTGACATGCAACAATCTTTTTAGAAATGGCAGAACAAATCGATGACTGGGAGGGGTGGGGAGGGGGGGTGGCGTTGCACTTGAATTTTTTTTTAATTTGGACTATTCCTCCTTCCACCAATTAGACTTCCCATAAAACTATGAAATATCCCCCCCCCCCCCCCCACAATCTCCTGAACTGATCGCGCCAAATCAGCAGAATACCCAAGTATTATTATTACGATTTCTCCACCCAGTCTGCAGTGACGTGTTTGTTTGTTTGTTTGTTTGTTTGTTTTTTTGTTTTTTGTTTTTCTAATTGACGTTGAAGTAATAAGTATTAATTTCGACAAAAATTAGCACGGAAAAGCATCGATGCATACCCTGGTGAGGGTGCTTTTCAAAGTCAATTTGTTATAACCCTGACCGCCTTAAGAGGTTCGGTGGGTATATAGTCGAGGTCACCGTCCGTACAAACATTTTGTATTATAACTCTGCCCTTTGTTATGCTGATAGACCAGTATGTGGAAAATGATATCCATAAATTGTGGGTTTTGTATACACCTTTATACCAGAGTTATGGCCCTTGTTGGACTTAGAAAAATTGTAAAATATACGTTTTGAACTATAACTTTGGCATCGTTTGTTAGATTTTGATGTCCTTTGGTCTGATGATAGACCGGTACGGGAGACATGATATACACATATCGCGTGTTTCTTCCTTACATTCCTACAAAAGTTATGGCCCCTGTTATACTTAGAAAACATTCTGTACGACCGTTTTGCATGATAACTGTCAGTGTGTGCGGATTTTGTCGTTGGATGTGGTGAGAGACTAGCATGGAAGAGAAGACATCCCCATATTGTTTCGTCCATGCTTTCAGACCAGAGTTATGGCGCTTATTACACTTATAAAACGTCCCATACACACATTTTGCATTATAACACCAGCATCGGTTGTTGGATTTTGATGTCCTTTGGAGTGGCCGTAGGCAATTCTGGGGGAAAGGATATTTGCATATTGATCGTTATGCCCATGCATACTTACCACAGTTATCCTAGTTATGACCATTTTTAGACTTCGAAAAATCGTGTGAAGTTTTGCATTGTTTTTTTTTTTTGTCCATGGAAATAATTTTTGTTGAATGACCGCAGAAAATCAAATAATTATTGTATTGACCATGTTGACATTGCAGGACGGGGCATATGTAATGTTTCGCGTTGCACTATTTTCTTATTTCTTTACTGGGGTTAAAACCGACATTTTCAACAGCACAGTCATATCGTGTCGGACAGGTTTATGTGGGTAGTGGAAGTCGGGGTATCCGGAGGGAACCCTGAATAGCATTAAGTAACTGTCTGACACTCCAACTTACTAGCCCACCACACGAAGGGTTAGCATTGGTTGAAGGCGATCGTACCGTCGTCGTGTCTCCCATCTTAGTACATTCTGCCACCATACTCCCACATAGGCAATCTGGATGAAGTGTCTTGCCCACGGACACAGCGCAGATGACCGAGGTCAAGATCAAACCTACAACCTCTCCATCTGAATCCAGTGTTTTAACCAATAATTTTTTGATGAGCTCCCTGTCAATTTCTCTTTGAAGATTTAATTTAACCCTTTATCCAACGTAACGGCCAAAACTGGCCAGCGCAATTCTCAAAAATCGCCAATTAATTTTCAATATATTTTCATTTTTTGTTTCAAAAACATAGGTTTTGACCCCTCGTTGGAACGAGCTCGCCGAGCTCGTTCCAACGAGGGGTCATAACCTATGTTTTTGAGACAAAAAATGAAAAACATTAGTTATTCAAGAATTTTTTTTGCAAGTGTCGTCTGCTTTTCATGTAAGCAAAGGGTTAAAGATCATAATTTTGATAGTATAAGGGATAACTTCATCTCTCAGGGTTCCCACGGGTACGGACTGATACAATTCAAGGTTTATCAAGACCGTTTCTCGATATATTCCAGCATTTTACCAGGCCCTACAATAACTAAATCAAGGATTTTCTAGGTCCTGCCTTCACTAATCCTAACTAGGACCTCCGGTCATTACCCCCTCCTCCTATTTCCCTTTGAGGGAAATGGGAAGAGGGGGTAATGACAAGAGGGTCCTAGTTTGGATTATGCCTTCACGAACTTTGGCATATAAAACTGTATAGTTGTGATTACGTGTTTCGTTATCATTTGTATTGCATGGATATTCAAGGCTTTTCAAGGCCTTCCGACACATTTTCCAAAATTTGAAGACCTTGAAGTAAGTAAGTAAGTAAAATTTATTCAACAGAATATTATAGTACAATAATTGTGGAAATCTGTAAATGAACACTGCAAAAAATATAGGTTCTCTTCAGAACCAAAACTGGATCTAATCTTCTCCCTGAGATGGAACCAGTTCTGTTGAAACAGTATTTATTTCAAATCAAATCAATTTATAAAGATAAACATTAAATAGTAACAGAATTAAACATAAATTGAGAGGGTTTCAGCCGTAAGTTTAGAGCTCATACGAGGTTGTCTCATGTCATTATTAAGCAAAGGAGATATGAACAGTTGGCATATCGAACCAGTTTGGGTTCTATGCAGAACCAAAACTGGTTCGATATGCCAACTGTTCATATCTCCTTTGTTTCAAAATGTTTGGCGACTGCGTTAAATAAGCTCCAAGTTTATTGCTGAATCTACTTCAGTTCATGTATCATTCTGTTAAAATTGAATGCTAATCTTGGTAAATTTATTTGATTTGAAATAAATACTGTTTAAACAGAACTGGTTCCATATCAGAGACAAGATTAGATCCAGTTTTGGTTCTAAAGAGAACCTATATTTTTTGCAGTGTAGGTAATTAATGATATTCTGTTGGGAGAAAGCATGGCCAGATTGGTCGTCTACCTGCTGTCTCCAGTAACATAAATGTGTTGAAAATGTGTCAGAAGAAGCTCTCTGGTTCTATAGAAAATAATTATAATAACACAATGTCAAACTCTAAACAGTTCCTTATATGTAACGGGATGATGGGATAAGAATAATGGGATTGGGGTGATGGGATAGAAGAATAAATGGGTAGATGAGATACAAATAGATCAATAAATAAGTCAAGGAAGACACCTGACTTCATCATTGATCCAACCTTCATTGGCGTCTGCGATCGTTACATTAGGGATTATTGCATGTTACGCTTGAAGAATGTGAATTTAAAATTGTCATGAAAAGTTTCTTCTTGAACGATCCTCTAGTGGGAGTTTCTCTTAAAGTTCTATCGAGCTCATTCCATATTTTCAGAAAATCGTACTTTAGTAACTGAGCCGAACAATTGGTCCTTAGTTTACCACACTGCATTCCCAGACAACGTCTGGAGTTATGACTGCTGTTAGCACGACTGGATCACTCATGAATCCAAAGCAGTCGTGCCGCCTTGGAACCTGGAACGTGAGAACCACGTTTGAAAGCGGGCAGGGCAGCACAAGTGGAAAGAGAGATGTTACGTTACAACCTTGACGTCATGGGTGTAAGCGAGAGCCGATGGCTAGGAAGTGGCGCTCTCACTATGGCAGGCGGGGATTACATTGTGTACTCGGGGAGAGATGATGGCGACCACAGGGAAGGAGTAGCCACCATGATGACCAAAATAGCCAAGAAAAGTCTGATTGAGTGGAAACCCATCAGCTGAAGACTAGTTTCGGCCAGATTCTTCTCCAATTTTACAAAGATTACAGTCATCCAGTGCTATGCACCTACAAATGATGCAGAAGACAATGTCAAGGACAGTTTCTACCAACAACTGCAGAAAGAGATTGATGGGACACCAAGACATGATATATTGCTGGTGATTGGAGACCTGAACGCGAAGGCGGGGAGCAACAACACAGGGAGGGAGCAGGTTATGGGTAACAACGGATGTGGGATGATGAATGAGAATGGAGAGAGACTGGCAGGTCTCTGTGGTGTCAACGACCTCATCATTGGAGGAACAGTATTCCAACACAGAAGGATTCACAAGGAGATATGGATATCACCAGGTGGGAAAACCAAGAACCAAATAGATCATGTTTTGGTAAACAGCAAGTGGAGGCATTCCTTTGAGGATGTGGTGGTAAGAAGAGGCGCAGACGTTGGCAGTGACCACCACCTTCTCCTAGCAAAGATCAGGCTTCATTTGAGGAAAGCTCCAAAGACAGGTGACACAGATCAATGAAGGTTCAACACAGGGAAACTTAAGGATCCAGATGTTCGCAAGAATTTTTCGATCACCCTGAACAGATACAGGACCCTCAGTGACATAGGAGAAGGAGCAGAGAGGGACGTGGGAAGCGCATGGGACACAGTTAAAGGCAGTTACATCCTAACTTGTGAGAAGGTTCTCGGTAGAAGGGAGATAAAGCACAAAGTCTGGATTACTGAGGGGACTTGGGCTTTGATCAACCGCAGAAGGGAGTTAAAGATGAAGAAGTGTGGTGCCTAATCAGAGCGTCTAATCAGGCGGTACACTTGTGAGTACTCAGAAGTTCAAAAAGAAGTCAAGAATAAGGTCAGAGAGGACAAGAGGAACAACTTTGAGAACCTTGCACAGGAGGCGGAATAGGCTGCAGGCAGAGGGAAGACCAGTGACCGGGAAGTTCAATGCTGGGAGTGGCACAGTGAAAGATAAGGAGGGAGGGAAGATAGCAATAGAAGAGAAGCAGTTGCAGAGATGGGCAGAGGACTTCCAGGAGGTGTTGAACAGACCAGGTCCCACAGACCCCGCAACCTTTGATGATGTACCAGAGGAACCCCTAGATATTGACTGCTCATCGCCTACTAAATTGGAAAATCTAAGCGCAATATCCAGACTCAAGAACAACAAGGCCCCAGGCATTGACAGCATAACCAGCGAGATTCTGAAGGTAGACATCCAAGCCACAACAGATATTCTCCATGATCTATTCTCGAAGATTTGGAACTCAGAAGACATCCCAGCAGACTGGTCTCTTGGGCTAATTGCAAAGATTCCAAAGAAAGGAGACAAGGAGGAATGTGGCAACTGGCGGGGGTAACACTTCTGTCAGTCCCAAGCAAGGTTTTCTGCAAGGTCCTACAGCGGAGGCTGAACGCAGCTATCGATTCACGGCTACGGAAGGAACAGGCTGGCTTCAGGTTAGGATCAAGCTGCACTGATCACATCTTCACCCTGCGAAATATCCTCGAGCAGTGCAGTGAGTGGAGTAGTAAAGTTCACATCAACTTTGTAGACTTTGAGAAGGCTTTCGACAGTATCCACCAAGAGACTCTTTGGAAGATCTTGTCAGCATATGGGTGCCCGGAGAAATACATCAACATCATCAAGCTTTTCTATAGCAGCTTCTCGTGCTCTGTTATCCACAACATCAAGATTTCAGATTGGTTCCGCATCTCCAGTGGGGTTAGACAAGGATGTATTATGTCTCAAATGCTCTTCCTAGTGGCGACAGACTGGACTATGCGTAAGACAAATGGAAACAGGGAGCGGGGAATCAGATGGACCCTTCAATCAATTCTGGACGACTTAAATTTTGCTGATGACATAGCGCTGATCTCCAGTAGAAGTGCTCAGCTACAGAAGAAGACTGATGACTTGGCCAGATAGGCCCAACAGGTGGGGCTCAAGATCAACAGTAAAAAAACAAGACTATGCAAATCTCAGACAAGGCGGCCGCAATACAGTTGGAGGAGGTAGATGTTGAGGAAGTGGAGGAGTCTACCTACCTTGGCAGCATAGTTGGCAAGAAGGATTCAACTGGGAAGGATGTCATCAGCAGGTTAAAGAGGGCGAGGGCAGCCTTTTGCCAGCTCAAGGCAATATGGAGGTCCAAGAACCTCAGAGAGAGGACCAAAATCAAGATCTATAGAAGCAACGTCCTCTCCGTGTTGTTGTATGGGACGGAGTGTTGGAGAGATATACAGAAAGACAGTCATCGGCTCTCTGTTTTTCACACATCATGTTTAAGGAGGATATGCAGGGTTTATTGGGGGCAGCGAGTGTCAGTCAAACAGTGCACTGTATGAAAGGACTGGCCAAAGAGATATTACGTCGATAATAAAAGAAAGAAGGTGGGATGGTTAGGCCATGTCATTAGAAAGGACAGCAGCAGCATCACTCGCGTAGCTCTCCATTGGACTCCAGATGATGGGAAACGGAGGAGAGGAAGGCCAGCGGAGACATGGAGGTGGACCATGGACAGCGAGATTAAGAGGACAGGGAAGACTTGGGGAGAGGTGGAGAAGATTGCAATGGACAGACGGAAATGGAGAGCCTTGGTCGCAGCCTTATGTGCCACTGGGCATGAAGAGGATAAGTAAGTTACCACACTGCAACAGGCCTACTTGCCTTATTTCCATGCCCGTTGGATATATATTGATATTAATGAAGTTTTCAAACGTTTTTCTTTTTTGGTGACCCTTAGTCAAATTCAAGACCATTCCTTGAATCCAAATAACCCTGTCTCTTAATCCTTTGAATTCTAGTGGCATCGTCCATGCCAGTTCAATGTCAGCAATTAGGAGATTGCATATTCTTTATTTGGGGTAGTTCAATCAATATTTTCAACGTGCAGCCTCGGGGCTGCACGTTAAAAATATTGATTGGTCTACCCCACACATTTACTGAACAGCCATCCTATTTAATGACGTTATGACGCATCATGTTCCTGGCCGGAAAAACGGTCGCTCGAGTTCAGTGGGTTAACTTGGAAATTGTTTTAAAAAATGTCGTCTTGGGCGTAATTCCTCGAGTCCATTTCACAGATTACAACTGTTTGTTGTTGTTCGTTATTTCAAGGTATCATTTCCTATTGAGGGTCGCTATCGAGTTACAAGCCATTTGGACAATTATTTTATTTTTTGATGAGGTGGGTCCCATGAATAACGACCATCAATGAAGATATAGCAAAAACAGTCTGCATTGGTGTTGTTGGAGGTCAGCCTGAATTTCAATGTCACACAGGATCAGACGGTTTTTCTGAACTGAAATGTGCAGGTGAGAAATGAGATATTTTTCAAGAATTTCCTTCCAGGTGCCTCACAGAAATCAAGAGGTGCGCATCGAATGTGCAGGCGTCGAGTTTTAGGTAATTTCTTCCTGCACTCTCTATTGAAAACCAGAAATGGCATCGCGCTGAGCTCAAAATTCATAAAAGTTTACACTAACAAGTTCAAAATTTGTAAAAATGTACTAATTAAGGCCCGTAACTCTGTAACGAGAAATTTTAGCGGGCCAGTTTTCGAACCCGCTTGAGATATTATTGCAAAATATTTGTATTGCAAATATTAGTCAAATTGGAGAAAGTTTGTGCAAGTTATAGCGCAAACGAGCTCAAAATTCGTAAAAAAAAATTACTAATTGAGGTCCATAATTCTGTAATGAAAACTCGGACCGGGTCAGTTTTAGAACTTGCTTGAAATATTATTGCAAAAGACCCGTATGGCAAATATCTGTCAAATCGGAGAACGTGTGTTCAAGTTATTGCACTAATGAACTAAAAATTCGTATAAAAAATGACGAATTAAGATCTATAACTCTGTAACAAATAATTGGGCCGGGCCAGTTTTCGAACTCGCTTGAGATATTATTGCAAAAGACCTGTGTGGCAAATATTAGTAAAATCGGAGAACATTTGTTCAAGTGATTGCGCTGACGAGTTCAAATTCGTAAAAATTGACTAATTAAGGCCCATAACTCTGCAATGAAGTCGTTTGAGATATTATTGCCACAGATCTGTATAGCAAATATTAATCAAATCGGAGAACGTTTGTTCAAGTTATTGCTCTAACAGTGCGATGACGCCCGGACGCACGACAACAGTCGCCAAACCATCTGAGGCGGCCGGAGGCCCTTGGGGGCCCATGGCCATAATTATGATGGGGCTCTCGGACACAGGACGCACCGAGCTGACCATGAGAAAATTTGGAAAATTATGGATGAAAAACGCCAAATCCTTCACTCTAGAGAGGAGAATTCAGTTGTCTATTAATAGCCCAAGAACATTAGGTTTCACTAGGGAAAAAAATCGGAGAAAGCTGATTTTTTCAGGGAATGTCGAGTACATGTCACTGAACGATTAGACAAAAGTCCCCTAAAATCCCAGTTGAGCTTTTTTTTCTACAGCCTTTTTTCGAAAACGCGTTTGAAAAAATTTTTTAAAAATCGCACGAACTTTGTAACCTCGAATTGATCCAACTGTATTTTTTGTTTACGCGTATTTCGAGCTACATAATGTCTAATATACATTTACCTAGAGGAAAATGTGCATTCTGTGACAATTTCTGCGAAAAATTATTGTAAATTCACAAAAAAGTATCGGATTTACGCAAAAAATGACGATTTTCCTAACGGATTTGCCCAAAGGGTCGTAGTACAGAACGGGATGTTAGTTGGACAGACGATAAAAAATCCACCACCATTTGAAGACTTTTATCATTGCTTACAAAATAGACATTATGGAAGACCCCCTCTGCTTCTAGCCGAGTTCCCCTTTTGGCATAAAATTCGTCAGCATGAGAACTCAACTATTTTCGGGCTTAGGACCGAACAGACACGTCTGTGTCTGGCAGCATTAGATCAATAAATAATATTTACAGAATGTACAAAAATCAATATATAATATTTACAGAATGTACAAATCAATCAACATGGATTAAGTTACATTGACTATTATCAACGCTATATACAGAAATGACATGACCTATATACATATTATTCATCGAACTCAGAAATTTCCGACAGGACAGTGTTTCTGTGGTTGTTACAAGAATCCGAACTGCAATTACACAAACCTGAGCAAGAGAGTCCTGCCTTCTTACACCCACACCTTTTTGTACAAGCACTCTTGCAACCACAACTGATCAGATTCAGTAGGTTATCGGGGGCACATGGCTTTGTGGCTGCAGTCGGTACAAGAAGTCCATTGTCTAGCGACCACCCCCAATCCGTCGGAGGAAGCGAAGTGCCCAGCCATTGTTGGACCTGGAGATAACATCTGTAGACATGTTGTTGTGCAGCATCGCTGCTTGGTGGGAGTGAGGCTAGGTCGATGGGTTTATTCAGTTTAGATTTTGCTACATAACGCTTGTAAGTGACATATCTATATTGGTCGAGAGAGGAAACAGTTTTACTCCCGTATAAGATCAGGAGAAGTTGTTCCCCGGCAGCGGCTACTGCACTTGGTGTACTGTCATCCGCCAAAATTGTGTTGACATACTGTTGTGAGTCGCTAGTAACATCGGAGACAATTGTACTGAATACTTTCTTCTTACCAACTCGAAAGAGTGCAGAAGTAGTGTCACAACCACTTATAGAATGTGCTACAAGGAGGTTGCTTCTATGGTCACCCATTTTGGTTGCTATTTCACTAACTGAAACTAGTAAGTTTGGGGTAATGGAATACATCATGTGAATATTACATCCCGGTTGAACTCGAGAGGTAAGAATGACTAACAAGTCTGTGTCTGTTCCCACAACGGCAACATTGTTGTCATCTTGAGCGATGTCAAGTGCAGTTTCGGCTATCAGTACATCAGCATCAGCCTCGGCCTGCTTGGACTGAATATTGATAGCAGATAGCTCCTGCATTAGAAGATCGATCAGTTGGGTTTTGTTCTTGGCATTTGCAAGGAAATCGGATTGGGGTGTGGTGGCTGGTAACTCGGGTGAGATATTGATATCAATGGAATACCTGTCTTTAGATCTACGGGCTTGTTCCATGCCCTTTGTCGACATTGTACAAGCATAACCATCAAAAACAACCACGACGTTCGCCCCAAAATGTCTCACTAGATAATTGGAATATGATGTACATATGTTCTTATATGACGACTGTTTAGGCCATACAACTGCCCTCAATAAAAATCCATCATCTACAACAAACAGAGAATGTTCTGGGATTTTAGTTTGCTCGGAACCGTATGTTTTGAGGATCCTACCGAGCGTGCTTTTCTGTGTCTTCCTCATTCCAGCAGAATCAAACAATGCTGGTGGTTTCGGGGCGAGTTCATATTTGAGATACTCTTCCATCTCTGCTTGTGACTGAATAACACATGTGATGCGGTTGAACAGAATTGTGGGGTCAATCACTACCTTACTTCCACGGACTTTGATGCTATTTGCCATCGATGCGAAAGACTTCACAGTGTCAACACGTCGTAGTTTGATGCTGTTGAACGTTTTGCTTACAACATTCGATACGCAACATTCACCAATTTTGCGAACTTGGTCACAGTTCACAGTTTCGTCGGCCACAAGCCCGGTCGCTATAGAGACTAATTGTAGTGGATCTCTATTCTGAAAGGGGGAATGCACTCTGAGCCAGTTCAATAATTTGGTGATATCATTGGCATCAGTCAATTGTGAACTTTGACGGAGATCCCGATGTTGTTCGCCATGACCAGTGTGAACATGAACAAAATTTTCGAGAGCATTACATATCGGAAGGCAAAGAGGTAGTCCATGTACCCATTTCGCAACAGTGCTGTCGGTTATTCCCCTGCCATGTGTGAGACCACCAGGGAGCTTGAACATTCTCTTTAAACACTGCTCTATGGTCTGATCAGAATATATCCCGTCCCAGAATTTATCTGAGCGCATTATGGTAAAGTAACCTTTCTCAGTGAACAACTTCAAATCATCCTGTTGCATTATTTCTGTTAGCTCATTCATCTGCTGCAAATAGAGATGAGAACTTTTTGCGTATGCAAAATGACCACCTGCGTGAAATACTGGAATCATATTGCGAACACAATATGTGTGGAGTTCCCAGTCGCCTGTGCGCTCTGCTCTCAAGAACAACTGGAGAAGACCTATTTGCTCGTAGTATTGTACCCAAAGCTTTCCTGTGCGTCCTACGGACGCATTCTGGAGCAGTTCGTGTAATTTTGACAGTAGATAGTTGACACTTTCTTGATTGACAGCGTCAGCTGTTGTACAGTCACCTCTGGCAAGTCCACAGAATATTTCATTGACTTCTGTGCAGTCTATGTTATCTAGTGTTCGGCTTTCTTCAAACACAAGTTTTGTAATGGCAATTTGTGTTAGCAAATGGGCACGAACTGCTCTTGAATATGCATGACCACTGATCAAATGATGGATTGACCCACCAGCATAAACAGTCCCCCAAAGTTCATCCAAGCCGCTACCAGCCATGATCGAACCAATTGCCCCTAAATATGACATAATCATATGGAAGCCGCCGAGTCTAACGAAAACTTTTGTCAACTTATCTGCACACATTACATGCCAATGCATCTTGAGTGTAGGCGAACACCACATTATGTGATTTAATCGAACATGGAAATTGAAACAATGATGCTATAATACGGTATTTGAATGAGAAAAGTCGATGCCGTTTGAATTTGAGTTTAGGGGGTATGGTTAATATTTCACACGTTTCACCAGTTCATTATGGAATAAATGACTATTGTTATATATCATTATAAAGTCACTGCTTTTCTGCAATTTTTGATATATAATTTAACTCCCAAAGTAGTCGTAGATTTGATTTAAAGGACGTTGTGTATCGTTGTGTGTATGAAAACAATAAATTTTTTTTCGTAATTTTGTACATTTTCGTGAATATTTCACCATTGAGTGTGAGGATTGGTACAAAGTTGGCATTTTCTGTTGGGGATATGTATTCTCAATATAATTCAGCACGATATTTATGATTCTCACCCTACTAAGGCGAATAAGAATGAGAAATATGGAGCTGGGTCGAATTTAAAAAAAAAAAATTTTTTTCATCAAAAAAACGCTATAACTAAAAAAGCTCAACTCGGATTCGCGGGACTTTTCACACTTTATCCGCAATGTGTGTCCCGGAAACATATAAAAAAATCAGCTTTCTCCGATTTTTTTCCTTACTTTCTCATTTTTATGTCTAATGTGCCTGGACTATAATGGAAGAATCCCACATTTCACTTGCAATATCGAGCACTGTACATGAATGTCTGGGTTTTCTGTGGAGATGTAGATTCTTTATTAAACGAAAAAATAAAAGAAAACAGAAAACGAATGGAACAACAATGGAGTTTACTTCACTGGATTGAAATAAAATATAAATGCAAATATACTCTTCCAATAAAAATAAAAAACATCTAAGGAAACTCAAACTCAAGATAAATTAGAGATAAAAAATCATATAAATTATAAAACATCAAATAAAACATGATGTTTTATTTAATGTTTTATGATTTATTTCAAACATGACTCCCGATTTGTTGACTAGTGAGTAATGACTTGGACGTGTGAATCGACATGACAAATTTCAGAAGGAAACTTTTCTAATTCACCATTCAGTTACTTTGTGATTGTTTTGGCTATAGGCAGTTTCACATGATACACCTGTCGACATTTCTTCAAGTCCACTTCAGTTGTTAGAGTCAAATGAATTATGAAATGGAAAATTCTCATAACACTTTATCTCATGCCTATCTGGTTAATCGAGTGAACTTACCTTTGGGATTATAGATTTGGTTTAGAAAAAACTTGAAACTTTTGATTCTTCCTTCGGCTTCTTCTAGATTTGTTGGACTGGCTGTCATCGTGTATTACTTTCGGTTTACTCTAAGCGGAGACTACGGAACGGCGTGTTGATGAAAAACTCTATTCCAGCGCGCGGAGAAATTTCATTTATGCACATGAGCCTGTAAATTAATAACTTCTCTGCGGGAGCCCAATTTTTTAAAGAGGGGGCCCCAAAAATAATCTACAAATTTCTTTTTCTTTGAGCCCTTCGGGGGGGGGGGGGGGGGGGGGGGCTCCCTGGAGCCCGGAGCCCATGGCCATTAGCCACCCAGGCCCTATGAACCGGGCGCCACTGCAAACCATAGGTTAACACAACGTCGTCTGAGTGCTAGAATGTGGGAAATGCCAGGAAAATAATAACAACAGCAATGTCAATGCAGATAATCTGAAAAAAATGATCAGATCTCCAGATTATCTGCATTGACATTGCAACAGTTTTTTTTTATATTTATTATTTATACATGACATTGATATATAACGATAATTTTTAAAACATTTTACCCCCAACTCACATTTTTAGCTCAACTTGACAACGTCAAGTATCAGCTTTTAAGATGGGGTGCGATCCGTCGTCCGTCCGTACGTCTGTCTGTCCCTACGTTCCTTTGTCCGTCCATAGTTCCTTTAGCACACCTTACAGACCGCAGCTCTCACCCGATCAGTTCCAAATGCCATACGTGGCCTTGATGAAATGTCCAGATGAAAGCGATTGAATTTTTTCGATTTCGTTGAAAAACATGGCTGTCAGCGGCCATCTTAGATTTGGCATATAAATTGTCAACAATTCTATTGGTACACCCTACAGGTCACATCTGTCACCCGATCTTTTTCAAATTCCATATGTTGCTTTGGTGTGATGTTTGAATTTTCCTGAAATTCGTTAAAAAACAGTGCAGCCAGCAGCCATCTTGGATTTGGCACATAAATTGTCAACAATTCCATTGGCACACCCTACATGCCGCATTTCTCACCCGATTAGTTCCAAATTTCATATGTGGTTTTCGGGCAATGTATAGATGAGAACTATTGAATTGTTCTGAAATTTGTTGAAAAATCTGGCCGCCAGCGGCCATCTAAGATTTGACATATCAATTGTCAACAATTCTATTGGCACAACCTGCAGGCCACATCTCTCACCCGATCTTTCTCAAATTTGATATGTAGCTTTGGTGTGATGTCTTGATGGGAGCTATCGACCTTTTTTCTGAATTTCGCTGAAAAACAATGCCGCCAGCAGCCATCTTAGATTTGGCACATAAATTGTCAACAATTCCATCAGTACACCCTACCAGTCGCATCCCTCACCAGATCTTGTTCAGATTTCATATGCAGCCTTGATGTGATGTTTTGTCTGTAGAAACTTGATTGAATGAGTTGGCATTACTGGAGCTTTCTATTTAGTTTCGTCCCTTCTTGGACAATCTGAGCTGCAGCGGCACTGACACTTTCATCCTGCCACCGTTTATTTGGAGTTTTAGAGATGTATTTACCGATTTAGTGTATAATGCGATGACAGTGTTTGTGCTTGGAATTATTTGAACGAGAAGTGATGAAATTCCAATTTTCGTACATTTTATTTACTTTTTCACAATTTTCACCCACAAATTACACCCTTTTCCTGCGTCCGGATTTCAAGTATAACATTGTACTCGTTTATTTTGATCTAAGTACCACGGAAATGATTGTTGTTTTAACTCTTTTAGTGAGTACTGAGCAAATTCCAATTTTCGCTGATTTTATTGAATATTTCAGTGTTTTCACCCCAAAGTTTTTCGACGAATTAGAAAATCGATCTATGTGAAGACTGGGGGAGACGTGTCCCCCCCCCCCCCCCCCCCCAGTCCACCAGTGGTGACGACCCTGTCTATACACTACCCTTGCCTTTTATAACACACAGAAAGGGATTGCATAGAATTTGTACCAAAATGTATAACACTTTTTCGCCTATTGTCATGTTCGTGCATAGCACTGACACCTTCCACGATGACTCCATTCGATTTCCGACTGAATTTACTCATCATTTTCTACCCCTTCTTTATTTTATAGCATGTAGGGGCAGCGTTTGGAAGGAGGGGGCGGAGAATATCCAGGAGAGCGCCTTACCGGCCCCTATGCAAGAACATGGAGTATGGTCAATTGTCGTTATATATTCAACCACATAGTTTACAAATTTTAAGTTTCAGAACACTGTGTTGATGCGTTGGGCGCCATATGTAACCCGGGGTGATCTCCAACTGATGAACAAATTGATTCAAGGGTTCCTATGTTTTTTGACAAACATTTTATTTTATTAGTTACTCAAGAATTGATTTTCTAAATGTCATCTGCTATCCGCATTGGGTGAAGGGATAGCAGATTGTTGTCAGTAGTATGAAGAGAAGGAATATGTTACCCATATTTCCATGTACCAGTTTAGCGGGGATAAACCTACACTGACTGGTGAATCTTTGGTGATCTATCTGTGATCAGTGTAGCTCGGATATACCTATAGTGACTGATTTGGATAATCACCGTGGACATATATTAGTTTAAACAATATTTATTCAGTGAAAGTGCTGTATATAGCAGGTATTAACACCAAGGGAATAACAATGTTTCTGAATATCAAAAAACATAACATAGTAAAACAGATGAAATTCAGATGCTAAGCAATGTGGGATCTGACAGAAAGCTAGGAGCCTATGTTAGTCACTCCCCAATTCATTCATACATTTACACAGAAAGGTGGTATAAAACAGTAGATGGACTCATATATCGCCGTCTGGAACCCATGGCCTATGTCAATCAGTAACATAAACACCAGCCATGTGCCAAGCTGGGGCCACGGATCCATACACACACAGTAGGGATGCAATAGAGACCTTAAGGGTCCAGGCGTGGGAGCAAACACATGAAAGATCATTCACATTTGACTTGGTAACATTATACTCAACCCATGTGGGTAACCGTGGGTGCAGACACAACTCTCCGGCCTGGTTCAAAACTGGTGAGAGCATTGATGGTCACTCTGGTTATAGAAGAGTGAATAAGGGGAGCAAAAATATATTTGTAGTGACAGTGACCTTGACCTTTGACCTATTGACCCCAAATGCAATCCCAACACTCAACATCTCAAATGCGACCACATTATGAAGTTATAGCTTCGTACACAACAGAAATCTAATGTTATTGCAAGGAAACCAAAAATTCAGTTATATAGTAACAGGGACATAGACCTTTGATCTACAGATCCCAAGAGCAGTCTCAATCATCATCCCATTACAATTAACCTACCTGTGAAATATGAATACAGTGCGACCGACGGTACAAAAGATATTGCCCTGAAATGAGTTTGATGGACAGATGGATGAATGGATGGATGGATGAGTTGACCTCTGACATATTGACCCCAAATGCAATCCCAATGATCAACACCGCCAATGCAATCACCATTTGAAGTTATAGTGAAAAGTAAAGTTATTGCATGGACACCAAAAATCTATTTATAGTAATAGTGACCTTGACCTTGACCTATTGACACCAAATGCAATCCCAATGATCGACATCTCAAATGCAATGAAGGTATGAAGTTATAGCTTTGTGCACAAAAGAAAACTAATGTTATCGCACGGAAACCAAAAATTCTATTTATAGTAACAGTGACCTTGACCTTTGCCATATTGCCCCCAAATGCAATCCCAATGATCGACATCTCAAATGCAACCACAACATGAAGTTATAGCTTTGTACACAGACGAAAATTAAAGTTATTGCATGGAAACCCAAAATTCTATTTACAGAAAGTGACCTTGACCTTTGACCTACATATCCCAAGAGCAATCCCAATCATCATCCCATTACAAGCAGCCTACTTGTGAAGTATGAGTACTGTGCAACCAATGGTGCAAAAGTTATTGTCCGGAAATGAGTGTGGTGGACGGATGGATGGACAAACAGATGAAAGGATGAATGGACAAAGTGATTATTATATACCTCCCCCCCCTTCCCTTTTATAAAAGAGGGGGTATAATAACATTCATAAGTTTACAGAATATGGCACATATACAAGCCTGGATATAAGCAACCTGTCATTTGCAAAATGGGGTCCCTAGAGGGTGAATTTGCTGAGCTATCCTACACAGTGGTCCAATTTATTCTCTATGTATATCTTTCTGTTTTGGCTTCAGAGACCTTGATTCAGACTGAGGTTCATAGAGGGTAAATTTTGTGATGCTACACTGAATTCACCCTCTGTGAACCTCATTTTGCAGATGACAGTCTGCTTATTTTCAGGCATGAACATATTATATAATCTGGCAAAATATGTAATGTATCGAAATATACAAGATGCAATGGAATCGAAAATCGACACGTATAAATAACAGTACCAAACTCACCAGATATGCTATGTCTATGATACACAAAATCTTTGCGGATGAGTATAATGGTAACTTTTTAAATTACAAATGAACAATGTATCAGTGATGAGGCTGAATGACAAATGATGGTTAATGAAAGAGGGAGAGGTTTGGCAGGAAATAAGTGAGTGCTGGTTAATAAGGCATGCACTTACAGTGATCTATCGTCAGTTAGTTGGTCATCGGGTAGAGTATTACCACAGTTATGTAACCCATTTTTAACCCATGGCCAAGCAGTGCATGTTTCATTCCATAGCTGTAAATTGAAAGAATTAAATATATATTCTGCTAAATATTTGCAGCACTTGTTACAGGAACAATGAGACATGCAAACAAACCGTTCTCAAGTTACAGCTCCATAACAAAGTTAACAGCACATTGTACTTTTCCACAAGGACGACGCATCGCTGATGTGGGATTGAGTTTTTTTGGCACCTGTAAGGTTTGTCATTATGAGAAAATCAAATTCATTGATATTTGTTCTCGTCATCACGCTATCGATCTGAAAATATGCAAAAATTAACAAAACTAGAGGGAACAGTTTTAGTGAAATAAAACACATGTCTCCTCTTTGATTAATTCCATGCTTCCAACTTACGACTAACAAAGATCAAACTAAAGGTGCAATGTCAAGATCATGGAAGTTCAAGATAGAATGTGACACATCAGCCTGGCTGTTGCATTCATATGCCAAATTTCATAAAGCTAGCTGAAGAATTCAATAATTTGACTTTGAGGTCAAAGGTCAAGGTCATATGTGGGTCATGATAGTATGTGACACATCATCTCATGGTGATATACCCACATGCCTAATATCATAAGCCAAGGTAAATAAGTTCTTGCCCGGACAAGCTTACTTGCCAAAAAATCAGTAAATTGACCTTGAGGTCAAAGGTCCAGGTCATATGTGGGTCATGATGGTACGCATCACATCGTCTCATGGTGATACACCCACATGCTATATATCATAAGCCTAGGTCAAAAGATAAAAAAGTTCTGTCCCGGACACGGTTGTACAGTACGTGGAGAGTGGATTGTAACTAAAACACTCGCAGAGTGGAGTATCACCCAAAGTATCACTTTCAAATTCTGTACATATGGACAAAAAACACAAGCAAAGTTTCAGCCAATGGACCTCCGGGTTTAACCCGGAGGTCCATTGGCTGGAACTTTGCTTGTTATGGTTATGCTTCGCAACAAATTTGCAATTATTGCTCGGGTGGAATCTCCACTCTGCAGGTGATTTAATGATAATACACTCTCCATGTACTGTATATGAACAACAACAACAAGAACGAGAAGAATTCAGGGTAAAACAATATGTCCCGATACCAACCGCAATACCTTGCAGTGATTGGTCAATGCCTCTTTGATTTTATCTTATGTCGCTGGGCACGTGCATATGTCTACTGTCAGCGATTCTTATGTCCACTGTCAAGGAAAGCGTCTCGTTGCTATGAGCAACGGTTCATCACAATGTCTATTTCCACTTGAAATCAACTGAGACAAATACATTTAACTGAAGTAAAATACACACAAAAGTACCGTTATTACGTACAAAAAGATTAGTTATGTTAACATGGGTAATTATTTATGAAACCGGTCTCTTTTCATTAATTTACTGTAACATACATGTAAACTGAAACGAATCGAGAGCATCTCGCACCATTGATTGCGTACATAACATTGAATAAAGGGAAATCACTCCAGTCTGTTATGATAAAAGTTAACACCTTGCCGAAACAACGTCTACTTTCTAATATTCGCTGTACAACAACAAATTTTAAAATGATTCGAATGAAGCGATTTGTGTAAGAACGGGACATATACGTTATTCTGTTTGTTGACAGGGGAGATGGTCTCACGTTCCCTGCATATAAATTTCATGCAGGTAACATGAGACCATGTCCCCTGTCAACAAACAGAATAACTTGTAATGTCTCACTTCAGTGAAGGGGAGACATTCTAAGAGCCATATCTCTTCTCAGTACGAGTGAATTGTACCAGTTTTTGAACTCATTCAAGACATTCTTAACCCCTTTCCTAACATGAAAAGCAGACGACACTTGCAAAAAAAATCTTGAATAACTATTTTTTTTTTCCATTTTTAATCGTGACTGTGACAGTTTTACAGGTGGAGGAAGCCAGAGTACCCGGAAAGAACCACCAAGCATCAACAAGCAACTGTCAGCTCCTCAACATACTAACTCTGTTCAAGCTCCGCTCAAACAGGGTTACAGCGGTTGAAGACATGTGCACCGTCAACGTGCAGTACGCCTTAGTACACAGCGTCATCATGCAACCAAAGTAGATAACCGGGATAAAATGCCATGCCTAAGGACACAACGCGGGTTGTCCCGGACAGGGGTCGAACTTGGGACCTCTAGCATAGAAGTCCAACAGTCTACCACTGAGCCACCACGCTCCCAAATGTACTGGAAGACAAAGCAATCATTAAAACATAATAATCAGTAACAGCAACTTCACTGTCATGAAACATTTCAGGGGGTGCTAAATTAAGTTCCAGGTGTATATATACCCCCACCAGATAGGCAGGGATATAATAAAAGAGTCTTCTATTAAATATATTTTTCACTTGCATCTTTATTTTTTTGTATTTTGTGCTTTAAAATTGAGTTTATTTACAAGTATCAGAGTAAAAAAAGTTGACTTAAACTCCATCATTTTAAAAATTTCTTCTTTATTAGGCTTTTTCTTCAGGAAAAGACTCTTGTTATTCTATGGATTATTATTTTTATTTTTTTTTTTGTTGTTTTTTCCCCACACATTTTGTCTGTACGATTCAGAAGCCATTTTCGAACCGATTTTCAGGAAATTTTTCATACTCATAGACGGTCACAAAATCTAAAAATGTACCGAAGCGGAATTTTCGATTTAACCCTTATTTCATCAGAATTGGAAAAAAACTGCCAAAATTGGGGTTTATAGGCACTTTCTTGAAACACGTTTTGTAGTTTTTTTTTAAACATTCATCATTATTAGACCTGTCTGTGACACGACCATTCATATACAAGAGATATTAGGCGATGCATATGGTAACCCTCCACAGAGTGCCAAACATCAAAATTTTGATGAAATGGGCTGTTTTCCGGCTCCTAAGACACCCAGATGATACATGGGAGATAAACATAACTTCATTTAATGGAAGTGGGATTCACCGTGGATCATTTTTATAAGTAATAAGGGTATTCAACAAGAGGGGGTATTAGTACCCCATGGCTCACCAGCAGGTGGCCAATGTAAAGGGGTGGCTGGAGTAAAAAAAAAAGAAGAAGTCCAAAACCTGCACACAAAAGTCCAAAATTAAAGTAAATAAGCAGCTAAAGGGTAAAATAATATAATAATAGCCCCAAGAAGCATGCTAACATAAAATAGGAACCATGGCAATATGCTACAAGGTAAGTCTCCACTTTGAAGAAAAGAAAGACAAACCTAAAACCTGCACATAAAAGTAAAAAAAAAAAAGTATCACATTTGTTTCAATGGGTTAAAATTGAGAAAAATACCCTAATAATGCCACAGTAACCACCATGGCAATATGCCAGCAAGGTGAAACTCTACCTGAAAAATATCCACTTGGAAGAAATGAAAGAAAAACCTCACAACCTGCACATAAAAGTCAAAAAAAGTATCACATTTGTTTCAAAGGGTTAAAATTGAGAAAAATACCCTGCAAATGTCACAGTAACCATAAGGCAATATGCCAGTAAGGTGAACTCTACTTGAAAAATATCCACTTGGAAGAAAAGAAAGACAAACCTCAAAACCTGCACATAAAAGTCAAAAAAGTATCACATTTGTTTCAAAGGGTTAAAATTGAGAAAAATACCCTGAAATGTTAAGGTAACCACCATGGCAATATGCCAGTAAGGTAAAACTCCACTCGAAGACAAAATTTCAAAACCTGTACACAAAAGTCAAAAACCTGCACAGAAAAGTCAAAAACCTGTACACAAAAGTCCAAAATTCAAGTAACTAAGCATGGAAAGGGTTGAATAAAATATTACTATCCCTGAAAAGCATGCTGACATAAAAGAAAAAAATCAAAACCTGCACACAAAAGTTCAAAATGAATGAATAAAATAATGAGCTAAAGGGTTAAATAATATAATAATAGCCCCAAGAAGCATGCTAACATAAAATAGAAACCATGGCAATATGCTACAAGGTAAGTCTCCACTTTGAAGAAAAGAAAGACAAACCTCAAAACCTGCACATAAAAGTAAAAAAAAAAAGTATCACATTTGTTTCAATGGGTTAAAATTGAGAAAAATACCCTGATAATGTCACAGTAACCACCATGGCAATATGCCAGTAAGGTGAAACTCTACCTGAAAAATATTCACTTGAAAGAAAAGAAAGAATAAACAGCTGCGCCACGAGTGCATGATACACCTGTTATTAATTACAAGAGGGAAGCACCCAACATGTGAAAAATTACCTATATTTTGACGAATAAAGTCCCATAACTCTGGAATGACATATCGCACAGCGACACAAAGCGAAAGGGAGCTTCCTTCCATCAACATATACTTTCCACCAAAAAATCACAAAAATGGCTCGAAGCATTTTTGAGTTATTGTACGATGTCTGGATGGATGGATGGATGGACAGACAGATGGACAGCGGTATACCATAATACGACCATTTTTTCATAGCGGGCGTATAAAAATGATATAATGGCCTGTAGCACTAAGTTTGGACAGCTGAGCATGTTGTTGCCTTGAATATTTCAGTATTTCAGGACAAAAATGAAAAATAGTGGGACAAATGGAGGACATGATATATATAGTCTATCACTTACATCTTTACAACATGCATTATATTGAGAACAATGTGCTGTGGTATCGATGGCCTGTATGTAGTATCTCTGAACTCATTACAGACTTATGGCACAGAGCATCAAAATTTGGGTCCATACTCAGCACCTATAAAACACTGGTGGAGTGTATCTTCCACCAAGATAATAGTTCATATACTGTGATAAAGTGTAAATGGAGGTAATAGTTGGTGGAGTATGTACGAAACATTCATAAAATCATGAGAAAGAAGGTTAAATTGCACTTCTCATAACAGAAACAAATAAGGCCTAAAAAAGTTTAAAATCTGTTTCTCAGGCCCTACCACATGATCCTTTTGGCTGCCGCATCCTCTCTTTTTATAACCAATGCAAATTTAAAAAACTAAAAATTAAATGGTTTATGTCTGATATTTTACCCAAGTTAATAAAATTGATAAACTTGTCCCTTGAGTACAAAAAGGCTTTCCAATGCTTTAGCATTGCAAAGCCTTCTAGCACTCAAGGGGTAAAATACACCACCACCTATGCTATTCTGTAGATTATGAGGCCAAAAGCGCAAAACAAACCAAGAACATGAACTTTTGACAGCAAAGAAATAATTACAATAATAAAGTCCCATAACTCTGGAATGACTAATCGAACGGCGACACTAAGAAAGAGAGCTTCCTTCCATCAACATACACCACCTATCAAAAAATCACGAAAATCTCTCAAAGCGTTCTCGATTTTTCGAACGTGTAAAAAATCAACGATCTTCTAAGTAATAAAGTCCCATAACTCTGGATTGAATGGTGAAACTAACTAAAAGGGAGCTTCCTTCCATCAACATACACCACCTACCCAAAAATCACAAAAATCTCTCGAAGCGTTCTTGAGTTATCGTACGACGTGTAAAAAATCAACAATTTTCTAAGTAATAAAGTCCCATAACTCTGGAATGACTAATCGAATGGCGACACTAAACAAAAGGGAGCTTCCCTCCATTGATATACACCACCTACCCAAAAATCACGAAAATCTCTCAAAGCGTTCTCGAGTTATCGTACGACGTGTAAAAAATCAACAATTTTCTAAGTAATAAAGTCCCATAACTCTGGAATCACTAATTGAACGGCGACACTAAACGAAAGGGAGCTTCCCTCCATCGATATACACCACCTACCCAAAAATCCTGAAAATCTCTCAAAGCGTTCTTAAGTTATCGTACGACATGTGACCGGACAGGCGGACAGACGGACAGCAGTATACCATAATACGACCCGTTTTTTCAAAACAGGTGTATAAAAACCCCCAAACCTGCACATAAAAGTCCAAAAAGTATCACATTTGTTTCAAAGGGTTAAAATTTAGAAAAATACCCTGAAAATGTTGCAGTAACCACCATGGCAATATGCCAGTGATCAGCATAGTTGACAAATAGTTCTGGATATAACCTGGTGTTAATAATGGTCCATGAGCTGAAAATTCACAAGTTTTTTCTTTTATTTTGTCCCCGTGCAAACTTTTCCCTGAAATCCATCCCATTTTCCTGAAAATCACCCTCAGGTTCCTTGAAAAATTATTCTGGAGGTTAACATGTCTGCCAGTGAGGTAAAACTCCACTTAAAAAAAATATCAAAACCTGTACACAAAAGTCAAAAACCTGCACACAAAAGTACAAAACCTGCACACAAAAGTCCAAAATTACGGTAAATAAGCAGCTGAAGGGTTAAATAATATAATACTAGCCCCCAAGAAGCATCCTAACATAAAATAGGAACCATGGCAATATGCTACAAGGTAAGTCGCCACTTGGAAGAAAAGAAAGACAAACCTCAAAACTTGCACATAAAAGTAAAAAAAGTATCACATTTGTTTCAAAGGGTTAAAATTGAGAAAAATACCCTGCAAATGTCACAGTAACCACAATGGTAATATGCCAGTAAGGTGAAACACTACTTGAAAAATATCCACTTGGAAGAAAAGAAAGACAAACTTCAAAACCTGCACATAAAAGTCAAAAAAGTATCACATTTGTTTCAAAAGGTTAAAATTGAGAAATATACCCTGAAATGTTAAGGTAACCACCATGGCAATATGCCAGTAAGGTAAAACTCCACTTGAAGACAAAATTTCAAAACCTGTACACAAAAGTCAAAAACCTGCACAGAAAAGTAAAAAACCTGTACACAAAAGTCCAAAATTCAAGTAACTAAGCATGGAAAGGGTTGAATAAAATATTACTATCCCTGAAAAGCATGCCGACATAAAAAAAAAATCAAAAAAAAAAAAAAAAAAAAATCAAAATCTGCACACAAAAGTTCAACATGAATGGATCCGGACGCCAACGCAGACGCCGCCGACATGAGGGCTATGCCATAGGCTCACACAACTATCGCTGGTGAGCCAAAAAACCAAGTGTTAACCCGTTTTGGGCTGGTTAAACTGCAATACCCCTCAAAAGCTAAAAAATTCATGTTTTCTGTGGATTTCTCTAAATGAGTCTTGGTAGATTTTCAAGAAAAATTGGCCACTCGCAGGACCTGGTGTGACAATACAAGTTGCATGGACAAAATACTCCGGTGAGCATTTGTTAACCCTCCACGGGCTGCTAAAAGTCAAAATTGTGATAAAATGGGCTGTTTTTGGACAGCAACAGCACCCAATGGGTACGCCACAAAGAAAGGTACCTCCTTTTATCGAGCGCGAAATTTATACGGAAACATTTTTGTAAGTAGTAAGGGTATTCAAAATTCGAAGTCTTAATCCATTTTTGGCAGGATAAAAAGAGATACCCCTTAAAATTCCCATTTTCTGTAGATTTCTCTAAAAACATCTTGTAGGTTTTCAAGAAGAAAAAAGGGTGCCAAGCATCATAATTTTTTTTAAATGGGCTGTTTTCGGACACACACAGCACGTAATGTATATCCGAGCGATACACATAATCTCCTTTGTTGGAAGTGGAATTCACTGAGGACCATTTTTGTAAGTAAAAAGGGTATTCAAAAACCTAAGGGTTAACCCCTTTTGGGGTGGTTAATTGTGATACCCATCAAAAGCATAAATGAAAGTGTCAATGACACTGTAGCTCAACTTATTAAGACATGTACACGTATAGTATGTGACACAGCAATGACAAACACCTAGGTAATGACCGGATAACAAAGGTACATATAAAGTATTGTAGCGGTCTGTACATAAGTACTGACCATAGCCTGTAACAAAAGTATAGGTAAAGTATTGTAAAGGTGGGTGATTCTAAACTAGAAAAGAAATCTTTGAGACCCCCAGTGGGTCTGACTGAACCCTAAAATATTTGTTCTCATAGCACAGTGATAACAAAGGCACCCCAAAACACACTCGTTCCTGTCCCAAGGTGAAAACAAAGGTACCAAAGAAGTTTCGTGAAGATCAGTTCATAAATACGAGCTGTATAGAAGTTGTGACAAAAAACTGATTGGACCTAATTTCGGTACAAAATGGCCACTGGCAGCCATCTTGAATTTTGAACCGCACTCAGAAACACTCGTTCTCATCCCAAGGTGATAACAAAGGCACCCAAGAAGTTTCGGGAAGATCGGTTGATAAATACAGCCTCTAGCCTGAGCCGTATTGACATGTGCACTTACAGTGTATAAGTAGCACTGAATAAATCAAAGTTCATCTAATTTGCATAATTTCTGCACGAGAAAAAAACCCGTACTATATGTGATGTATTCCATGATACTAAACATTCATACAAAAATTTATTCAAATCAGAACTTTCATACAGAAGTTCTGTACAAAAGACTGATTGCACTAATTTTGGTACAAAATGGCTGCTGGTGGCCATCTTGAATTTCAGACCACACCCAAAAACACTCGTATTCATCCCACGGTGATAGCAAAGGTACCCAAGAAGTTTCGTAAAGATCGGTTCATAAATACGGCCTCTAGCCTCAGCCGTATAGAAGTTGTGTACAAAAAACTGATTAGACCTAATTTCGGTACAAAATGGCCACTGGCAGCCATCTTGAATTTTGGACTGCACCCAGAAACACTCATTCTCGTCCCAAGGTACCCAAGACGTTTCGTGAAGATCGGTTCATAAATACACTCTAGCCCGAGCCGTATTGACATGTGTACTTACAGTGTGTAAGTAGCACTGAAAAAATCAAAGTTCATCTAATTTGCATATTTTCTGCACGAGAAAAAAACCTGTATTATATGTGATGTATCCCATGGTACTAAACATTCACACAAAAAATTATTCAAATCAGCGCTTTCTGTGTAAAAATCTGATTGCACCTAATTTTGTACAAAATGGCTGCCATTGGCCATCTTGAATTTCGGACCGGACCCAAAAACACTCGTTCTCGTCCCACGGTGATACCAAAGGTACCCAAGAAGTTTCGTAAAGATCGGTTCATAAATACGGCCTCTAGCCCGAGCTGTATTGGCATTTGCACTTACAGTGCTGAAAGTAACACTAAATACGTCCAAGTTAGTCTAATTTGCATAATGTACGCATGAGAAAAAAACGCGTATTATATGTGATGTATCCCATGGTACTAAACATTCATACAAAAAATTATTCAAATCAGTGCTTTCATATGGAAGTTCTGCGCAAAAATCCGATTGCATCTAATTTTGTACAAAATGGCTGCCAACAGCCAACTTGAATTTTGGATCGGACCCAAAAACACTCGTTCTCGTCCCACAGTCATAACAAAGGTACCCAAGAAGTTTCGTAAAGATCGGTTCATAAATACGGTTCATAAATACGGTTCATAAATACGGCCTCTAGCCCGAGCCGTATTGAATTGTTGACGGACATACGGCCAGATGGACAGACGGACGACTGGCCATGGCATTAGCTCAAATTTGGCTTCGCCAAAGTTGAGCTAAAAATCATGTTTTCCCTGGATATCTTTACAAAACATCTTGTAAGTTTTCAACAGAAAATGGCCATTGATAGGTCTTGGTGTCACATTACCGGTTGCATGGATAAAATATTCCGGTAAGCATTTGTTAACCCTCCATGAGCTGCAAAATGTCAACATTTTGAAAAAATAGTTTGTTTTTGGACACCAACAACAAATGGGAATGCCACAGAGAAACATACCAGATGCAAAACTGATAGGAAAAATTTTTAGTAAGTAGTAAGGGTATTCAAAAATCGAGGTCTTAACCCATTTTCGCCTGGTTAAGGAGATGTACCCCTAAAAAGCTTAAAGTTCGCATTTTCTGTGGATTTCTAAAAAAAATCTAGTAAGTATTCAAGAAAAATTGACCATTTGCAGGTCTTGGGAGTGATATTACAAGTTGCATGGACAAAATATTCCGGTAAGCGTTTGTTAACCCTCCAGAGGCTGCAAAGCATAGAAATTTTGAGAAAATGGGCTGTTCTTGGGCACCCATTGTGTACCTGCGAGATAAACATAACCTCCTTCATTGGAAGTGGAATTCCCTGTGGATCATTTTTGTAAGTAATGAAGATATTCATGAAAGCAAGCATTAACCCGTTTAGAACTGGTTACAGTGAGATACCCCTCAAAAGGTTAAAAATTCATGTTATCAGAGGATTTCTCTAAAAACTTCATGTGGATTTTCAAGAAAAATTGGCCATTCTCAGATCTTAGTGTGGCATTACAAATTGCATGTACAAAATCTTCCACTAAGCATTTGTTAACCCTATGCAGGTTCTCAAACATCAAAATGATGAAAGTGTCAATGACACTGTAGCTCAACTTGACAAACTTGAACTTGGTAAGTTATAAATGAAATGGCAAAATTGAAGATCATTGGTACCAATGTCATTTTTTTTGCCAGTGTCAACATTTTTTGACAGAAACCGAAGAAAATCGATAGCTCCCATCTAGAGGCCTCCCCAAACAAGCATGCCAGGTTTCAAAACAATCCGATCATAAATGTGCCCTGTAGGGTGTACAAAAGGGAAATATTGTGGTCTGACTAGACTAAATTCTAAGAACGTTGGCCGTGGCAACATTTTTTGACGGAAATGGAAGAAAATCGATAGCTCCCATCTAGAGGTCACCCTAAATAAGCATACCAGGTTTCAAAGCAATCTAATCATAAATGTGCCCTGTAGGGTGAGCCAAAGGGAAATATTGTGGTCTGACTAAACTAAGTTCTAAGAATGTTGGCTGCAGCAACATTTTTTGATGGAAATTTAAGAAAATCGATAGCTCCCATCTAGAGGTCACCCCAAACAAGCATGCCAGGTTTCAAAGCAATCCGATCATAAATGTGCCCTGTAGGGTGTGCCAAAGGGAAATATTGAGTCTTCTGACTAAACTAAGTTCTAAGAACGTTGGCCGCGGCAACATTTTTTGACGGAAATTGAAGAAAATCGATAGCTCTCATCTAGAGGTCTCCCCAAACAAGCATACCAGGTTTCAAAGCAATCAAATCATAAATGTGTCCTGTAGGGTGTGCCAAAGGGAAATATTGTGGTCTGACTAAACTGAGTTCTAAAAATGTTGGCCGCGGCAACATTTTTTGACGGAAACTGAAGAAAATCGATAGCTCCCATCTAGAGGTCTCCCCAAACAAGCATGCCAGGTTTCAAAGCAATCCGATCATAAATGTGCCCTGTAGGGTGTGCCAAAGGGAAATATTGAGTCTTCTGACTAAACTAAGTTCTAAGAACGTTGGCCGCGGCAACATTTTTTGACAGAAATTGAGGAAAATCGATAGCGCCCATCTAGAGGTCTCCCCAAAAAAGCATACCAGGTTTCAAAGCAATCTGATCATAAATGGGCCCTGTAGGGTGTGCCAAAGGGAAATATTGAGGTTTGACTAAACTAAGTTCTATGAACGTTGGCCGTGGCTACATTGTTTGCCGGAAATTGAAGAAAATCGATAGATCCCATCTAGAGGTGACCCTAAATAAGCATACCAGGTTTCAAAGCAATCCGATCATAACTGTACCCTGTAGGGTGTGCCAAAGGGAAATATTGTGGTTTGACTAAACTAAGTTCTAAGGACGTTGGCCGCGGCAACATTTTTTGACGGAAATTGAAGAAAATCGATAGCTCCCATCTAGAGGTCACCCCAAACAAGCATGCCAGGTTTCAAAGCAATCCGATCATAACTGTACCCTGTAGGGTGTGCCAAAGGGAAATATTGAGTCTTCTGACTAAACTAAGTTCTAAGAACGTTGGCCGCGGCAACATTTTTTGACAGAAATTGACGAAAATCGATAGCTCCCATCTAGAGGTCTCCCCAAACAAGCACACCAGGTTTCAAAGTAATCTGATCATAAATGTGCCCTGTAGGGTGTGCCAAAGGGAAATATTGAGGTCTGACTAAACTAAGTTCTACAAACGTTGGCCGTGGCAACATTTTTTGCCGGAAATTGAAGAAAATCGATAGCTCCCATCTAGAGGTCACCCTAAATAAGCATACCAGGTTTCAAAGCAATCAAATCATAAATGTGCCCTGTAGGGTGTGCCAAAGGGAAATATTGTGGTTTGACTAAACTAAGTTCTAAGAACGTTGGCCGCGGCAACATTTTTTAACGGAAATTGAAGAAAATCGATAGCTCCCATCTAGAGGTCACCCCAAACAAGCATACCAAGTTTCAAAGTAATCTGATCATAAATGCGATCTGTGAGGTGTGCCAAAGGAAATTGTGGACGTACGTACTAACGTACTAACGTACGTACGCCGACGGACGAGAAGTGATGGCCATAGCTCAGCTTGACTTTGTCAAGTTGAGCTAATAAAATGGTCTGTGTTTGCCCGCAGCAGCCAAAGTTAAGAGGAGAAATCAACACAAGTGGAAGTAGAATTCACTATGAATTATTTTTGTAAGTAATAAGCGTATTCAAAAAAACAAAACAAACCTTAACCCGTAATAAGCGTATTCAAAAAAACAAAACAAACCTTAACCCGTTTTGGGCTGGATAAACAATGATACCCATCAAAAGCTTAAAATTCATGTTCCCCCCGGATTTCTCTGAAAACATCTTGTAGATTTTAAGTAAAAATGGCCATTCGCAGTTTTTGGTGTGAAATTACAAGTTGCATGAATAAATAATATTCCTGTCAGCACTTGTTAACCCTCTACAAGCTGCCAGACATCAATATTTTGGATACATTTGAGATAAAATGGACCATTTTCAAATAGACACAGCACTCAGTGGGTATGTGTCAAACAAACATAACTCCTTTTGTCGGTCATTAACTTGTTGGACGACGATAATGATATTAACCCACTCCACCGTTAATGATGGTTTTTACCTAAACAATTTTTTTATCAAACTGAGCCATTTGAGACTACTATACTCACCTTTCTCATAACATCAATGAAGGAACTTCAGTGAGACAGTTAAAAACAATTCATCAGACACTGTGGGAGTCATGAAAAATTGTTGAATGTCATCGGGAAAAGCCATGATTCTCCAGAATCATAAAGTCTAGTAATTTTTTTTTTTTCCCCCCCCACACATTTTTCTCCGTACCATTCAGAAGCCATTTTCGAACCGATTTTCACACAATATGGCACACGCATAGAGGGGCAAAAAATCTAAAAATGTATTGAAGCGGAATTTTCGATTTAACCCTTTTTTCACCAGAATTGGCAAAAAGCTGTCAAAATTAGGGTTTATAGGTACTTTCTCGAAATGCGTCTTGCAGATTTTTTTTAAACATTCATCATCATTGTTAGACCTGTCTGTGACACGACCATTCATATACAAGAGATATTAGGCAATGCATATGTTTACCCTCCACGGTCTGTCCAACATCAAAATTTTGATGAAATGGGCTGTTTTCGGACCCCTAAAGCATCCAAACGATACACGAGAAATAAACATATCCTCATTGGAAGTGGGATTCACTGTGGATCATTTTTGTAAGTAATAAGGGTATTCAAAAAACCCAAGCGTTAACCTGTTTTGGGTTGGTTAAACTGCAATACCCCTCAAAAGCTCAAAAATGCATGTTTTCTGTGGATTTCTCAAAACGAGTCTTGTAGATTTTCAAGAAAAATCAGTTACACGCAGGTCTTGGTGTGACAATAGAAGTTGCATGGACAAAATACTCCGGTGAGCATTTGTTATCCCTCCACAGGCTGCTAAAAGTCAAAATTGTGATAAAATGGGCTGTTTTTGGACACCAACAGAACCCAATGGGTACGCCGCAAAGAAAAGTGCGTTCTTTTATCGAGCGCACAATTTATCCAGAAACATTTTTGTCAGTTGTAAGGGTATTCAAAAGCCGAAGTCCTAACCCATTTTGGGCAGGCTAAAGAGAGATACCCATTAAAAGCTTAAAATTTCCATTTTCTATGGATTTCTCTAAAAGCAAAACCTATGTTTTCAAGAAAAGTTGACCATTCGCAGGTCACTGTGTGACATTACAAGCTGCATGGACAAAATGTTCCGGTGAGTGTTAATTAACCCTCTACAGGCTACCAAGCATCGTAATTCTGTAGAAATAGGCTGTTTTTGGATGCGCACAGCACCCAATGCATACCCCAGAGATAAACATAATCTACTTTGTTGGAAGTGAAATTCACCGAGGACCAAATTTGTTAGTAATAACGGTATTCAAGAAACCAAGCGTTAACCCCTTTTGGGATAATTAATAGCAATACCCATCAAAAGCTTAAACAATTCATGTTTTCCCTGAATTTCTTTACAAACATTTCATAGGTTTTCAAGAGAAAATGGCCATTGATAGGTCTTGGAGTCACATTACCAGTTACATGGATAAAATATTCCAGTAAGCATTTGTTAACCCTCCATGGGCTGCTAAATGTCAAAATTTTGAAAAAATAGTCTGTTTTTGGACACCAACAGCATCAAATGGAAATGCCACAGAGAAACGTAACTTCTTTTACCGGACGCAAAACTGATAGGGAAACATTTTTGTAAGTAGTAAGGGTATTCAAAAATCGAGGTCTTAACTCATTTTTGACTGGTTGAATAGATATACCCCTTAAGAGCTTAAAATTCCAATTTTCTGTGGATTTCTCCAAAAATATTTTCAAGAAAAATTGACCATTCGCAAGTCTTGGAGTGACATTACAAGTTGCATGGACAAAATATTTCAGTAAGCATTTGTTAACCCCCCACAGGCTGCCAAGCATATCCATTTTGAGAAAATGGGCTGTTCTTGGGCCCCCATAACACCCAATGTGTACCTGCGAGATAAACATAACCTCCTTCATTGGAAGTGGAATTCAACAAGGATAATTTTTGTAAGTGATGAAGGTATTCACAAAACCAAGCATTAACCTGTTTAGGGCTGGTTGCAGAGCGATACCCTCAAAAGGTTAAAAATTCATGTTATCCGAGGATTTCTCTAAAAACATCTCGTAGATTTTCAAGAAAAATTGGCCATTCTCAGATCTTAGTGTGACATTATAAGCTGCATGTACAATATATTCCAGTAAGCATTTGTTAACCCTATGAAGGTTCTCAAACATCAAAATTTTGATAAAATGGGCCGTGTTTGCGTGCCCACACCACCCAAAGTTAAGAGGAGAGATCAACATAAGTGGAAGTAGAATTCACTGAGAATTATTTTTGGAAGTAATAAGGTATTAAAAAAAAACAACCCTTAACCCGTTTTTGGCTGGATAAACAATCATACCCATCAAAAGCGTAAAAGTCATGTTCTCCCTGGATTTCTCTGAAAACATCTTGTATGTTTTAAAGAAAAAATGGCCACTCGCAGTTCTTGGTGTGATATTACAAGTTGCATCAAAAAATATTCCTGTTAGAACTTGTTGACCCTCTACAAGCTGCCAGACATCAATATTTTGGATACATTAGAGATAAAATTGACCATTTTCAAATAGACCCAGCACTTAGTGGGTATGTGTCAAACAAACATTACTCATTTTGTTGGTCATTAACTTGTCGGACGACGATATCGATATTAACCCTCTCCACCATTAATGATGTTTTTTACCCAAACATTTTTTTATCAAACTGAGTCATTTCAGACAACTATACCCACCTTTGTCATAATATCAATAAAGGAACTTCAGTGAGATAGTTAAAAACAATTCATCAGACACTCTGGGGTCATGAAAAATCATGGAATCTCATCTGGAAGAGCCATTATTCTCCAGAATCATAAAGTCTAGTTTATATTGTGTTTCTTTATGAATAAAATATTCAAAAAGGAATATAGTGGAGCCCACTTAATTAGATATCTCTTAACTGAATAATCCTGTTAACTGAATATAATTTTCCAACACAAAACCATTTACAATACCTCCAGTGCAAATTTGACCTGTTAATTGAATATAGGTTAAAGAGTGAACTCCTGTTAATTGAAAAAAAATAATCTTGTAACCTGTCAAGAAATTACACTGTCCCTCCCCAGTTTTCCTTTGTTCAAAGACCTATTTGGCCTCAGTACATCCAATACAGACATTTAATCTATATATATCTTGTTTGACAGAGCTCATGGAGCTTTGTCAAACAAGATATAATAGAATAAATGCTAAGCTTATCTCTAGAATACAGGAAAGTGACACTATCCCTGTTAATTGAATACTCCTGTTAACTGAATAATTTTCTTTGGCAAATGGCTATACAATTAACGGGGTTCCTCTGTACATACCCATTTATTTATTCAGTTCAAATGTCAACTTGTTTTCTCATTCAATTAGTCATTCCATGAGTAACTCACTGCTGCTTACATGGAGCAAAAGAACTATTGGTTATAAGATGTACATGTTAATTCAAACTGACTTCCAATGCCAACCAATTCCCTCTATGAAATCAGAGCATGTAATGTAACAACTTGGTGCAAATTTGCAAGCCATGAAAAGGAAATTACACTTTATGCCCATTCCAGGATGGGGTATCAGTTCTCATGAAGTATTTCCACACAGGGCTTGCAACTGCAGATTTCTTAGCCATTGTTAAATGAGTGAACTCTCCATCCACATGACTTTCTAAGCAAAAAAGAATGCCATTTTGCCATTTTTTTAGGAACTGCTCGGTTGTGATTTTCGGTTGTTTCAAAAACCAAAACTATGTTGCATTTTTCGGTTAACCTCTTGGCTCCATATCACAAACATATTCAAGAAACTGTTAATTGAAAATAAATATGTTTTCATTTTTGAAGTTCAGTAAAAAAAAAACTTTTCCACAATCCATTCCAGTGAGGGGTCATAAGCTGAGTTTAAATGCTTTTTGAGAATATGACTGGCTGGTTTAGGGCTGCATGATATTCAAAACTGAATACCGGTATCGGTATTAAAAAAAATACCGCGGTATACCGGTATATCGAAAACTGTTCAGATATATGAACACAAGTACCACAATCGAGACTCAAGGCATCACAGTCGGAACGAATCAGCATGCCTTGATGATGCGGTTCGAAAAACCTTTACCAAATGCAGACGATATCAAAATTTATTATTTTCAAAATTAGTTTATCGGATTTTCCCCCAGATTTCAACAAAACTATATCATGTGACCCTCTCATTGGAACGAGCTCAACGGGCTCGTTCCAATGAGAGGGTCACATGATATAGTTTTGTTGAAATTTTCGAAAATTATTTTTTCAACTGCTGAATTTGTATATTACGAGAGCACAAGCAGACGATTCATTGGATAAAGGGATAATATTATTCATTCGGGGCAACAGTTAAAAAACTCAAGACATCTTGAAAATTAAATTATGGGTAAATAAATAATGACGATAAACCGATATTTTTTTAATTACACCAGTATTCAATCGATATTGGTTTGAATACCGGTATATATCGGTTTATCGATATACCGTGCAGCCCTAGGCTGGTTTTGGCCATTATGTTGGGTAAAGAGTTGCTATAGATAAGATTTAAACTAAGGCTGCATAGTGCACAGGGTTAGTTACTCAGTTAATAATGAGAATTTTTTATAACCAGAAAGTATGGCTAACCCTGTGCAATGTTAAGGGTCAGTCACGCTTTCTGGTTATAAAAAAAATGTTAACTGCCATATCACATACTACTTAAGGAATAGTGCATGGCTTGGAGTTCACTACGCCCATATAGTGCCCAGAGAGGTGGTGTAGTTCCCGCCGCAAATCGGTGGGAACTACACCACCTCACTGGGCACTATATGGGCATAGTCAACGACAAGACATGCACTAATCCTTATATTATATCGAACACCCATCAAGAAAAACATCTGTCCGATTTGTTAATCTATTACCAAGGTAGCAGCCCTACCAACCAGCGTTATATAGAAAAAAATACCATGTAGTTTTTAAAAAACATTTTCTTCTTCCAAAAAATGGCTAACTTGGATTATTGATATGAGCAGAAGACAGATTTTGAATCGGCCGGCAAGGGTAAACAAAACATTTCCCCCAAACGGAACTGTGTATTCTAGAATCGCGCAACTGGCGAATGAAAACTAAAATTTTCGAAATTTGACAGCGCAGTTTGATAATTTCCACACATTTGTCACACATATACATTACCGAATGAGTCAGCATGGGATACAAACTCCAAAGATTCAATTGCATTATTTATTCGTTTACTGCCCAAAACATACAATTAAATAGCGAAATAATATGCAGCGAAACAAACGATTTTTCATATCCGGACGCATTCTCATGAAAGTTGGACCCAGGTATGGATCATTCTCTTTGAAACGAGATATGGATCATCTTCTCAAGGAATAAAATGAATGCCTCGGAAAATGTGACTTCAACAATGGAAAAGTGATACATTTTTCCACAATGATTTCTTTTCGGGTCGTTTTGTGGATGCTGTGCCTCTGTGAATCGATATTTAAATTTAGCCTGCTTAGTTTTATTCGCCCAGTATGAAAAGAAAACTGATATAATAGTGTGCTAAAAATAGAAAACGTGTAGTGCCTGGATGTAGTGCCTGGGTGTAGTGCCTGGTCAGTTCTGTGGATGCAAACTACACGAAATAGGGGTGCAGCATTCGTCCAATCAGGAGCCTAGAAGGTCACGTGAGATATAATATATGAAGATATTCACTTACTAAGGCTGTTCAAAGCACAAGGTTTAATCACATAATAGAGATTAGCTTATTTATAACCAGAAAGAATTTATTATTTATTTATTGGTGTTTAAGGTCACATACTTATGAACAATGGCTAATCATGACCGTGACAGTTTTACAGGTAGAGGAAGCCGGAGTACCCGGAGAGAACCACCGTGCATCGACAAGCAACTGTTAGCTCCTCAACATTCTAACTCTGTTCAAGCTCTGCCCAAAGCAGGGTTACAGCGGTTGAAAACATGTGCACCATCGACATGCAGTACGCCTTAGTACACAGTGTCATTGTGCCCCAATGTAGGCAACCGGGATAAAGTGCCTTGCCCAAGGACACAACGTGGGTCGTCCTGGTCGGGATCGAACTCGGGACCTCTAGCATAGAAGTCCAACAGTCTACCACTGAGCCACCCACCACGCTCCCTAACCAGAAAGAAAAGAATAACTAACCCTGTGCTGCCAGTTGATAGGCTGTCATGTCTCACACTACTTGAAAATATAGTGACTGAGGCTGTAAAAAGTGCAGTGTTAGTTGATTACATTGGCAACAGGATTCAAGGAACTAATGGAAATGCTTATACTGGATTTTTAACTGGGTAGAGTGCTAAATTATTTTGGCCATCAAACTTTGTTAACATATCTTTGCCTTGTTAAATGAGGAGTGCTGATGATATGGCTTGAAGGAATTTTTTTCAAAAATAAATTTTTGAATTTGTAAATTACACAGGCAGATGCAGCTGATTTGTTAGGTAAAAGGATATTTCTGAAATTAATCTCCTCCAATTGCCTAGTATGTCATTTTTCAAGGAAGGTTACAATATTAAAGACTTTCTAGATTCTTGGCATGGGATTTCTAAACTCCTGGACTTTCAAGGAATTCTTAGAGCTGCAAGAACCCTAAAGAAGTAGAACCAACAACAAAAACATTTTGAAAAGCATGTTTATTGTATACACTCACACAATAAAATATTGTTTCTGGATAAAAATCTTTTCTCAAAATGCCCTATGGATTGAAAATATATTGTGTGTAATATACTCAATTCCATCCCAAGCACAAACATGTATACCTCACCAATATTTACACATACTCTCATTAACAACTTTCTAATACAGTTTACATCATATCCAACAACTTCTCTGGACAAAGCATATTTACATTCCACATAAAACACAAGCATGGACACAGACATGAAAAATGCAACAGATTCAAGTATATTTTTTCACGTTTCGGAAGTATCAGTGCCAGATTTAGCCTTGGTGAGGCCTTAAGCTACATACAGTTTGAAGGCTCCCATTTGAAGACTGATTGAATCCTACCGGTATATCGGTATACACTGAACAAACCGAGCCAAGCAACTACCCAAATATATTTTTCAAGAACTTTCTATGACTTTTCCAAGAAAGTTCCATTTTCAAGCACTTTCAAATACCTGGAAACTCAAGTTTAAAATTCAAGCATCTTTAACTCTTAGTCCTTGACACAACGTAATGGCCAAAACTGGCCAGTGCTATTTTCAAAAATCACCATTCAATTTTCATTATTTTTTTTCTCAAAAATATAGCAGATGAACCCTCATTGGAAGAGCTCATTCCAATGAGGGGTCATAAGCTATGTTTCGAGACAAAAAATGGAAATATTTAGTTATTCAAGAATTTTGTTTCCAGGTGTCGTCTGCTCGTGTTAGAAAAGTGTTAAAGGCCAGAAGATTTTATAGATTTTTCTACACTTTTGACAGTCTACATCCTATAACTTTGCATTTGTTAATAGGAAGGTCTTGGCTGCCTGTATAGTTGGCCAAGACATACCAAAAAACAACTACCAATGTACTTGGAATGTTACTTGCAAGTTAAGCCAAAAAGTCTGTGCAGGGGCACCTGCATTCTTGTAGTAAAAAAGTGTTCAAAATTCTTGCAGTAAAGTGTTCAAATTGAGAATCAGTCCTTTAACCCTTATAGGCATATTCCAACTTGAATCAATTTTTTCCACAACAAAACAGGTGCCAAACATGCAGTCAAAAGGAAAACTTGCAAGTTACATTCAAAGTGTTTTGGCAGTTGTTTCCAAGCAAGCCCTGGCTGCCTATATAGGCAGAAAAGATTTGCCTAGAAACAACAGCCAAGTCACAGGATGTGGACAGTCAAAGTTTGGCTAAAGTGTATAAAAATCACTAGGCCCTTAAGGGTTAAGGGTTAAGTGCTTTTAAGGGCCTACATGAACCCTATGAATATGACATGTTAATTTTGAAAAAAAAATGTCCCACCAAAACCAATTTGGTGACAAAAATCATTTTAAGTTTCTTTCATTTTTTTTCACAGAAGAAAGTATTCATTATAATTCATCAACATACATTTCACATCACATTTATGAAATCAACATGATTCACCATCCATACAGACATCCCCCACCCCCATTAATTCTTCATATCTCTTAATTCTAACCTTGACAATTTTAACTGTGATTGAAAGTTGCAGAGTTTAACCAAATCCCTTGGTAGTTACTGCAAACAATTAATTTTAAACTTAAGTATGGGTGTGTTTGAAAGCCACAACCTACCCAATATTATTGCAGGGTATTATTACCACTTTGCAGGGTGTTCCTAGTACATTAGTGGAGTTGTAACCACATTAACAGGATATCAAAATTTATCATTTTAATTACCGTTTTTCAAAAAATTTCAACAAAAACATATCATGTGACCCCCTCATTGGAACGAGCAAAATGAGAGCTCATTCTAAAGCGGGGTGACATGAAAGGGTTTAGTTGATATTTAAAAAAAAAAATTTCTTACAACTGCTTAATTTGCAAATTACATGTACGGATGCGGCCGATTCATCAGATAAAGGGTTAAAGCCCTCCGATAACTTTCAGATTTTAAAACACCAAAAATCCTGGGGTTAAAGCCACCTAAAGCTCAACAGATCATGTGACATGTTGGGCCCTTAATAAATCAACAGGGGGGCGTGGTGGCTCAGTAGGTAGAGGTGCAGGCTGCAAGCTGTGAGGTCCTCGGTTCGATTCCCACCTACGGCAACCGCGTTGTGTCCTTGGGCAAGACACTTCACCCCCATTGCCCATGTGGGGGCATGGTGCCATTGTGTACTAAGGTGTACTGCACTTCGATGGTGCACTTGTCTTCAACCAATGCTTATCCTGCTTGTGTGGAGTTAGTATGTTGGGGAGCTGACAGTGGCTTGCCATTTCTCTTTGGGTACTCTGGCTTCCTCCACCCGTAAAACTGTTGTGGGCATGATCTGCCATTGTACAGAAATATGTGACCTTAAACACCAATAAATAAATAAATAAATAAATAAACATCTCTATAACAGTTCAACATGTCACATGATTGAAATCCAATTAATTAATAGATGGAGGTTTTATTATTTCACCTCAATCAAAATTCAATTCTCTTTGACATTGTGTAAAGAATTTTTATTTCAGAGTGTTTTCTTTTTGTCACAGAGGGATTATACAGAGTGAATATGAAAAGATATATTTTCCTTCTAAATTACAGGTACCAACAATTGTAGGACAATTTGTAAGTTCCCTAAATTCACTATAGACTGTATAGGTTATAGCAACATGACCATTCAAAGTCTGTTTGATAAAAAAAACTAGATGATAATGGTAGCTTCGTTGTCATTCATACTGAGGTTATTAAAAACACTTACACTGAGGGGTGGGGGTGTGTAAGGTGGAGGCAACTGCACCAGGGTCTGGTTTAGGGGCCCGGTAACAGACCCCAGATTTTTGGTGTTTTAAAAAGTTGAAAGTAGTAGTAAGGCTTTTGGTATGGCCTCCGAATCTGGTGGAGGTGGCAAGAATATGTAGTTGCAACTGACCAGGTTCCATTCATATAAAAAAAAAACCCACTTGTTCCAGTTTGTTGGATTTCCACGGCCTTTCCTACACTGTGGAGGTCACGATTATCTTTGGACAAAAAATGCACCATTCACAGAAATACAGGTATTTATTTATTTATTTATTTATTGTTGTTTAAGGTCACATACTTCTGCACAATGGCTAATCATGACCACAACATGGAGATAAAGTCAAGGTCAGTCAATCGTTTATATCCCATGTTGCCTATTTTAGAGGACTTGCACCCCAAGCATTAGTTACTGGGTCCTATTTTACCAGTGAAACAGAGCTTGTTTACCACAGTAAACAAGCACTGCTTCACTTCCCGGGGTTCCCACGGGGGAAAATACAGGTAATAAATTACCCAGATTGTAAAGAAATAATTGAGTAGATATTGTCAAGAAAATGCAGGAGAATGCTTCTCCTAGCACCAACTGAAAACAATTTCTTCAGACTCCCTGCTTATTGCTTTGCACCTTTGACACTCAAACGCCCGATCTACAAATTTCCCCAGGGCTTATCCTCGGTCCCACTGGCACTGATAAAAATAATGTTGTGGCAACTGTTTTCAATTCCATTTTAGTCCATTATCATGATTTACAGTGCTTTACTGGGAACAATGGTAATAATAGCTGTAAGATGACTTTATCAAAGCATTGTGGTTTATTAACAAAATTCCACCTTATAGGCTGTTAACAGCCTTGTTGAACTATTCCTTGAACAGGCACTATTAATGAATTGTTTAAAATCCAATGATATTCCATGACCGCATGCCTAATTCCATGATTTTCCAGGTTTGGAAAAAGAAAAAAAATGATTTTCAGAGTACACAATTTTCCATGGTTTTGAAGGAAAACGGACACCACACTTACGTATTTTTTGAGTTAAGATGACAACTCCATCATGGAACAAAATATATCGAGAAGTATTTATTCATTTATTAGGATTTAATGATACCTTTGACAGCCAGGGTCACCTTGTGTCACAGTTTTACAGGTGGAGGAAGCCGGAGTACTTGGAGAGAACCAAAAAACAATGGTAAGCAACTGTCAGACTCCACACAAGCAGGGTTAGGACAGGTTGAAGACAAGTGCACCATCAATGATCAGTATGTCTTTGTACTCAGTGCCACCGTGTCCCCATGCAGGCAATCAGGATGAAGTGCCTTGCCCAAGGACACAATGCAGTTACCCCCTGGTGGAGATTGAACCATAGACCTTTCAGTTTGAAGTTCAATTCCATAACCACTGAGCCTCCAAGGTCCCAGAAAAGTATTTAACATTATCTGTTGCCATAATTATGGTAAACTTTCAAAATTAATGAATACTTTTAGCTGTTAGAGTGCTAAATTATTTTGGCCTTCAAAGTTTGTTCACATGCCTTTGACTCGTTACAATTTATGGGAGAGTACCTATAGGTACTCTCCCATAAACTGTAACAAGGCAAATCCATACAGAGTAAATAATTTCTTTCCAAGATAACATGATAAACATCCAGTGAATATGAAGTTTTTAAACTGGGGAGCCTGCACTTCATTGTAAAGTCCAAATATGGACTTCCAGCACTCTATTAGTTAAAGGACGGACAGACCATCACTTGCTTGATTGCTTTTGAAAAAGCATTTGAGAAACAAACCTCAAATTTCCATCACCTTGTTATGATGTTTTTCAATTAAGCTTCGAGGATGTTTTTTCAAAGAACCTCTCAGAAATATGAGAATGAATAAAAAATATATTCTGGAAATTTTGAAGTCTATTTCAGATTACTCAGATGGATATATTTATTTATTGGTGTTTAAGGTCACATACTTCTGCACAATGGCTAATAGTGACAGCAACAAGGAGATGAAGACAAATCCAGCCATTGTTTAACCCTTTACCCAACGCAGACGATATCAAAATTTATTATTTTAAATATAATTTTTTTTAATTTTTCAAACAATTTCAACAAAACCATATCGTGTGACCCCTCATTGGAACAAGCTCAATGGTTTTGTTGAAATATTTTGAAAAGTTAAAAAATTTATAGTAATTTATATATTTTTTATACTTACCAATGACCCAGACTTAGTTTAGCTGGTGCTAACTCTAACAAAACCAGGGCCAAACACAAATTTTGCCCCCCAATCCCCAAAATTTGCATCCAAAACAAAAAGAAATCATGTCCTATAGGACCTCCATACTACGCCCCCACTGCGCATGCACAGTGTCAAGGACGTCCCGAAATTGGCGCCAATTATCATTCTTACTGACAGTGCCTGGTCAGCGCTATGTACTCAGCGGGGAGGCAAGAGTTCCCAACTCCTGGGAGGGCCATCCCCGTCTGGGTCATTGGTAAGTATAAAAAATATATAAATTACTATAAATTTTTTAACATTTTTATACTGTACCAATGACCCAGACTTAGCTGAATAGTAAACAGGCTGGAGGGCCTAGGACATAGAGGAAAATCCAATAAGCTCAACTATATAATAAAGAGGTAACCCCTTAAGGAGAAAAGGAGTATTAGGCTTTACATGTATCTTTCTTATTTAATATTAAATTAGAAAGATACAATACCCTTAATAATTGAGCACAATAATATTCATGTTCTCTATTAACATCCAGTATAACCCTTATACTAATTATTTTTAAAGTAAGCCAATAAATAAAGTAGTCCAGAGAATTGAGACTCTTTATAGTCATTTAAAAGTGTCCGAGTATTGTATATTAAAGCCCGTTTGACACTTGACATATACAAATGCTTCACACCGAGCTACACTTTAAAAATAAGACATGAATGAATTTTAACATTAATATTACACTTTAAAACCATCCCGGAAGCGACTCAGAAATACTGACTTGGAGGAGGCATTCCCTTGCTTTTCACTATAAAGCAGGTGACCTAAGGGAACACCCCCCCCCCCCCCCCCCCTTCCCCTTGCCCTGGGTCAAATAGCCCAGAGCGAAGAGGGCAGCCGGACGGAGTCACTGCCGGAACAGAAAGCCTGCATAACTATAGTTGCAACTGTTTAGTGGACGACATTCTGAGCAACAGATAACGGACCTAAACAATGCAGGTCTCCAGAAATGGACTCAATATTTCTGAGATAAAAATTCGTAAATGTGGATGGCTGAGACCAATAAGCAGCCTTCATTAAATCTGTAATAGCAACACTATTAGCATAAGCCCAAGAAGTAGCAAGAGCTCTTACTTCATGAGCCGAAATCTTAAGCACAGACTGCTGAGAAGAAGATAAACTCTCATAAGCAGTACGGATAGTTAATTGAATCCATCTAGCAATAGAATGGACCGAAATGTCCTTTCTATTAGGCATCAAAGACAGAAAGAAACGTTTCCGTCCCTTTCTGATAAACTGAGATCTCTGTTTATAGATACGTAACGCTCTAACAGGACAGAGTAAAGGCCTACGCCCGTCTGAAGACGGAAGAGCCTTAATAACAATAGGTTCCGGATATTTATTAGGAGCCTGATTCTTAGCTAAAAAACCCACATTAGTAGTGAAGGTGATAGTGTTCCCGACACTACGATAGTGAGAATCATCCACCGACAGTGCATGAAGCTCACTGACTCTTCTAGCAGAAGAGAAAGCTAAGAGAAAAGCTGTCTTATAAGATAAGAATTTGAAATCTACTGTCCCAAGAGGTTCAAATGGCTTTTCCTTCAATTTAAGAAGAACCCAAGCTAAATTCCATTTAGGAATTAATCTAAGAGTTCTGGGTCTATTTATCGAGAAGTTTCTAACCAACTTAGATAAAGAGACATTAGATACAATTTGTAAACTATCATGATGTGCATAGGTATCAGATAACATAGACCTATAACCCTTAATAGTAACAGGCTGCAGTTTGATTTCGTCAAACAAGTATACTAGAAAGTTTGCAATGTCTGGTATAGAGGGATCGAATATATCTACAGAATGATCCCTACACCAACGACGAAAAACCTTCCACTTAGCCGCATAGTTTAGCGAAGAGGAGGTCCTCCTACAGTTAGAAATCGCGTCCACTGCTCGTCCTGTAAAGTGCTTGCCATGCAAGAAGGACCGCACAACGGAAAAACGTGAAGGTTGAGACCTTGCGGGTTGTGATGGAGTTGGCGCGATTTCCCCTGCGAAAGAAGATCCTCCCGTGGAGGAAGCTTTCACGGTAGGTCCCACAACAGACACCTGAGTAGATTTATCCACGGTCTCTGTGGCGACAGAGATGCTACCAACAGAATCTTGCATTGAGATTGTTTTATCTTTAGCAATACTTGTTGAATTAACGGCGCTGGAGAATACGCATATCCTATCATTCCGTCCCAAGGGATCGACAGAGCGTCTACTGCAAATGCTCTTGGATCTGGACACGGAGACACATACGTCTGCAACTGATTGTTGAGATGTGTCGCAAATAAGTCTATCATTGGCCGTTCCCATTGATCGCAAATCTGATTGAATACTTGTTTGTTGAGAGTCCACTCCGACGGCAACAAGCGACCCTTTCGTGAAAGGGAGTCTGCTAGCACATTCAGACGACCCGGTATGTGACGGACCGAAAGAAGAACGTGATGTTCTAGCGCAAACAGAAGGATTCTTTCCGTTAGATTGAACAACGGAACTGAATGAGTGCCTCCCTGATTCCGTATATACGCCACTACTGTCGTATTGTCGGATAGGATTTGGACATGAGCATTGTGAATAATGTCCATCCAATGACGTAACGCAAGCCAAATTGACATCATTTCCTTGATGTTTATGTGCTTGCACAGGAATTGCGGATCCCAAAGACCCTGGCATCTCGAATCCGTTGGGATTAATGATGCACCCCAACCTGTTTGACTGGCATCCGTCATAATGGTAAAACTCGGATCCGGCAACTGCAGCGGAACTCCCTGAGTTAACCACTGAATGTTTGCCCAAGTCTGAATCTCTTGTTTCACTTGATCTGACAAGAGAACGTCTACGTCGAGCGAATGAATTTTCACACTCCAATTCTGAGTCAAGAAAATTTGGAGAGGACGTGTGCGTAACCGCCCCATCGGAATGAGATCCGCAGGGGCTCCGCACAGACCTATCAGTCTCATAAATTCTCTCGCTGTGACTTTGTCTGCGTGCAGACAATAGCGAGCGTAACAACTGACTAATTTCGCTCTGGTTAATGGCAGACGAACGAGATTGTTGTGCATCTCGAAGCTCATTCCCAGATGAGTGAATGACTTGGGCGGCAACAGATCCGACTTCTCCTCGTTTACTATAAAACCGAGACGTCGGAGCAATAGAAGTAGATTCTGAACATCGTTCTGAAGCATTAACTCGTTGCCGTACCTCTGAAGAATGTCGTCCAGGTAGGCTGACGTTACCGCAGACGAATCAGCTCGGAAATAGATCATTACCGAGTTCATTACCCGAGTGAAAGCCCAGGGTGCTAGATTCAATCCGAAGCACATCGCCCGGAATTGATACACCACTCCTAGGACTGCGAAGCGTAGATACTTTCGGAATGTCGGATGTACCATGACGTGAAAGTACGCATCTTTGATATCTATGCTTGTTGCATAATCGTTCACCCGAATACTCGCTCTGACCGACCGAATCGTCTCCATATAAAATTTCAGAGCGACGATCAGCTTGTTTATCCAGCTCAAATCTATGACTGGACGGAACGAGCCGTCTGGTTTCGGAACCAGAAACAGATGGCTGTAGAATCCTGGAGTCTCCTGGTTTTCTACGACCTCTACCGCGTTCTTCATTAAAAGAGACTGCACCTCTGATAACAGAGCGTCTCTTTTCTGCGAATTTGACGGAAGTTGAGTCCACTTTGGACTTCGAGTTAATGGAGGCTTTCGTTTGAAGGATATCTTTAGACCTTCCGAAGTCACTCCTCTCACCCAAGGGTCGTCCGTAATCGACGCCCATTCTTGTGAAAAGCTCGACAACCTTCCGCCAACCGGTACGCGATAGAGGTTTAAGCCATCACCTCCTGGACCTGCGAGGCCTGCGGTAGGAGAAACCACGTCCTCCACGACCCGCACCTCACCCCGTCGACCTCGGGGCGTCCGACCGGTTGTCCCGGCCCGAAGGACATCCCGAACGAGAGTCGCTACCCTGACGGTCTCTCGAATAAGACCAAGAGGACGCACCGGAACCTCTATAGGAACCTCTCTTGGGCGCATTAGACCCAGAAGTGCCTGTCTTATTCTTGTCTGCTGTATCCAACTTCTTAGAAGCAGATTTGAACAACAGAGAATCCGAAGCTTTCTTTGTAATTTTATCATAAATAGCAGAAAGCTTGCCGTCAAAGAGAAGTTCTCCGGAGACCGAAGCGACTCTAAGAGAGTTCTTCACCTTAGTATCCACGAGTGTGGATGTAGCTAGGGCTGCGTCACGTCTAACCAACTCCAGATTTGCCACTGAAAGGGCGGAGTTACACGTGGAATAAGCTACTGCCCTTGAAAGAAGTCTTAAAGAGGATTGTATATCCTGAAACTCTTTCCCTTGAAGGCGCAGTGATAACGCCTTAGTAAGGTGATCTGCGTAAGATAAGGCATCTAAACTGGCTCTGCTAGACGCAATAGCTGTTTCCAACACCGCGGTTGGAATAGAAGCCGACGACGGTAATGATAGCTCTAAGTCTTCCGCCTCGTCGTCCATACGCAGAGGAACTCTCGGGATACCCTGTCCTGCCGTGTCGAATTTATTCCTTGCATTAATGAAAGGCAGGTTGAGAGTATTAGCGGACAAGAAACCTGCTTTCCCCATCTTGGAAGCAAGTTTAAATATAGCGTCGTTCAATAATTCAAATGTTCTTGCAACATTATTGGACTGCGATGGAAACTCGGGAGCGATGTCCCTGAACCGCTCAAAAAATTCAGAGTCCAATGACGCTATAATCCTCTTGTCCGGAACCGCAGCAGTCTGGCCCGACGGAACAACTTGAGGGAGAAAGTGCCGGATGAAGTCCACGGCAGCTTTATGTTGTTCCGAAAGGGATAGCTCCAAATCATCCGTATCCCTTTCACCATCCAGTCGGACCTCATGATGCTCCCGGTCGTCCGCCCCCGATGCTTCGGCGGAGCGTACCGACCCAGCGCCGTCGGATAATTCTCGATCCGACACCGTTTCTGTCGGCTGCTGGGATGCTGCGATAAGCTGTGCTATCTGCACAAGAATGTCCGGCGTCGAGACCTGCGGAGGCGCAGTCTTTCGCTGCTTCGCCGAGGGCAGCTCCGCATCAGATGGCTCCCGCATACTTTTTCTATGCGAACGTCCGGAGTCCATCGGTCTCGAATCCCTGACTGCCGGATGGTGTGACCTGGTCGCCGAAGAATCCTTGATCGGCGAAGCTGGTAAGATATCGGCGGTCACGCAGCCAAGGTGCGGTCGTGTGCGCTGACGAGAAGAAGCCTTAGCAGTCTCCGCGGACTGCCTATACAACGGAGCGTCCCGAGCGACGGACGTATGCTCCGCTTGCGACACATTTTGTACCACAACATCTGGTCCCAGATGTTGTTGTACGAGAGAGGGGCCTCTCTCGCTCGCGGCGCGGCTGGACCTGGACGAGCTCGGAACCGGACTCAAAGGCTTCCTCCGTTCTCGCTTACTATCCGCCGTCACTGGGTGTGCACATTGTATGTTTATAGTGCTCGCATCACCCAAAATTTCCTCTGGACCGCATCGGACGAACCCGGCTGCCGAACCATTCAGTGAATGGACGCTACACCGGGCGAGCTAGCAGACGACATTTGTCAAATCTCCATGAGCACTTTTGCCGCTAGCTCTGAATTCATTTGTGACGACGGACGCACACTTGTAGAAGACAACATGGAAACATCACCCTGTTCTTGTTCCTCTGAAATAGAAACTGAGAGAGTAGAGTGACCTTGCGGAGAAAGAGCCGGCATAGCCCTTTCTCCAGAAACAACATACCGTGACACACGTTTCCAATGTTTGTCATCCCAATATTGACATATAGGACAGGGATTAGTGCGAGAACACTGACTACAATTAATACAATGATCATGAAAGTCAGAGGAAGATTTCTTCCCATTACAATTTGAACAATATCCTTTCATTGTGAAAAGTCAACAACAAGTCCTAGTTACTCGCACAAACCCCTGACACAAAGATACATAACAACATGATCCATTAATAAATGAAAAAACAATTGCAAATCAAAATAATTTTGAAAAAATATTTTTTCAGTGAAGCCCAAGTTGCTGAAAAGTAACGTTGAGCCCCGATGGATCCGATGGCAAAGTGTGGTCAAAAATTTTTAATTTATATTAAATAATTAATGAGACACTTACGGATAATATAAATGTATCTTATAGTGAGATAAACTACACCAAAGGCAAACAGCCCCCCTCAAAAAAGGCTGTTGCCAATGTAAACAAACAGTGTAAAACACCAGAAAACATGACTCCAGGCACTGAAAAAACTGGCCCAAAATCAGTCATCAAAATTACACTCTATCTGATGAAAGACAGAGACTCCCAGGGGAGAATCTGCAGAGCATCAGATGGAAGATGCAGAACACAACGTTTATACACCCATGGGTGAAAACGTAACTATGGGGAAAATAACAGAAAACATTCTGTATCCAAGCAACTCTCCCAGGAAAATTTTAGAAATGAACTTTCTCAAAAATATGCCAAAAGCATGGGAGAATTGCAAGGGGGGACTTTAGAAGGCTAGGGGAGAGGAAACACTGAATAAGCAGTGCAACATTTAGCAAGAATGACAACAAGAGGCCCATGCCTCAAAAATAGGCAACTTAACATAATTTCATCAAAAAAAAATTTTAAGTACAGCCCTGATTATTTTTTGTCACTTCTTTTTCCTCTCCTCCTTCTATATCCTCTTTAGAATCACCATTTCTCCAAAAATTACGTGTCTGGCATCCTTTAAACTGAGATTTACAAGCACAAAGATCAGTGAGATGTTGACTGATGAAGGGCCAAACAGAGAATGATAATTGGCGCCAATTTCGGGACGTCCTTGACACTGCGCATGCGCAGTGGGGGCGTAGTATGGAGGTCCTATAGGACATGATTTCTTTTTGTTTTGGATGCAAATTTTGGGGATTGGGGGGGCAAAATTTGTGTTTGGCCCTGGTTTTGTTAGAGTTAGCACCAGCTAAGCTAAGTCTGGGTCATTGGTACAGTATAAAAATATTTAATTTTTTCAACTGCTCAATTTGCAAATTACGTGGGCGGATGTGGGGGATTCGTTAGGTAAAGGGTTAAACTAATGTTGCCCATTTTGGAGGTCTTCCACCCCAGACATTGATGGCCTGGTCTTATTTTATGAGTAAAATAGAGCTTGTTTACTATAATAAACAAGCACTGCTTCACTTCCTGGGGTTCCCGGGGGGGGGGGGGGGGGGGGACCAGATGGATATAAAAGTTGATTTGACATGAACAAAATTTCAAATCAACATCTGAACAGAACAAAATAAGTTGTCAGCAAACTATTGATATGCTTCCGAGAATATTCAATTCACCAGAAGTCGGTCAATTCCTTTACCTTTAGCACACAATATCAAAATTTCTATTTTCCTTATTTTTTCTTCAAATTTATCAAAAAATTTCAACAAAACCATATCATGTGAAACCTCATTTCAACAAGCTTGACTGATAAGAGTACAGAAATCCTGACCCATGACATCTGTGATGTGACCATGGGCATGACACTTAACTGGTAGAGTGCCAAATTACTTTTCAATAGTCATTTGTAATGTTTTTCAAAGATATCACACTACCAGCAAAAGAAGTCTTAGTTTAGCAAGATACTGCTCATTGTTTTGTTGCAATTTATTGGAGAGTGCCTTTTGGCACTCTCCAATAAATTGTAACAAAACAATTTTATATTAAATTTTTTTTTCTACTGCTGAGCCAACAACAAATTAATGCAAGCATTGTAAACCCACTATAGTGGCTTTCAGCACTTTTCAGTAGAGCCCTAATAGTGGCTTCTAGCACTCAACCAGTTAATCTCATTTATACAAGTTGGAGCATGATGGCCCAGTGTCCCGAGGCATCTTGCATGTCAATGCTGCAAATGCATTCAACCACTGCTGACTATGCTTATGCAGGGGTTGTAAAGTTAGAAGTATCTGATAGTTATTCGCTGCATGGTTGTTCTCTCAGGTACTACAGCTTCCTCCATCTGTAAACCTGTTGGCCAGCAATAGGTCCCTGGCTGTTAAAAGTGTCATTACACCACAATAGATAAGATTGTATTTATTGGGGTTTAAATTTACTTTCAGTATCTACGGCTGTATTGTGACCACAACATTGGTATGAAGCTAAGTTTAGCCGATCATCTAAACCTCTACTGCTTACTTTAAAGGACTTTCACCACAGAACACAAGCATTGTTTTGCTTCCCAATTTTGTGTTGCAATGAAATGATGAGAAATCAGCTGGAACTCTTTTGAACTGAGGAATAATGACATCACATTCTCAACTTCATATTGAGGCATCTCACTTGGGAACTCTTACAAATGAATCTCTCTTTTCTGCCAACTAAACTTGGTTGAAAAGATTATGAAAACCAACACATCGCCCCTTTGGTGCACCAAGGCACCATCTGCAATGCTAAAGCATTGCAAATGGCAACTTGATGCACTCAAGGGACGAGATTTATCATTTGAGAGAAAGAATATGACATTTGTATTCACCTACTGATACCGTATTTCATCTAAATTTTTTGGACACTTTTTGTTTTCGGACACCATTTTTTCATTAAAAAATAATTTTTTTTAAGCCTCGAAATTTTCGGACACCCACTCAAAGATCGTCCCAAACTGGTGTGGTGGGAAAGTCCCAATGAAACATAAATCCAAAATGACAATGATTTTCTTTTCAGTTGAATATTTCATCTTTGTTTTATGTTAAAAACATGTATTGTATGCACAATATATTGTACAATGGAAATAGAAATATTAAAACAACATTATTTGCAAACTTGTTCTTTATTTATTGACAGGTAAGTATTGTTTTCCTTATCAAACTGACATGTCTGACGAACTGACCAATCAAATTTTTGTTTTCAAAACGTGTGCTTTCATTAGACTCCTTCGAGATTTGGAAAGAGAAAAACCCACAAATGTTATGTTGAACTGACCTTAAATGACGACAGTAATGAAAGGGTCCCATAAATAAATCCATATAATGCAGTATAAACCATGCAGCAGCAACGACAGAACAGTGTAATTATTGCTTCAAATAAACATATTCAGTGCACTGAACACCAACAAAATTTTCCAATATTAAAAATAGAACAAACGACAATGAGGTCAACACGTGCTGCTGCAGGGTTTCACAAAAATTAACACATGGACCCAAACACTGTCAGAGCATACCGATTTTCGATATTATTTTTTGATAAACATCAGCAGTGTAGGGAGGGACATGCTTCCAAAAACAAAAATAGAAAATACGAGAGGAACTGTGGAGCTGATACCAGTCATTATTTTTTAAAAATTAATTTTGTATTCGCTTTTATAAAATGTAGCATTTTGCGTTGCACATCTGGTGGGGGGGGGGGGGAGGGGGGGGTGGGGGGGGGGGGGGGGCAAGAGGGACATTTCTAAATCAATAATTTAAACTTGTATGTCAATAATTCGTATTCTTCCTTCTAAATAATAGCAACTGGTTTGGGGGTGGGCCGTACAGGCTTGGAGCCAATATACAAACCACTCAAAAATTGTTTGCATTTCATCGCCTTTGAATGGCTACATTGGTCCGTTTTGAAAACACTGAAGCCAGCTCAGGTATTTTTATCTAACAGTAACAACACAAGCACATGGCTTGATTACTGTTCAACATAATTTGTGGAAACATCAAAACTTTTCAAGTACCGGTAGATGAAAAGTGATTTCTTCTCAGGGATTTATTGGGAAAGTAAATAAAAACAGAACAAACAATCGGAAACTTTTCATTTCATTCATTCGGTATGTTCATTTTATTCATTTATGCTGATGATTAAAGTCACCATATTGAACAGCTATTTCATCTTTCCCATTTCCGAGGTACCCCCACCATCGGTGTACAATAAATTTATTAACCGGTGCAGTGTGTTTTTCAAAATTTCCCCCCACATTTGCTGTCCACGTGTATTTTGGCCATTTTTGAAGTTTTCGGACACTGAAAAATTTAATTATTTTTTGCCGTCCGAAAATTTAGATGAAATACGGTATTCATAAAACTTGTCACAAAATGTTCCACCCCAAATAAAAAATTCTCACTCAATACCATTTGAAATGAACACCAATGTCATATCCTCAATTTCAAAATTCAATTGTGAATTGAAAAATTTCTTGTTATGCACAAGAAAATACCAATCAAACCCCAATCAAACCAGTTAACTAGTATATTTATTACACTTTTGTTCACATGCTCACCCTAACAATAAATTTACACATAAGCAGTCTGAATACAATTATTTCACTTTCGAAGGTGTTATTAATGCATTTATCAGAATTCTTTAGGATGTCAATACTGCAATAATATGCCTGACATTGAGCTGATAATGAAAATACAGAAAAGGGCTTTCCATTGTTTGTAGAGCACTTTCAATGCAGAAATTGTAGTGAATGTTCTAAATTTGGATGCTAGGGTCATTTATTTATTTATAGGTGTTTAAGGTCACATATTTGGCTAATCGTGACCACAACATGGATATAAAGTCAAGCCCAGCCAATCGTTTATACCCATGTTGTCCATTTTAGAGGACTTCCACCCCAGGCATTGGTTACAGGTCCAATTTTACCAGCAAAACAAAGCTTGTTTACGACAGTAAACAAGCATTGTTTCACTTCCCAGGGTTCCCACAGGAAGGATGCTGGGGACATGATTCAATTTTTTGTGTATGATTCAGCCAAAGTGATCAAACCATACCACTATCAGGGGATGAAAAAGTCATACTAGACCAGTTGGGCATACTTGTACTTCCAATTTCTACTCGCCCAGAAAAAATGTTACTTGCTGAACTTTCATAGCACATACAGTTTGTGCTGAAAAAAAGAACGCGCTTCTTGTCGAGTTCTTGTATTATTCATCAGCACCTGACTGTGGCTGTTTTGGCACCTTGGTGTGGGCGTGTCAAACTGAAATGTCCAAACCCAATGTCAAAACAATCACAAATTCCAGTGATCAATTCATGGACTTGCTTGCATGTCGTCTGGTACTAGTCGATAAACAGAAGACAAGAACGGGGTTCCTACAGGCAAGAACTGATAAAATCCAAAGCAATTCTCGACCATTTCTCAACATTTACAGCCCTTTGCAAGGCCCTACAAAAGTAAAATTCAAGTATTTTCAAGGCCTGCTTTAACAAGTCTTAACTAGAGTCCTCCGGTCATTACCCCTTCCTCCTAATTCCTTTAACCCTTTACCCAACGCTGACGATATCAAAATTGGTTATTTTAAATATCATTTTTTAAAAAATTTTTCAAAAAATTTCAACAAAACCATATCATGTGACCCCTCATTGGAACGAGCTCAATGAGCTCGTTCCAAAGAGGGGTCACATGATATGGTTTTGTTGAAATTTTTTGAAAAATAGGATTTTTTCATCTGCTGAATTTGCATATTATGTGGGCAGATGTGGCCGACTAATTGGGTAAAGGGTTAACGGAAGTGGGAGGAGGGGATAACAAGCAGAGGGTCCTAATTAGGACTGTGCCTTCATAAACTATAGCGTATAAAACTATATGATGATGATCAAACACTTGGTCAGTATATTTATTTTGTGAATATTCAAGGCTTAACAAAGTCTCCTGGCTCATTTTCCTGGATTTCAAGGTCTTAAATGGTCCTAAGGCAAATTCAAGGCCATTCCTTGAATCCAACACCCCCCCCCCCCCCCCACCCCACACACACAGGAACCTGAAGAACAATAAATTTACAGCGCGACTGGGTGATAATTTAGTCCTACAGCTTCCGTACAATTGCATAATGAATTTATATGTTTACTAATGACTATTATGTGTAATGATTACAACCAGGAGCTCATTTTAAGAAGGATAAAATGATAACTTTTTGTTGAAAGTAAAAGTGTGTGCCCCCCCCACCCCACCCCTGAAAAACCTGAGCTGGACCTTCAGCAAAATGGTATTAATTTATTTACTTATAATTGTTCAAGGTCATTTTCAGCATCCATTGCTACATATAACCGCTACACAAGTATAAAGTGAATTTTCAACATTAAAACCTGCGCTGCCTATATTTGACGATTTCCATCTCAGGCACTTGTTACCAGGCCCCATTTGACTAGTAAAAACTTGTTTAGCACAGTAAGCAAACACTGCTCCACTTTCATGGGATGGCAGTTATTGGTAATACCAGTAATGACTATTAGTAATAGTAACAATATACTTTTTCAGGAGTATTGTGTTTTAATAACTGCCCTACAATAATGATTAACTGGTTGAGTGCTAGAAGCCGCTATCATGGCTCTAGGGAAAAGTGATGGAAGCCACTTTAGTGGCTTTAGACTGGGTGTATTAGCTTGAGGTTTGATCAGCAGTATTAACATTTTTTTTTATATAAATCTGTTTTGTTGTAATTTATTGGAGATCTCTCCAATAAATTGTAACAAAATGTCATGCACAAAATCTTGCTAAACCTGGCCAACTCTTACTAGTAACATGGTATCATCGAAAAAAAAAACATACCCATGTTTCAAATCATCTCTGAAAAATAATTTAACACTCAACCAGTTGAGAACCTGTCATGTTTATTAAGAGGTTCTTTCTTGGCCAACCATATGCCATACTGCTAACAATACTTCTCGAGTGAATAATGAAATTTAATGAAATATTGTTCTATCAATGTTTCAAACCAGAAATTGTCCATGAATGTAAAATGATTGGAGTGGAGAACTGAATACTATTTTCCACCATGACACACATTTGAATACCACTTTAATTCAAGAGGAAAATATTGATAAAAATGTAACAAAGTATATTTTTTCATTTTCCCATTATCTTGAACCCTGCGAATCTGAAATTTCAGGTCAAACTGAATTTTGAATAAAATCAGGCAGAGCATTTTGAATTGAAACAAATCTTACTATTCTTCAAATGGAGGTTATTACTTGGTTAGTTCCATATCAGCCGATATATCTGCCCAAAGTAACTTTTTATACCATGATTACCTATTCTACTATATATGAAAAGCCTATGACATAAATTTTAGCTTTACACTCCAACCGTGGATAACACACCAGCAATGGGATTTCAGTAGTTAAATTTTACACCTACAGTAGAACTACATCCAAGTTAACCTTTGGTGACGTCGATCTGAATGCAAACTTGTCTAAATTTATCCGTCGCCTCACGAAGAGTAAAATGAAAGTGGCAATTATTTATTACGTTTTTAAATTGGTTTACCTCATAAGATGCCAAAAATTAACAAACATGCATTGTCTCATGTTAATAAGGCATCCATAACTCAAAATAGTATGTTATTATTATACAATTTCGTTTCGGCGATAAAACTGACAGCGGAAGTACCTCCCACCGATGCTTATGTAAACAAAAAAAGATTTGCACGTATGCACGTCTGCTGTTCAGTAAAATCGAGAAAAAATAATAGTGACTCTCAATAATCAGACGATCATGGTATAAATAAAATATACCCATAGCAGCTTGGTGTACCAAATATTCACAACTCGTGGTGTTAACCGCGTGCCAAAGGCTCACGGTTAACACCACTTCACCACGGGTGTGAACATTTGGTACACTAAGCTACTATGGGCATATTCTGTTTGTATCAACCTGAGTTTGAAGGTCGAAGGCTGATTTGAAATTACCGAGGGCTACTGATATCTTGTCTGATATGAAGCTGACCAAGTAATAACCTTTTTATTTATTAAACCAAAACAAATAATTACAAAATGTTCTCAGATCTAACACAGTTATCAGGCACTGTTATTGTGTCTCATTCTTTTTATGAAGTCTTAAATTACCTCTTCTCCAAGCTCAGCTATCCGAACATCTCGGCTTCCCCAGTGGGGAAGCTGCAATATTCAGATAGCTGAACTATCACTCCACTCACTTCAACAAATCTCCACATACAACTATGAATCTTAGTCTGCGTGGACTTTTGTGTACAACTCTCTTCTTTTTCATCTTCATCCACATAATACTTATTTACAGCCATCATTATATTCCTCATCATACGAAAACTACCCCCTTTTGCCAGGTTAAACCAAATTTCCTGATTGATTGCGAACAACAAACAAGGGTGAACGATTTTACTGTACATAAATTGGTGGCACCTAGTAATGCATCAAGGGGACCAACTCATATTAGCCAAGATCGGTATCATATCAACAGAGTCTAAAGTCATATCAGTGGAGCCTGCTAATGGACAAGTTAAGGAAAGAAAATCATATCCAATAAACAGGATACAGATATTGCACTTTTTATAAATGGTAAATATTTTCAGTCTCCACTCAAGTTTTGTATTTAACGGTGCCCCATCTGTTTGGTCAAGTGAATCAAAAAAGCAAAACAAGCATGTGCCACTGACCCCGACCCACAGGCATGTTTGAAGTAGCCTTAACCCTTTACCCAACACAGACTATATCAAAATTTACATTTTTTCAAAAATTTCAACAAAACCATATCATGTGACCCCTCGTTGGAACGAGCTCGACGAGCTCGTTCCAATGAGGGGTCACATGATACAGTTTTGTTGAAATTTTTTGAAAAATAATATCTTTTCAACTGCTGAATTTGCATATTATGAGGGTGGATGTGGGCGATTCGTTGGGTAAAGGATTAAAGGTATTGGGGGACAGAAAGATTTTCAAAGTCGAAAGAGTGAAAACAGGTCATAACTCTGAGAAAAATTAATGCGACTGAAACAGTTCCTTGGACAGATGGATGGATGGATAGACAGACAGATGGATAGACCGACGCTCCTACAAAATCAGGTTTATGTTGCTAAAATATTTGAGGAATATTTAAGGAATTTAAAATGCATGGACAGCCACAAAAAACTCTTTAAAGTCTAATTTCTGGGTGGTAGCAAACCCTAACCCTTTCAGCTTACTGACTCTAACCCGAACCGTAACATAAAATCCCTGAAAATACAATACCCACTTTTTGTCACTTTTTAGCCATATAAACCATTTTAGCCACATAACTCACTCTTTTTGACACATAAACACCATTTGATAGTTCAACTTTATGTGGCTAGTCACATATATCAGACTAGACGCATAACAGTGCTGTGTACCAACAACTAGGCACATAAACCTGATTTGCTTGCTCGGATGGACAGATGGATGGATGGACAGACAGACGGAAGTCTCCACTAGATACCCCTGATTCCTCCTTTGGAGGTCGGGGGCATAACAAAATCAAAGTAGTTTCGGAGAAGAACCTCCCTGAACTCTTATTTATTATCAGGTCTCCTGTACAGAAGGGAGGGCAAAGGAGGGGGGTTCTCCTGTACAGGAGACCTGATGATAGAAGATTTCAAGAGCAGACACTTGGTATGCATTTGAAAACATCTCCATGATTAAAAAATTTCAGAATCTGCACGATTTGAATTGAATCAGCAGGGTAATTTCGATTCAAATCAAATTTTCAAGCTTTGCAGGACCATACTCATACGGTAATCATTTTGAACTAATACTGTATTTTGCTTTCTTCTCATCCCATTCTAACTCTGTTCAAATTTGCAGTAGGCATCGCCTCAAAAAAGAAATCATCTCACATCATCATCATTCTGGTTTCCTTCTCAGAAGAAATTTCTCTGAACCATTATGACATTCACAAGAAAATCAACAAAACCATTAAAAACAGATATGATCAATCATATTTCATTCTGTTTATCCTGGCATGTCTAACCGATGTGATTGTTCTTCTTGGTCGGGATTACTTTACACATTACAAACATCATAGTCATTTAATCTCTAAGCTTATAGAATTATCATTTCTTTATTATTAGAGAGAACAAGCAGTCTATATTTTTAGCCACCTGATCAATAGCACTGTTTTTATCTTTTGTCTTTGGGGCTCGATTACTTTTGATAATGGTATCTGATTGCTGACTTGTTGATGGCTGAGGTTCAGTCTCTGATTTTGATCCTGAAGATGATGAAATTTGTTCACCTTCTGTCTCTGTTTTGGACACCTCACTTTCTTCATTCTCTGTCTGGAGTTTCCTCTTCTTAGATGGCACCTGATCACCTGTGAATAATAAAATGTTGCCTTTAAAATTTAGAAACCTCAATGTGAGGTTAAAAAGTAAACAGAAATCCAGGCAAGGAATTTTTTTTAACTCTTTAACCTACACACACAAAATCAAAATGAATTTTAATTTTTTTTCTTCAATATTTTTCAAAGCATTTTGACAAAACCATATCATGTGAACCCTCACTGAAACAAGCTTGTTCCAATGAGGTGTGGGGTGGGGAGGGGGTGGGCGAGGTTGTATTGGGGGGGGGGGGGGGGTCACACGATCTGGCTTTGATGAAATATTTGGGAAACTTTTTTCAACTGATCAAATTGTAAATTACATGGATGTAGCCAGCAAAGGGTTAAGCCTTTTCAAGCTTTCTTTCAGTGATTTACCATTGATCTCATCCATCTTGTCTCCATTTACTTTTTAATCAACCCTCTGCACACTGATGAAATCCAAATTTTTCCCATAATGCAACTTGAAACTTGACCAATTAAATCTTGTTTGACAGAGCTCAAAAGAGCACTGTCAAACAAGATTGAATTGGTTAAAAATTCCAAGTGGCATGATGGTAAAAATTTGCTGCTTGATATATATCTATTTGGACATCAGAGTGCAGAGGGTTAAAGATATTTTTACACTATTATCCAACTCTCTGAATCGTTTTGTTAAATCAGTAACTCAAACTTGAGAACTATAATGTTTTCAGTTATTTATTTATTGGTGTTTAAGGTCACATACTTATGCACAATGGCTAATCGTGACTGTGACAGTTTTATGGGTGAAGGAAGCTGGAGTACCCAGAGAGAACCACCGAGCATCAACGAGCAACTGTCAGCTCCTCAACATTCTAACTCTGTTCAAGCACCTCTCAAGCAGGGTTATAGAGGTTGAAGGCATGTGCACCATCGACATGCAGTACGCCTTAGTACACGGCATCACTCTGCCCCCATGTAGGAAACTGGGATAAAGTGCCTTGCACAAGGACACAATGCAGGTCGTCCCAGATGGGGATCGAACTCGGGACCTCTGGCATAGAAGTCCAACAGTCTACCCTGAGCCACTGCGCTCCCAATGTTTTCAGTTACACAAAACTTAGATTCTGATTGGCCAATGAAAAAGTCTCATCAAAGATTCATGGTGATATAAAAAAAAAACCTTTCCGAAATTACATCAGCTCAGTCGATTTGTCTACTGTTGAGAATATTTATAGATAATCAAACTTTATAACCAGGGCTCAAAATAAGCGGTGTCGCATCGCTTTTTGCTATGCAAAACTTGCAAAAAGCTGCACAATGTTCAATTATGTATAGCATTTTGCGATACAAGATAATCAACTGCAGTCTATTAGGCTGCAGTTGATTATCTTGCATCGCAAAATGTAAATGAAAATTTGCAAACAAATTTGAAAACTAGTTCACTGATGCTTTACTTCTGATTGTGGAACATTCCAGGCATAACTCGGATTAACTCTTCATCAAGCATCATTAGCAACTTCATATGTAAGATGAATTCTATTGGTTTAAATTCTTCCTGTTTTTACAACATTTTGCATAAAATGTCCATTAAAAATAACTTCAGGCCCATCAAATTAAAAATCCCAACTTCCATTTTGAGAACTCTATTAAACAACCAAGACGCCATTTGAAAATATCCAAGTCCATGGAACCTTCAAAGGCAGTTCAGTTAAAAAAAACCATAGTAAATGTTTCATGTGTTGTAGATCATTTGGTAATGCCCAGGAATGGATGGAACTATTCTATCTACTAAGAAGAATTCAACACAAAACAGCATAACATAACTCTGATATACAAAAATAGCTATGTAATTTTTACAAAATGCTATTCATTTTTTGGAAATGTTTATTTTGAGCACTGTTTATAACATATGTATGCTGACCTCAACATTAATATGGGAAGTTTCCCCTGCAAAATATAAGATCATAAAATATTCCCACCCTTCACATTATTTAATATTAAATCAACAAAATGTTACAGTTGAAAAAAATAAAATAAATTTTTTTTTTTACCTTTTAAATCATCTTCTGTGTTATCATCTGATGCCGTTTTTGTTGCGGTTTGACTTAACTGCTCCTGTTCCATTACTGACGGACATGGCAGTTGTGGTTCACTTTCTGCATCGGCTTTCTCTTTTTGATGTTGCTGACAAACTTCCAAAATGAACTGTAAGCTGTCTTGCAGAACAGGACTAATTTGTTTTGGAAGTTGAACAGAAAATATTAAAAGCATGGCTCTCAGATCCTGAAAAACAGCCAAGATATAACACATGAAACGTGAGTTTTCAATTATAACAGCAGAGTTTAATGTTTAAGTGTTACCGATTTTTTAGTTGTCATCAGCTGTAAATATTTGATATGTGAATTCTGATTCCAGTTATAAATCCATATGACAGAGGTCACACAGTCTGAAGAAATGTACAGACGAATAAGATCTTGACATTTTGAATAATAAGCGGACTCAGTAGTGTTATGAGAAGTGAAAACTCTTTAAATGGAGTGTCCTCAGCCTTTCTTCTTTAGCAAACAAGTAAGTGTGTAAATGAAGATGGAGGGGGGGGGGGGGATAAATAAAGAGAAACAAGATTAAAATGTTTTCAACATTTTAACCCCCTATATTCTAGTAGGACAACAGAATTTTCTCCAATCACTCCGTTTTTCTCTTGAATATTTGCTGCTGAAAATTTTGCAATTCTGACAGAGTGCAGAGGGTTAAGTACTGAAGATGCAATTTTCAAGTATATGCAGGATTTCTGGGTAATAATAGCTTATCAACTCTACTATATCAATCAACCATAGAAATGTATTACAATAGCCACTTTGCCAGTGGAAAATATTCAATTAATAGTAGTATTCAATTAACAGAACTTTTTCATTTTCCAGTGTTCACTTATTTATTGGGATTTTAACACTTTTGACAGTCAGGGTCATCTCGTGTGAAACAGTTTTAAGGGTGGAGGAAGCCAGAATACCTGGAAAGAACCACCGAGCAACAGACTCCCCAATGTACTAACTACACACAAGCAGGGTTAGTATTGGATGGAGACAAGTGCACCATCAAAGTGCAGTATGCCTTAGTACACAATGCCACCATGCCCCCATGTGGGCAATTGGAATGAAGGGCCTTGCCAAAGGACACAAGGCAGTTACCCCTGGCAGGGATCGAACTACAGACCTTTCTTGTTTGAAGCCCAATACCATAACCTCTGAGCCACCGTGCACCCTCAATTTTTGTAAGTATTCTTGTGACAAGCTGAGAGTTTTTTTTATTATAACTTGTTTGACAGCAGGTAATGATAATGATAACTTTAACAAAAATGTAATTTACTCTTAACCCTTTACTTAACATGAAAAGCAGACGACACCTGAAAAAAAATTCTTCAATAACTATTTTTTAAAATTTTTTGTCTCAAAAACATAGGTTATGACCCCTCACTGGAACGAGCTCGTTCCAATGAGGGGTCATAACCTATGTTTTTGAGACAAAAAAATGAAAATTAATTGGCAATTTTTGAGAATAGCGCTGGCCAGTTTTGGCCGTTACGTTGGGTAAAGGGTTAAAATACATTTACCAAGTACCACAAGAAGACAAGCAATTATTTATTTGTTTACTGGGGTTCAAGAGCACTTTCAAGAGCCAGGGTCAAATTGTGTTGGACAGCTTTCTGGGTGGAGGAAACCAGAGCACCTGGAGAGAACCACTCAGAAGGGGAAAGTAACTGTTAGACTCTTCAATTTACTCACCTTTCACAAACAGGGTTAGCATTACCTGAAGGCATATGTACAGCCAATGTGCATTATGTCTTAGCACACTGTGCCACCAAGCTCCCACTTGGACAATTGGTACTTCGTGTCTTGCCTGGGGATATAATGCAGATGACTCAGGTCAGGATCGAACCCACAACATTTCGATCAGAAGTTCAATGCTCTAAAATAAGTGTCACCTTGCTACCAAAAATAAGCACAATTACCTTAACTCTTAAGTGCCTTATTTCAACTTTGATAACTTTTTAATGCAAAGGAACAGGCGTCCCAACATACATTGCTGGGTAAACTCAAAACTTATTGAAGACTTGACTAGAAACAACTGCAAAGCCACTGGAGTTAGACTTTTAAAGTATACCGAAAATGTTTAAAAATCTCCAGGTCCTTAATTTCTTGCATACTGCTAGCAGATATTCCTTCCCAGAGCATAAAATCTTTTGCCACTGAAACAAGTATAATTTGGACACAACTAACCAAATTTCCCACCTGTAACTTGCAGGGACTTTTTGACCAATGATTTCTTGAGAAAAATTTAGATGAATTTTTCATCACATCTTGTCATGGCTGCTTTAGAGCAACAATGACTAGATTTGATGAGAAATAATTTGAAAATAGTCAATGGGTTAAGAGTTAAGGCTAAAAAAAAAAAATTAATCTTTTCATTCTCAGGCCCAGGTGCATTTGTTTTTTTGGCCAGCGTTCGTCCTTTTTATTTTTGAGGCAAAATTCAAAATGTATAAAACTATCAGATTTCAGCGGTATCACATCATGATTTGCGATGTAATATTTTGTATACATTGATACATATGGGTTATATAACCCTTTTATCTACACCCCCACCTCCCCCCACTCCCGTAATAAAACAAGTTTTGATTAACAAATGCAGACCACTAAAAATAATCTAGCCTTCAACCAGATAATCACTAATGTGAAAAATATCTGGTTATTTGTACTTTCCGACGATTGACGTCACATTTTGAAAAATGTTGAAGAAACTGAATTCCCAGTGACGTTTGAACGTCAGGATAATTAAAGTCTCGAAGGGTGAAATAATCTCATTTGAAAAAGTGTAAGTTACTAATTTTTACTCTTTTCCGTCAAATTTTATTTTTACAATTCAGTAAGTTTAATTAATGGCCTTCTTTTTTATTCAATACATTTCGATAAATACGCCCCGTTTTATTTGTTTCGATCCGCGGCAGCGATAATAAGTTATTCAAAGTGTTAAATGAAATAGTACGTCATGCAAATGACATGGGCCTGAACGTTGTATTCTAGCGATATCACGTGACTTTTATTCTTACTGCAGTAACGATAAAAGATTTTTTATTGACGGCGAGTTTTCGATAACGATAAAAGATAAAACGTTACTGTTTTTACGTATAAAGTAGATAAAGTATTGTTATTCTCTTCGTGAAATGCAACACGATTCTCAGTTGTATGAACAAAATAAATATTTATTTAACTGGTTGAGAGCTCGATTAGTTTTAGTGGTCTAAATTTGTTCATCAAAAATTGTTGCATTATAAATTATTGGAGAGTGCCAATATTATTTACGTTTGATTGATTACGAAACATGGGTAAGGAAAATGTTGGCTTTTGGACTGGTACCCTCATTTTTTTTAAAGGTCTGATTCTGGCTTCTAGCACTCAGCCAGTTAAAAAACTCCTTATTATTTTTAATCTCAATTTTAGTTGTTCTATATTGATGTTGTGTTGTATGATCACTGTACAAAAAAACTATCAGTGAAATCAACATGGAAGCGCAAGTATTTAATTTTAGGCACTTTTAAGCCCCCAGAATTCCAATTTTAAAATTCCAGTAATATTAACTCTTTACCCAATGCACACAATGTCAACATTTGTTATTTCAGCTCAACCCACCCCACCCCACCCCCAAAATGTTTGGATTCTCATGTAATCCGTCACTGAAATTGCACTCCATCATTGGATGTTTTTATTGCCTTGCAGTGTCTCGCAATATTACCACAAAATCGGAAGACTTGATGTTTTTTTTTATTCATGTAGGTAACTGAAATCTGAAAGATGTTACAACAGATGTAAAACAGGTTTTTGCAAGAAATTCATTTAATTTATTTTGGTGTGGCTTAATTTTTTCCCCAAATTCACCAAAAAAATTGCAACAAAACCCAAACCATATCATGTGACTCCTCAATGGCACAAGCTGAATGAACTCACTTCAATACGGGGGTCACATGATATGGTTTTGTAGAAATTTAAATTTTTTTTATTTATTTTCATCTGTTCAATTTGTAAATTACATGGGCAAATGTGGCAGATTTATTATTACAAGGCTTAAACACTTTCAAAGACAGTAACAACCCCTGAATATTCAAAGTTTTTGTATGTTCAATTTTTCCAGATAAATAGAGGATCTCCAATGTCCCCAGTTTATATCGAAAGTTAATAAATGAGTTCAGTAAATTAGGTTTGGGCCAAGCTTTAGCAAAGTTTAGACCTAATTTACTGGACGAGTTTTGTAAATTTTGATACAAACTGGAAATGTGTTGAAGAATCTATTTTTTATATGATCCTAAAATCCAACAAAAGACACTTAAATGGAACAAGAAACATTCAGCGGCTTCTACAAGGCCTGTGATTATATTACAACTTAAGATGCATTTTTTATCTACAGAATCCATGTCAAGAAATAGTCCGCCCATAAAGAATAGATTTCGAAGAATCGGGTCTTCAGATCACTCCAAACTCAAGGTGGTAAAAGCAGTGCCCAAAACAGGAAACATGCAAAAATAGTGTCCTTGATTTGACTCAGCCAACAGTATTTTCAAATTTTTCAGCTGATAGTGAGTTTTTCTTTTTTTTATGATGTGTAAAGTTCCTCTCAGCTTTCAAAAATTAACAATATTCCTTGAAAGTTAAAAAATTTATAGTAATTTATATATTTTTTATACTTACCAATGACCCAGACTTAGCTGGTGCTAACTCGAAAATATTAAGGGCCAAACGCAAATTTTACCCCCAATCTGCAAAATTTGCATCTAAAACCGAAGATTACATGTCCTGTATGGTCCTCCATACTTTTACCCCACTGCGCATGCGCAGTGTCAAGGAGGTCTCGAAATTGACGCCAAAAGTCATTCTTACAACCAGTGCCTGGTAAGCGTTATGTACTCAGCGGGGAGGAATGAGTTCCCAACTCATGGGAGGGCCATCCCTGTCTGGGTCATTGGTAAGTATGAAAAATATATAAATTACTGTAAATTTTTTTTAACATTTTTATGCTGTATCAATGACCCAGACTTAGCTGAATAGTAAAAAGGTTGGAGGGCCTAGGACATAAGGAAAATCCAATAGACTCAATTACCTATAACAGACCTATCCCCTTAAGGAGAAAAGGAGAGATAGTCTTACATGTATCTTTCTTATTTGTAACAAAAAAGAAAGACACAATACTATTCTGTAATTGAGCACAATAACATCAATGATCTCTATAAACATCTAGTATAACCCTTTATACTAATATTTTTTAAGGAATGCCAACAAATGCGGGAGTCCAGAGAAATGAGACTCTATATACTCATTTAAAAGTGTTCGAGGATTGTATACTAACGCTCAATTAATCGCGTGATATATACGAATGCTTCACACTAACCAACACTTAAAAAATATTACACAAATGATTAAACATAGGCTTAACCCTAAAATCATCTCGGAACCGACACGGAATTACTAAGTCCAAGGGAGGTATTCCCTTGCTTTACACTATAAAGCAGGTGACCTAAGGGAACACCCCCCTCCCTTTCCCTTGCCCTGGATCAAATACTCCAGAGCAAAGAGGGCAGCAGGACAGAGTCACTGCCGGAACTGAAAGCCTATACACACATAGTTGCCACTATTTAGTAGACGACATTCTGAGTAAAAAATAGCGGACCTAAACAATGTAGATCTGCAGAAAAGGACTCAATATTCTCAGATACAAAATCGTGAAAATGGAGGGCTAACACTAATATGCAGCCCTCATTAAATCTGTAATAACCATATTAATAGCTTAAGCCCATGAAGTAGAAGAACTCTTACTTCATGAGCTTAAACTAAAACACAGACTGCTGAATAAAGAAATAATCATAAGCAGAACTGACTGTAGATTGAATCCATCTGACCATAGAATGGACCGAAATGTGGAGGAAGCTTCCACGGCATGTCCCACAACAGACACCTGAGTAAATAGTCCACAGTCTTGTGGAGCTAGAGAAGCTACCAACAGAATTTGCTACACTAGAGTAAAATCTGTTGAATCAACAACGCAGTAAGATACGCATATCTTATTATTCCGTCTAACAAGATTGATAGAGCATTTATTGCAAACGCTCGAAGATCCAAACATAATGACACATACGTCTGCAACTAATTGTTGAGATGTGTCGCGAATAAGTCGATTATTGGACGCTCGCCATGGTAGTAATCTGATTGAAAACTCGTTTGTTGAAAGCCGATTCTGGCGGCAACAAACGGCCCCTCCATGAAGGGGGTCTGCTAATATGTTCGGACGACCCGGAATATTACGGACTGATAGGAGAACTTGATGTTCTTGTAACAACCGAAAGATTCATTCTGTTAACATGAATAACAGGATGGAATGAGTGCCTCTATAATTCCGAAAATACGCTAATACCGTTGAATTGTCGGACTGAATTGGCATATGAACATTCTGAATTACGTTATCCAATAACGAAGCGCAAGCCAAAATGACATCATACTTGATGTTTGAGTGCTTGATAAGGAACTACAAAATCAAAAGACCCTAGCACTTCAATCCGTTGGGCTCAATGAAAATGACACAACCTGTTTACTGGCATCCGTCAAGACTGTAAAACTCGGATCCGGCAGTTGCAGTGGAACTACCTGAGTTAAGCCCAGAAAACTTGCCCAAGTCTGAATCTCTTATTCACTTGATTAGACAAGACAATGTCCGTATCGAGCGAAAGAATCTTCACCCTCCAATACTGAATTAAAGAAATTTGGAGAGAACCAATGCGTAACCGCCCCATCGGAATAAAATCGCGGCAGTCCCGCCTAAACGTATCAGTCTTATAAGATCTCTCGCTGAGACTTGTCTGAGTGAAGGCAATAGTGAGCACAACAACTGAATATTTCATTCTGGGTAACGGCAGATGAACGAAAAAGTTGTGCGTTACGAAGCTCATCCCCTGGTGGGTGAATGACTTGGATGATACCAGATCCGACTTCTACTCGTTTACTTAAGAAACCCGAGACATCGGAGCAATAGAAGCAGATTCTGCACATAGTTCTGAAGCGTTAACTCACTGCCGTACCTGTATGAATGTTGTCCAGGTAGGCCAACGTTATCGCAGACGAATAAGTTCGGAAATGAGTCATTACCGAGTCCGTTATTCGAGTGAAGGCCCAGGAGGCTAGATTCAGACCGAAGCATATTGCTCGGAACTGATATACGACTCCTATGATAAGGAAGCGATGATACTTTCTGATGCCTGATGTACCATGGCGTGAAAGTACGCATCTTGAGATCTATGCATGTAGCATAATCGTAGACCCGAATACTTGCTCTGACCGATCGGGTGGACTCCATATATAAACTTGGAGCCACGATCAGCTTGTTTATCCAGTTCCGAATAATGAGTGAACGGAACGAGCCGTCTGGTTTTTGGAACCAGAAAAGGATGGTTGTAGAAACCTGGAAATTCCTGGATTTCTATGATCTCCATCGCGATCATTCCAGAAGAGACTTCTGATGGAAGCAAGCCTCTATCCTAATGACTTGGCGGAAGCTGAGTCCATCTTGGACTCCGAGTTGACAGAGGATTTCGTTTGAGGAACAATTTAGTCCTTTCGAAATCACCCCTTGAATCCAAGGGACGTCCTATTCCCAAATAATTAAGAAACTCTACCGTCTTCCGCTCACTAGTACACGATGGAGGTTAAAACCATTACCTCCTGATCCTGCGAGGCTTGAGGAAGGAGAAGCCATGTCCTCCACGGTCCGCACCTCACCCCATCGACCTAGGGACATCTGACCGTAATTACGGCCCCTACATGAGTCGCTACCCTGATGGCCTCTAGAATAAAACCTAGAGGACGCATAGGAACCTTATAGGAACTTCCCTTGGACGTATTCGTCCCAGAAGTGCTTGTCCTACTCTTCTCTGCTGAATCCGACTATATGGAAGCGAATTTTAATAGCAGAGAGTCCAAAGCTTTCTTAGTTAACTGATCATAGACTGCAGAAAGCTTGCCGTTGAAGAAAACTCTCCGGAGACTGGAGCGACTCTGGGAGAGTTTTTCACCTTACAATCTACACGTATGGATGTAGCCAGGACCGCGTCACGTCTAACCAACTCCATATTTCCACTAAAGGATGGACTTTTACGTGAGGCCCTTGAAAGAACTCTTAAGGAGATTGTGCATCCTAGAATTCTTTTTCCTTGCGACGTAATGATAACGTTCTGGTAAGGTGATCTGTGTACGATGATGCGTCTAAGCTGACCCTGCTGAATGATATTGTTATTTCCAACATCGTGGTTGGAATTGACATAGACGACAGTAAAAAAACAATACTAGGTCCTGACCTGGTCGTCTAGATGCAGAGAACTCTCAGAATGCTCTGCCCTGCCGTTTCCAAATATTCGTTGAATTGATGAAAGGCAGATGTAAAACATATTGCTGATAAGAAACCTGACCTGCCCATTTAGGTAGCAAGTTAAATAATATAGCGTCATTCAACAGATCAAATGTCCGTGAGACATATCTGGACTATGTCGGAAACTGAGGGATGATGACCCTAAACTGATTAAGAATTCTGTGTCCAGTGGCGCTATCAGTCTATTATCCAGCAACGCAGCATTTTGGTCCGGAGGAACAACGTCAGATGACAATGCCGGATGCACTCTACGGCAATTATGTTGTTCCGAAAAGGGAAAATACAATTCATCTGTATCCCTTTTGCCCTCCTGTCGGACCACTTGTAATTCTTGGTCGTCCGTGCCTGAACCTGCAGCGGAACGTACCAACCCAGTTCCTGAGTTACTGTCGGATGCTGGGATGCTGCAATAATTGTGCTATCTGCGATAGCATGTCCGTAACAGAGGCCTGTGGACCTGCGGTCTTATAGGATTTAGCCACTGGAAGCTCCTTGGACATTCACTCTTGCATACATCTAATATGTGAACGTCCGGAGTATGAAGGCCTCGTATCCTTGGTTACCGGATGGCGTGACCTGGTCGCGTAGAATCCCTGGTCGGCGATGTTGGTTGAATATCACAGGTCACGTAGCCAAGGTGCGGTCGTGAGTGCTGCCGTGAGGATGAGGAAGCCGAAAGAGCAGTCTCTCCGGACTGTCTATATAACGGAGCATCCCGAACGGTGGACGTATGCTCCGACTGAGGAACGTTTTGTACCACAACATCTGGGGCCAGATGTTGTAATAGAAGAGAGGAACCTCTCTCGCTCACAGCCCGATGGACCTGGATGAGCTTGGAACCGGACTAATAGGCTTTCTCCATACCATCCTCGTATCCATCGTCACTGGGTATGCACATTGTATTTTATAGTGCTCGCATCACCCAAATCTCCTTCCTGGACCGCAATGGACGAACCTGGGTTCTGAGCCATTCGGTGAATGGTTGCGACACCGGGCGAGCTAGCGGACGCCAACGCTGTCGATCCTACTAGGGACCTCTTAGGCAATTGACGTATCTGTATGAGCACTTTACCGCTAGCTCTTCATTTGACTGTGACAACGGAAGCACACTTACAAAGACTTCACGATAACAATACCTAGTTCATGTTACTCTATGAGACCTGTGGAGCCGCGGTCCTATGTGAAATATCCGCTGGAAGCTCCCGGGACGTTCATTTCTGCATTTATATAATATGTGAACGTCCCGACTGGAAAGGTCTCGTATCTTTGGCTAGCAGATGGAGTGACCTGGTCGACGTGTATTCCTTGGTCGGCGAGGCAGGAGCACCAGGGACGTTCAGTCCTGCATTTATATAATATGCGAACGTCCCCTGGAAATCTGTGGTCACATAGCCAAGGTGCAGTCGTGTGTGTTGACGAGGATGAGAAAGCCAATATAGCAGCCGCATCGGACTGTCATGCGACGGAGCGTTCTGAGCAGGAGGAGTGGACGTAAGCTCCGACTAAGCGAACAACATACAACAACATTGCGGCGCAGATGTTGATGCAAGAGAGGGGGAGGGGCCTCTCTCGCTCACGGTCCGGGGGACCTGGACGAGCTAGCTACTGGATGGACAGGCTTCCTCCGTACTATCCTCGGATCCATCGTTGCTGGGTGTGCACATCTGAAGTTTTATAGTGCTCGCATCACCCAATCTGCTTCCCTGGACCGCAACGGACTAACCCGGGTGCTATACCATTCTTTCCTGGTGAATTGACGCGACACCGGGCAGACTAGCGGGTGACAATGCCTTCGATAGAACTAGCTAACTCCCAGCAATTGTCGTAATACCTTTAGCACTTCCCGCTAGCCCTACTATTGCAACGACGGAGACACACTTACTGAAGACATCACGGAAACATCACTCTGAATTCTGAAAAAGAAACTGATAGTATATAGTGACCCTACGGAGAGAGGACAGTAATGGACCCTTCACCACTAATAAAATACCATGACACCCGTCTCCAACGATATCATATCAATCAACACACACAGAGCAAGAATTAATGCGACTACATTGACTATAAGAAACACAATGAACTTGTGAATTAGAGGAAGATATCCTCGCATTACGAATGAAGAATATTTTTTCCAACCAGAAAAAATATACACCGTCATATTACTCGCACTAACCCTTGAAATAAATATACATATATATTATAATTCATTATAACATTTCAAAAGAAAGTTAAAAAATTTATAGTAATTTATATATTTTTTATACTTACCAATGACCCAGACTTAGCTGGTGCTAACTCTAACAAAACCAGGGCCAAACACAAATTTTGCCCCCCAATCCCCAAAATTTGCATCCAAAACAAAAAGAAATCATGTCCTAAAGGACCTCCATACTACGCCTCTACTGCGCATGCGCAGTGACGCAGACGTCCCGAAATTGGCGCCAATTATCATTCTTACTGGCAGTGCCTGGTCAGCGCTATGTACTCAGCGGGGAGGCAAGAGTTCCCAACTCCAGGGAGGGCCATCCCCGTCTGGGTCATTGGTAAGTATAAAAAATATATAAATTACTATAAATTTTTTAACATTTTTATACTGTACCAATGACCCAGACTTAGCTGAATAGTAAACAGGCTGGAGGGCCTAGGACATAGAGGAAAATCCAATAAGCTCAACTATATAGTAAAGAGGTAACCCCTTAAGGAGAAAAGGAGTATTAGGCTTTACATGTATCTTTCTTATCTAATATTAAATTAGAAAGATACACTACCCTTAATAATTGAGCACAATAACATTCATGTTCTCTATTAACATCCAGTATAACCCTTATACTAATTATTTTTAAAGCAAGCCAATAAATAAAGTAGTCCAGAGAATTGAGACTCTTTATAGTCATTTAAAAGTGTCCGAGTATTGTATATTAAAGCCCGTTTGACACTTGACATATACAAATGCTTCACACCGAGCTACACTTTAAAAATAAGACATGAATGAATTTAAACATTAATATTACACTTTAAAACCATCCCGGAAGCGACTCAGAAATACTGACTTGGAGGAGGCATTCCCTTGCTTTTCACTATAAAGCAGGTGACCTAAGGGAACACCCCCCCCCCTTCCCCTTGCCCTGGGTCAAATAGCCCAGAGCGAAGAGGGCAGCCGGACGGAGTCACTGCCGGAACAGAAAGCCTGCATAACTATAGTTGCAACTGTTTAGTGCACGACATTCTGAGCAACAGATAACGGACCTAAACAATGCAGGTCTCCAGAAATGGACTCAATATTTCTGAGATAAAAATTTGTAAATGTGGATGGCTGAGACCAATAAGCAGCCTTCATTAAATCTGTAATAGCAACACTATTAGCATAAGCCCAGGAAGTAGAAAGAGCTCTTACTTCATGAGCAGAAATCTTAAGCACAGACTGCTGAGAAGATAAATCTTCATAAGCAGTACGGATAGTTAACTGAATCCATCTAGCAATAGAATGGACTGAAATATCCTTTCTATTAGGCATCAAAGACAGAAAGAAACGTTTCCGTCCCTTTCTGATAAACTGAGATCTCTGTTTATAGATACGTAATGCTCTAACAGGACAGAGTAAAGGCCTACGCCCGTCTGAAGACGGAAGAGCCTTAATAACAATAGGTTCCGGATATTTATTAGGAGCCTGATTCTTAGCTAAAAAACCCACATTAGTAGTGAAGGTGATAGTATTCCCAACACTACGATAATGAGAATCATCCACCGATAGTGCACGAAGCTCACTGACTCTTCTAGCAGAAGAGAAAGCTAAGAGAAAAGCTGTCTTATAAGATAAGAATTTGAAATCTACTGTCCCAAGAGGTTCAAATGGCTTTTCCTTCAATTTAAGAAGAACCCAAGCTAAATTCCACTTAGGAATTAATCTAAGAGTTCTGGGTCTATTTATCGAAAAGTTTCTAACCAACTTCGATAAAGAGACATTAGATCCAATTTGTAAACTATCATGATGTGCATAGGTATCAGATAACATAGATCTATAACCCTTTATAGTAACAGGCTGCAGTTTGATTTCGTCAAACAAGTATACTAGAAAGTTTGCAATGTCTGGTATAGAGGGATCGAATATATCTACAGAATGATCCCTACACCAACGACGAAAAACCTTCCACTTAGCCGCATAGTTTAGCGAAGAGGAGGTCCTCCTACAGTTAGAAATCGCGTCCACTGCTCGTCCTGTAAAGTGCTTGCTATGCAAGAAGGACCGCACAACGGAAAAACGTGAAGGTTGAGACCTTGCGGGTTGTGATGGAGTTGGCGCGATTTCCCCTGCGAAAGAAGATCCTCCCGTGGAGGAAGCTTCCGCGGTAGGTCCCACAACAGACACCTGAGTAGATTTATCCACGGTCTCTGTGGCGACAGAGATGCTACCAACAGAATCTTGCATTGAGATTGTTTTATCTTTAGCAATACTTGTTGAATTAACGGCGCTGGAGGATACGCATATCCTATCATTCCGTCCCAAGGGATCGACAGAGCGTCTACTGCAAATGCTCTTGGATCCGGACACAGAGACACATACGTCTGCAACTGATTGTTGAGATGTGTCGCAAATAAGTCTATCATTGGCCGTTCCCATTGGTAGCAAATCTGATTGAATACTTGTTTGTTGAGAGTCCACTCCGACGGCAACAAGCGACCCTTTCGTGAAAGGGAGTCTGCTAGCACATTCAGACGACCCGGTATGTGACGGACCGAAAGAAGAACGTGATGTTCTAACGCAAACAGAAGGATACTTTCCGTTAGATTGAACAACGGAACTGAATGAGTGCCTCCCTGATTCCGTATATACGCCACTACTGTCGTATCGTCGGATAGGATTTGGACATGAGCATCGCGAATAATGTCCATCCAGTGACGTAACGCAAGCCAAATTGACATCATTTCCTTGATGTTTATGTGCTTGCACAGGAATTGCGGATCCCAAAGACCCTGGCAACTCGAATCCGTTGGGATTAATGATGCACCCCAACCTGTTTGACTGGCATCCGTCATAACGGTAAAACTCGGATCCGGCAACTGCAGCGGAACTCCTTGAGTTAACCACTGAATGTTTGCCCAAGTCTGAATCTCTTGTTTCACTTGATCTGACAAGAGAACGTCTACATTGAGCGAATGAATTTTCACACTCCAATTCTGAGTCAGGAAAATTTGAAGAGGACGTGTGCGTAACCGCCCCATCGGAATGAGATCCGCGGCGGCTCCGCACAGACCTATCAGTCTCATAAATTCTCTCGCCGTGACTTTGTCTGCGTGCAGACAATAGCGAGCGTAACAACTGACTAATTTCGCTCTGGTTAACGGCAGACGAACGAGATTGTTGTGCGTCTCGGAGCTCATTCCCAGATGAGTGAATGACTTGGACGGCACCAGATCCGACTTCTCCTCGTTTACTATAAAACCGAGACGTCGGAGCAATAGAAGAAGATTCTGAACATCGTTCTGAAGCGTTAACTCGTTGCCGTACCTCTGAAGAATGTCGTCCAGGTAGGCCGACGTTACCGCAGACGAATGAGCTCGGAAGTAGATCATTACCGAGTTCATTACCCGAGTGAAAGCCCAGGGTGCTAGATTCAATCCGAAGCACATCGCCCGGAATTGATACACCACTCCTAGGACTGCGAAGCGTAGATACTTTCGGAATGTCGGATGTACCATGACGTGAAAGTACGCATCTTTGAGATCTATGCTCGTTGCATAATCGTTCACCCGAATACTCGCTCTGACCAATCGAATCGTCTCCATATAAAACTTCGGAGCGACGATCAGCTTGTTTATCCAGCTCAAATCTATGACTGGACGGAACGAGCCGTCTGGTTTCGGAACCAGAAACAGATGGCTGTAGAATCCCGGAGATTCCTGGTTTTCTACGACCTCTACCACGTTCTTCATTAAAAGAGACTGCACCTCTGATAACAGAGCGTCTCTTTTCTGCGGATTTGACGGAAGATGAGTCCACTTTGGACTTCGAGTTAATGGAGGCTTTAGTTTGAAGGATATCTTTAGACTTTCCGAAGTCACTCCTCTCACCCAAGGGTCGTCCGTAATCGACGCCCATTCTTGTGAAAAGCTCGACAACCTTCCGCCAACCGGAACGCGATAGAGGTTTAAGCCATCACCTCCTGGACCTGCGAGGCCTGCGGTAGGAGAAACCACGTCTTCCACGACCCACACCTCGCCCCGTCGACCTCGGGGCATCCGACCGATTGTCCCGGCCTGAAGGACGTCCCGAACGAGAGTCGCTATCCTGACGGTCTCTCGAATAAGACCAAGAGGACGCACCGGAACCTCTATAGGAACCTCTCTTGGGCGCATTAGACCCAGAAGTGCCTGTCTTATTCGTGTCTGCTGTATCCGACTTCTTAGGAGCAGATTTGAACAACAGAGAATCCTTAGCTTTCTTTGTAATTTTATCATAAATAGCGGAAAGCTTGCCATCAATGAGAAGTTCTCCTGAGACCGAAGCGACTCTAAGACTTAGAGTTCTTCACCTTAGAATCCACTAGTGTGGATGTAGCTAGGGCTGCGTCACGTCTAACCAACTCCAAATTTGCCACTGAAAGGGCGGAGTTACACGTGGAATAAGCTACTGCCCTTGAAAGAAGTCTTAAAGAGGATTGTATATCCTGAAACTCTTTCCCCTGAAGGCGCAGTGATAACGCCTTAGTAAGGTGATCTGCGTAAGATAAGGCATCTAAATTGGCTCTGTTAGACGCAATAGCTGTTTCCAACACCGCGGTTGGAATAGAAGCTGACGACGGTAATGATAGCTCTAAGTCTTCCGCCTCGTCGTCCATACGCAGAGGAACTCTCGGTATACCCTGTCCTGCCGTATCGAATTTATTCCTTGCATTAATGAAAGGCAGGTTGAGAGTATTAGCGGACAAGAAACCTGCTTTCCCCGTCCTGGAAGCAAGTTTAAATATAGCGTCATTCAATAATTCAAATGTTCTTGCAACATTATTGGACTGCGACGGAAACTCGGGAGCGATGTCCCTGAACCGCTCAAAAAATTCAGAGTCCAATGACGCTATAATTCTCTTGTCCGGAAGCGCAGCAGTCTGGCCCGACGGAACAACTTGAGGGAGAAAGTGCCGGATGAAGTCCACGGCAGCTTTATGTTGTTCCGAAAGGGATAGCTCCAAGTCATCCGTATCCCTTTCACCATCCGGTCGGACCTCATGATGTTCCCGGTCGTCCGCCCCCGATGCTTCGGCGGAGCGTACCGACCCAGCGCCGTCGGATAATTCTCGATCCGACACCGTTTCTGTCGGTTGCTGGGATGCTGCGATAAGCTGTGCTATCTGCACAAGAATGTCCGGCGTCGAGACCTGCGGAGACGCAGTCTTTCGCTGCTTCGCCGAGGGCAGTTCCGCATCAGATGGCTCCCGCATACTTTTCCTATGCGAACGTCCGGAGTCCATCGGTCTCGAATCCCTGGCTGCCGGATGGTGTGACCTGCTCGCTGAAGAATCCTTGATCGGCGAAGCTGGTAATATATCAGCGGTCACGCAGCCAAGGTGCGGTCGTGTGCGCTGACGAGAAGAGGAAGCCTTAACAGTCTCTGCGGACTGCTTATACAACGGAGCGTCCCGAGCGACGGACGTATGCTCCGCTAAAGACACATTTTGTACCACAACATGTGGTCCCAGATGTTGTTGTACGAGAGAGGGGCCTCTCTCGCTCGCGGCCCGGCTGGACCTGGACGAGCTAGGAACCGGACTCAAAGGCTTCCTCCATTCTCGCTTACTATCCGCCGTCACTGGGTGTGCATCTATTATGTTTATAGTGCTCGCATCACCCAACATTTCCTCTTGGACCGCATCGGACGAACCCGGCTGCCGAACCATTCGGTGAATGGACGCTACACCGGGCGAGCTAGCGGACGACATTTGTCTAATCTCCATGAGCACTTTTGCCGCTAGCTCTGAATTCATTTGTGACGACTGACGCACACTTGAAGAAGATAACATGGAAACATCACCCTGTTCTGGTTCCTCTGAAATAGAAACTGAGAGAGTAGAGTGACCTTGCGGAGAAAGAGCCGGAATCGCTCTTTCTCCAGAAACAACATATCGTGACACACGTTTCCAATGTTTCTCATCCCAATGTTCACATATAGGACAGGGATTAATGCGAGAACACTGACTACAATTAATACAATGATCATGAAAGTCAGAGGAAGATTTCTTCCTATTACAATTTGAACAACGTCCCTTCATTGTGAAAGAACAACAATAAGTCCTAGTTACTCGCAAAAACCCCTGACACAAAGATACATAATAACATGATCCATTAATAAATGAAAAAACAATTGCAAAACAAAATAATTTTGAAAAAATATTTTTTCAGCGAAGCCCAAGTTGCTGAAAAGTAACGTTGAGCCCCGATGGATCCGATGGCAAAGTGTGGTCAAAAATTTTAAATTTATATTAAATAATTAATGAGACACTTTCGGATAATACAAATGTATCTTATAGTGAGATAAACTACAGCAAAGGCAAACAGCCCCCCTCAAAAAAGGCTGTTGCCAATGAAAACAAACAGTGTAAAAACACCAGAAAACATGACTCCAGGCACTGAAAAAAACTGGCCCGGAATCAGTCATCAATTACACTCTATCTGATGCAAAACAGAGACTCCCAGGGGAGAATCTGTAGAACATCAGATGGAAGATGCAGAACACAAACGTTATACACCCATGGGTGAAAACGTAACTAAGGGGAAAATAACAGAAAACATTCTGTAACCAAGCAACTCTCCCAGGAAATTTTAGAAATGAAATTTCTCAAAAATATGCCAAAAGCATGGGAGAATTGCAAGGGGGGACTTTAGAAGGCTAGGGGAGAGGAAACACTGAATAAGCAGTGCAACAAATAGCAAGAATGACAACAAGAGGCCCATGCCTCGAAAATAGGCAACTTAACATAATTTCATCAAAAAATTTTAAGTACAGCCCTGATTATTTTTTGTCACTTCTTTTTCCTCTCCTCCTTCTATCCTCCTTAGAATCACATTTTCTCCAAGAATTACGTGTCTGGCATCCTTTAAACTGAGATTTACAAGCACAAAGATCAGTGAGATGTTGACTGATGAAGGGCCAAACAGAGAATGATAATTGGTGCCAATTTCGGGACGTCTGCGTCACTGCGCATGTGCAGTAGAGGCGTAGTATGGAGGTCCTTTAGGACATGATTTCTTTTTGTTTTGGATGCAAATTTTGGGGATTGGGGGGCAAAATTTGTGTTTGGCCCTGGTTTTGTTAGAGTTAGCACCAGCTAAGTCTGGGTCATTGGTACAGTATAAAAATATAATTTTCCCCCAAAAAATTTGTTTACAAATTTTCAGAAGAGCCCAAGTTCCCAATGGGAACCTTGAGCCCAAAGGATCCCAAAAAAGCCTAAGTGTGGACAAAATTTTTTAATGATTTTGAAAAATTAATGTTAACACTTACGGACAATATTAATGTATCTTGCTATGAACTAAATTAAGCAAAAGACAATAATCACTGTCAGAAGTAACAGTTGTCAACATAAGCAAAAGTGTCAACAAACCGGAAACATGACTCCAGGCACTGAAACAAACATTGCCCGAAATCAGTTATCAATTTAAACACTATCTGATGCAAAACAGAGGCTTCCAGAGAAGAAACTGTAGAACATCAGATGGTAGATGCAGACCAAAATGCCTAAACACCCCTGGGGTGAGGACGTAAACATGGGGAAAAAACAGAAAATAATTCTGTTACCAAGCCAAAACTCCCAAGAAATTTTAGTAATAAACATTACAAAAAATAAGCCAAAAGCATGGGAGAATAGCTAGGGGGGAATAAAGGAAAGGGAGAGAGGAAACACTGATTAAACAATGGAACGTTCATAGCAAGAATGTCCACAACAAGGTCATGCCTCCAAAATAGGTAACATGAATAATTTCATAAAATAATTATAAGTTACAGCCCTGAACATTTGTTTCCACTGTTTTTTCCTCTCCACCTTCTATTTCCACCATATATCCACCATTTCTCTCATAATTATGCGTATGGGATCATTTAAACTGAGATTTATAAGCACAAATATCAGTCAGTTGTAACTGAATTGAGGGCCAAACAAAGAATGACTTTTGGCGGCAATTTCGAGACCTCCTTGACACTGCGCATGTGCAGTGGGGTAAAAGTATGGAGGACCATATAGGACATGTAATTTTCGGTTTTAGATGCAAATTTTGGGGATTGGGGGGTAAAGTTTGCGTTTGGCCCTTAATATTTTCGAGTTAGCACCAGCTAAGTCTGGGTCATTGGTACAGTATAAAAATATGTAATTTTCTGCACATTTAACTCCTTGCATGCTGCTGGTGGATATTCATACCCAGGATACAAAATTTCTTGCCACTGAAGTAAGCACGATTAACCACATTTTCTTGCTGTAAACTTTCTGACCACTGATTTATAGAGTTACATTTAGATGAATTTTTCATCAAATCTAGTCATGGCTGCTTTACCACAGCCATGACTAGATCTGATAAAAATATTTTGAAAATACTCACCAGATTACGAGTTAAAACCATGAAAAAGATGTGCCCAAAATAAAGCAATCTAAATGTCTGGAAAGTATATAATGACACAAATTTAATGAAATAATTTTTAAATTAACGTCAGCTACCAGTACTGTCACAGACAATAAATGTTTCTCGCCACCGAGTCTGCATCTATAATTATTTTCTGGCACTTGATGAACTGTGCATTATCACTTTTAATGAATGGGCTTAATAATCAGAAGGGTCTCAGATCATATAATAAAATGCTTATGTACCATAATGCTGGATTTCCAATCCTGTTCCAAGTGTGTCATATAAATTAAAAAATCAGCTTTATAAAGGAAATGATGTGGAATTAAGATGGACAGACCTCTAGATATGTGTGGTAGATCCATTCACAGTGTGGAAAGGCCTTTACAGGCTCCAAGACATGATGATACTGAGGTTTACTCTGGAATAGTAAGGTTTCTTTGAAAGATGTATCAGAAAAGGAAGAGAAATTGCAAGAGTTCATCCCAATCCTGACTAGTCATTGTAGATACATCCATGAAAGTAAAATACATACCCCATTGAGACGCTGACAGACAGTTTCAATTTCTTTTGCAAATCGAACATTTTCCAATGCTGATCTTTCAGCCACTATCGATGCTATAAGACTATCGAGCAGTGATCTTCCTTGATCATTCAAAACTTGTTGATGAACCTGTAATAAAAATAGCAAACTGACAATAAGACAAAAATTGATAACTATAACAGAAAAGAAATTAGAGCTTTAAATATTATTATTTTAAATCAGATCATAACATGCAGGTAAAATTTGAAGGTTTTCCTAGTACAAAATATAATCTAGTAGTAAAATATGAACAAATTTAAAGTAATTTATATATTTTTTATACTTACCAATGGCCCAGACTTAGCTGGTCCTAACTCTAAAATATTCAGGGCCAAACACAAATTTTGCCCCCCCCCCCATTCCCCCAAATTTGCATCCAAAACCAAAAAACTAATGTCCTATATGGTACTTCATACGTTTGTCTACTGCGCATGCGCAGTGTCAAGGAAGTGCCAAATTTGGTGCCAAGCCTCATTCTTACAACCAGTGCCTGCTAAATGTTATATAATCAGCGGGGAGGTATGAGTTCCCAACTCATGGGAGGGCCATCCCTGTCTGGGCCATTGGTAAGTATAAAAAATATATAAAAATATATAAATTACTTTAAATTTTTTCATATTTTTATACTGCAATCAATGGCCCAGACTTAGCTGAATAGAAAAAAAGGCTGGAGGGCCTAGGACATGAAGGAAAATCCAATAAGCTCAATTATATATACAGGAATATCCCCTCAAGGAGAAAAGGAGAGAAAGGATTTACACGTCTTTCTTATTTATTAGAAATAAGAAAGACACAATACCAACCAGATAATTGAGCAGTGTATCATTTATAATTCTCTATTAACAGCCAGTATAATCCATTATACTAATTTAAAAAAGGAAGCCAATTATTAATATAAAAGTATATTAATGCTCGTATGACACGTGACATATACAAATGCTTCACACCAAAGCTACACTTTAAAATTATTACATAAATGAGATATATATAAGCTTTACACTTTAAAACCATTCCAGCAACGACTCGGAATTACTGACATCAGAGGAGGTATTCCCTTGCTTTTCACTATAAAGCCGGTGGTATAAGTGAACCCCCCCCCCCCCCCCTCATTCTCTGGGTCAAATCACCACAGAACGAAGAGAGCAGCAGGACAGAGTCACAGTTATGTTCATCCAATGATGTAGCGCTAGCCATACTGACATCATTTCTTTGATGTTTATATGTTTGTCCCGGAACACAGGGTCCCAAAGACCCTGACACTTTGAGTCTGTTGGGCTCAAGGTCGTGCCCCAACCTGCTTGACTCGCATCCGTCATAATCGTAAAAGCTGGATCTGGCAGCTGAAGAGGAACTCTCTTAGTTAACCACTGAATGTCTGCCCAAATCTGTATCCTTTGTTTTACTTGGTCCGATAAAACAATATCTGTTTCGAGCAAATGCGTCTTCATACTCCATATCTGAGTGAAAAGTTAAAAAAATTATAGTAATTTATATATTTTTTATACTTACCAATGACCCAGACATAGCTGGTGCTAACTCTTAAAAATCTAGGGCCAAACACAAATTTTGCCCCCCAATCCCCAAAATTTGCATCTAAAACCAAAAGAAATCATGTCCTAAAGGACCTCCATACTTTGCCCCTACTGCGCATGCGCAGTGTCAAGGACGTTCCGAAATTGGCGCCAATCATCATTCTTACTGGCAGTGCCTGGTCAGCGCTATGTACTCAGCGGGGAAGTATGAGTTCCCAACTCCTGGGAGGGCCATCCCCGTCTGGGTCATTGGTAAGTATAAAAAATATATAAATTACTATAAATTTTTTAACATTTTTATACTGTACCAATGACCCAGACATAGCTGAATAGTAAAAAGGCTGGAGGGCCTAGGACATAGAGAAAAATCCAATAAGCTCAACTATATAATATAGAGTGAACCCCTCAATGAGAAAAGGAGTATTAGGCTTTACATGTATCTTTCTTATTTTATGATAAATTAGAAAGATACAATACCCTTCATAATTGAGCACAATAACATTCATGTTCTCTATTAACATCCAGTATAACCCATTATACTAATTATTTTTAAAGTAAGCCAATAAATAAAGTTAGTCCAGAGAATTGAGACTCTTTATATTCTTTAAAAGTGTCCGAGGATTGTATATTAACGCCCGTTTGACACTTGACATATACAAATGCTTCACACCGAGCTACACTTTAAAAATATGACATGAATGAATTTTTAACATTAATATTACACTTTAAAACCATCCCGGAAACGACTCAGAATTACTGACTCCGGAGGAGGAATTCCCTTGCTTTTCACTATAAAGCAGGTGACCTAAGGGAACACCCTCCCCCCCCCCCCTTCCCCTTGCCCTGGGTCAAATAGCTCAGGGCGAAGAGGGCAGCAGGATGGAGTCACTGCCAGAACAGAAAGCCTGCATAACTATAGTTGCAATTGTTTAGTGGACGACATTCTGAGCAACAGATAACGGACCTAAACAATGCAGGTCTCCAGAAATGGACTCAATATTTCTGAGATAAAAATTCGTGAATGTGGATGGATGAGACCAATAAGCAGCCTTCATTAAATCTGTAATAGCCACACTATTTGCGTAAGCCCAAGATGTAGAAAGAGTTCTTACTTCATGAGGCGAAATCTTAAGCACAGACTACTGGGAAGAAGATAAATTTTCATAAGCAGTACAGATAGTTAATTGAATCCATCTAGCAATAGAATGGACTGAAATGTCCTTTCTATTAGGCATCAGAGACAGAAAGAAACGTTTTCGTCCCTTTCTGATAAACTGAGATCTCTGTTTATAAATGCGTAAAGCTCTAACAGGACAGAGTAAAGGCCTATGCCCGTCTGAAGACGGAAGAGCCTTAATAACAATAGGTTCCGGATATTTATTAGGAGCCTGATTCTTAGCTAAAAATCCAACATTAGTAGTGAAGGTGATAGTGTTCCCGACACTACGATAGTGAGAATCGTCCACCGATAGTGCATGAAGCTCACTGACTCTTCTAGCAGAAGAGAAAGCTAAGAGAAAAGCCGTCTTGTAAGACAAGAATTTGAAATCTACTGTCCCATGAGGCTCAAATGGCTTTTCCTTTAGTTTAAGAAGAACCCAAGCTAAATTCCACTTAAGAATTAATCTAAGAGTTCTGGGTCTATTTATCGAGAAGTTTCTAACTAACTTAGATAAAGAGACATTAGATCCAATTTGTAAACTATCGTGGTGTGCATAGGTATCAGATAACATAGACCTATAACCCTTAATAGTAACAGGCTGCAGTTTGATTTCGTCAAACAAGTATACTAGAAAGTTTGCAATGTCTGGTATGGAGGGATCAAAAATATCAACAGAATGATCCCTACACCAACGACGAAAAACCTTCCACTTAGCCGCATAATTTAGCGAAGAGGAGGTCCTCCTACAGTTAGAAATCGCGTCCACTGCTCGTCCTGTAAAGTGCTTGCCATGCAAGAAGGACCGCACAACGGAAAAACGTGAAGGTTGAGACCTTGCGGGTTGTGATGAAGTCGACGCGATTTCCCCTGCAAAAGAAGATCCTTCCGTGGAGGAAGCTTTCGCGGTAGGTCCCTCAACAGACACCTGAGTAGATTTATCCACGGTCTCTGTGGAGACAGAGATGCTACCAACAGAATCTTGCATTGAGATTGTTTTATCTTTAGCAATACTTGCTGAATCAACGGCGCTGGAGGATACGCATATCCTATCATTCCGTCCCATGAGATGGATAGAGCGTCTACTGCAAATGCTCTTGGATCCGGGCACGGTGACACATACGTCTGCAACTGATTGTTGAGATGCGTCGCAAATAAGTCTATCATTGGGCGTTCCCACTGGTAGCAAATCTGATTGAATACTTGTTTGTTGAGAGTCCACTCCGACGGCAACAAGCGACCCTTCCGTGAAAGGGAGTCTGCTAGTACATTCAGACGACCCGGTATATGACGGACCGAAAGTAGAACTTGATGTTCTAGAGCAAACAGAAGGATTCTCTCCGTTAGCTTGAATAACGGAACGGACTGAGTGCCTCCCTGGTTCCGTATATACGCCACTACTGTCGTATTGTCGGACAGAATTTGGACATGAGTTTTGTGAATAATGTCCATCCAATGACGTAACGCAAGCCAAATTGACATCATTTCCTTGATGTTTATGTGCTTGCTTAGGAACTGTGGATCCCAAAGACCCTGGCATCTCGAATCGGTTGGGATCAATGTTGCACCCCAACCTGTTTGACTGGCATCCGTCATAATGGTAAAACTCGGATCCGGCAACTGCAGCGGAACTCCCTGAGTTAACCACTGAATGTTTGCCCAAGTCTGAATCTCTTGTTTCACTTGATCTGACAAGAGAACGTCTATGTCGAGCGAATGAATCTTCACACTCCAATTCTGAGTTAAGAAAATTTAGAGAGGACGAGTGCGTAACCGCCCCATCGGAATGAGATGCGCGGCGGCTCCGCACAGACCTATTAGTCTCATAAACTCCCTCGCTGTGACTTTGTCTGCATGAAGACAATAGCGAGCGTAACAACTGACTAATTTCGCTCTGGTTAATGGCAGACGAACGAGATTGTTGTGCGTCTCGAAGCTCATTCCCAGATGAGTGAATGACTTGGACGGCACCAGATCCGACTTCTCTTCGTTTATAACAAAACCGAGACGTCGGAGCAATAGAAGCAGATTCTGCACATCGTTCTGAAGCGTTAACTCGTTGCCGTACCTCTGAAGAATGTCGTCCAGGTCGGCCGACGTTACCGCAGACGAATGAGCTCGGAAATACATCATTACCGAGTTCATTACCCGAGTGAAAGCCCAGGGTGCTAGGTTCAATCCGAAGCACATCGCCCGGAATTGATACACAACTCCTAGGACTGCAAAGCGTAGATACTTTCTGAATGTCGGATGTACCATGACATGAAAGTACGCATCCTTGAGATCTATGCTTGTAGCATAATCGTTCACCCAAATACTCGCTCTGACCGACCGAATCGTCTCCATATAAAATTTCGGAGCGACGATCAGCTTGTTTATCCAGCTCAAATCTATGGACGGAACGAGCCGTCTGGTTTCGAAACCAGAAACAGATGGCTGTAGAATCCCGGTGTTTCCTGGTCTTCTACGACCTCTACCGCGTTCTTCATTAAAAGAGACTGCACCTCCGATAACAGAGCATCTCTTTTCTGCGGATTTGACGGAAGTTAATGCCATTTTGGACTTCGAGTTAAAGGAGGCTTTCGTTTGAAGGATATTCTTAGACCTTCCGAAATTATCCCTCTCACCCAAGGGTCGTCCGTAATCGACGCCCACTCTTCTGAAAAACTCGACAACCTTCCGCCAACCGGAACACGATAGAGGTTGAAGCCATCACCTCTTGGACCTGCGAGAGGAGAAACCACGTCCTCCACGACCCGCACCTAGTCCCGTCGACCTCGGGGCGTCCGACCGATTGTCCCGGCCCGAAGGACGTCCCGCACGTGAGTCGCTGCCTTGACGGTCTCTTGAATAAGACCAAGAGGACGCACCGGAACCTCTATAGGAACCTTTCTTGGACGCATTAGACCCAGAAGTGCCTGTCTTATTCTTCTCTGCCGTATCCGACTTTTTGGAAGCGGATTTAAACAGCAGAGAATCCGAAGCTTTCTTAGTAATTTTATCGTAGATTGCAGAAAGCTTGCCGTCGAATAGAAGTTCTCCGGAGACCGAAGTGACTCTGAGAGAGTTCTTCACCTTACTATCCACGCGTGTGGATGTAGCTAGGGCTGCGTCACGTCTAACCAACTCCAGGTTTGCCACTGAAAGGGCGGAGTTATACGTGGAATAAGCCACTGCCCTTGAAAGAATTCTTAAAGAGGATTGTATATCCTGGAATTCTTTCCCTTGGAAGACGCAGTGATAACGCCTTTGTAAGGTGGTCTGCGTAAGATAAAGCGTCTAAACTGGCCCTGTTAGACGTGACTGTCGTATCCAACACCGCGGTTGGAACGGACATAGACGACGGTAATGACAATTCTAAGTCTTCCGCCTCGTCGTCAAGACGCAGAGGAACTCTCGGAATACCCTGCCCTGCCGTATCGAATTTATTCCTTGCATTAATGAAAGGCAGGTTAAGAGCATTGGAGGACAAGAAACCAGCTTTGCCTGTTTTGGAAGCAAGCTTGAATATAGCGTCGTTCAATAATTCAAATGTTCTTGTGACATTATTGGACTGAGACGGAAACTCAGGGACGATGTCTCTGAACCGCTCGAAGAATTCAGTGTCCAATGACGCTATCAGTCTCTTGTCCGGTACCGCAGCAGTCTGGCCCGACGGAACAACTTGAGGAAAGAAGTGCCGGATGAAGTCCACGGCAGCTTTATGTTGTTCCGAAAGGGATAGCTCCAAGTCATCCGTATCCCTTTCACCATCCGGTCGGACCTCATGATGCTCCCGGTCGTCCGCACCCGATGCTTCGGCGGAGCGTACCGACCCAGCGCCGTCAGATAATTCCCGATCCGACACCGATTCTGTCGGTTGCTGGGATGCTGCGATAATTTGTGCTATCTGAGCAAGCACGTCCGTCATCGAGGCCTGCGGAGTAGCGGTCTTTCGCTGCTTAGCCGCGAGAAGCTCCGCATCAACTGACTCCCGCATACTCTTCCTATGCGAACGTCCGGAGTCTACCGGCCTCGTGTCCCTGGCTACCGGATGGCATGACCTGGTCGCTGAAGAATCCCTTATCGGCGAAGCTGGTAGAATATCCGTGGTCACGTAGCCAAGGTGCGGTCGTGTGCGCTGGTGAGAGGATGAGGAAGCCTGAGCAGTCTCCACGGACTGCCTAAACAACGGAGCGTCCCGAGCGACGGACGTGTGCTCCACTTGCGACACATTTTGCACCACAACATCAGGTCCCTGATGTTGTTGTACGAGAGAGGGGCCTCTCTCGCTCGCGGCCCTGCTGGACCTGGACGAGCTAGGAACCGGACTAGAAGGCTTCCTCCGATCTCTCCTAACATCCGCCGTCACTGGGTGTGCACCTTGTATGTTTATAGTGCTCGCATCACCCAACATTTCCTCCTGGACCGCAACGGACAAACCCGGCTGCCGAACCATTCGGTGAATGGACGCTACACCGGGCGAGCTAGCGGACGACAGCGCCGTCGATCCTACTCGGGACCTCTTAGGCAACTGTCGTATCTCCATGAGCACTTTTGCCGCTAGCTCTTCATTCAATTGTGACGACGGAAGCGCACTCTTGGAAGATAACATGGAAACATCACCCTGTTCTTGTTCCTCTGAAATAGAAACTGATAGACTAGAGTGACCCTGCGGAGAAAGGACCGGCATAGCCCTTTCTCTACTAACAACATACCGTGACACACGTTTCCAATGTTTGTCATCCCAATATTGACATATTGAACAGGAGTTAGTGCGAGTACACTGACTACAATTAATACAATGATCATGAAAGTCAGAGGAAGATTTCTTCCTATTACAATTTGAACAATGTCCTTTCATTGTGAAAAGACAACAAGTCCTAGTACTCGCACAAACCCTTAAACACAAAAATACATAATAACATGATCCATTAACATTGAAAAAAGCAAATGAAATTCAAAATAATTTTTGAAAAATATTTCGATGCAGAACACAACGTCTAAACACCCATGGGTGAAAACGTAAACATGGGGAAAATGACAGAATTCATTCTGTAACCAAGCTAATTCTCCCAAGAAATTTTAGTAGTAATCTTACTCAAAAATATGCCCAAAGCATGGGAGAATAGCAAGGGGGGACTTACAGGATAAGGAGAGAGGAAACACTGAATAAGCAGTGCAACTTCAAAGCAAGAATGACAACAACAGGCCCATGCCTCGAAAATAGGCAACTTAACATAATTTCATTACAAAATTTTAAGTTACAGCCCTGAATATTTTCTGTCACTCCTTTTTCCTCTCCTCCTTCTCTATCCTCCTTAGAATCACCATTTCTCCAATATTTATGTGTCTGGCATCATTTAAACTGAGATTTACAAGCACAAAGATCAGTGAGATGTTAACTGATGAAGGGCCAAACAAAGAATGATGATTGGCGCCAATTTCGGAACGTCCTTGACACTGCGCATGCGCAGTAGGGGCAAAGTATGGAGGTCCTTTAGGACATGATTTCTTTTGGTTTTAGATGCAAATTTTGGGGATTGGGGGGCAAAATTTGTGTTTGGCCCTAGATTTTTAGGAGTTAGCACCTGCTATGTCTGGGTCATTGGTACAGTATAAAAATATATCTGGAGTGGACGTGTGTGCAAGCAGCCCATCGGAATGAGATCTGCCGCCGCTCAGCACAGCCCCATCAGTCGAATGAACTCCCTCATTGTTAATACGTCTGAGTGTAGACAAAAGCAAGCATGACAACTGACTAATTTCTCTCTGGGTAAAGGAAGATGAACCAGATTGTTGTGAGTCTCGAAGCTCATTCCCAAGTGAATGAACGACTTGGACGGAGCTAGATCCGACTTCTTTTCGTTTACAATGAAACCAAGACGGAGCAATTGAAGCAGATTCTGAACATCGTTCTGAAGAACCGTTTTGTTGCCGTATCTCTGAAGAATGTCGTCCAAATAGGCCCTCGTTTCCTTGGCTATTGGATGGCGTGACTTTCTCGAATCTTTCTTCGGTGATGGAGGCTGTATCTCCGTAGTCACATAGTCAAGGTGCGGTCGTGTGTGCTTCAAAGATGAACTGGAAGCTGATAGACTAGCCGACCCTGGCAGCCTATTTGACGGAGCATCCCAGACAGGAGGCGTGGACATATGCTCCAACTGATGAACGTTCTGAACAACATCTGGCCCCAGATGTTGTTTTAAGAGAGAGGGACCTCTCTCGCACGCGGTCCGGGAAGACCTGGACAAGCCAACCGCATAACTAGCTGGCTTCCTCTGTTCCGTCACCGCAGGGTGAGCATTTCCAATATTATAGTGCTCGCAACACCCTTTTTCGTTTCCTCGACTGCTACGGACTTACCCAGGGTCATAACACCCATATTCTGAGTGATAGAAGCACCGGTCGAGCTAGCTGGCAACAAGGACGTAAATCCCATGATCAGTGATCTAGGCCCTTGTCTACTTTCCTTGAGCACTTTTGCCGCTAGCTCGGTGTTAGATTGGGACGATGGTAGCACACTTCCTAATGGTATCACCGATACATCACCATGTTCTTGTTTCTCTGAAAAAGAAACTGAAAAACTAGAGTGACCTTGTGGTGAGAGAACAGGCATCGATCTCTCACCACTAACAACATATCGTGACACACATCTCCAACGTTTGTCATCCCAATTGGCACAAACAGAACAAGAGTTAGTGCGAGAACAATGACTACAGCAAACACAATAAACATGAATCAGAGGAAGATTTCCTCGACTTACAATTTGAGCAATATTCTTTCATTTTGCCAAAAATTACAAGTCCATAGTTCTCGCATTAACCCTCATAATAATCTGACAAAGATACATAATAACACAATCCAACACAAAAATTTTGAAAAATAATTCATAAAAAAATTTTTCCCAAAAATGTTGATATGAGCCCAAGTTCCCAAAGGAAATGGTGAGCCCAAATGGATCCCAAAAAAGCCTAAGTGTGGACAAAATGTTTTACTTGATTTTAAAAAATTAATGCTACACTTCCGGAGTATATAATGTATCTGATTAAAGATCTAACATCATAATGACAAGAAAATTACTTATAGAAAGTAACCGTTGTCAATGTAAACAAAATGCCATAAAAAACAGAAAAAAGACTCCAGGCACTGAACAACACGGCCCGAAGTCAGTAACAGATTTTTTAAACTATCGGATGTAACACAGAATCTTCATCAGAAGAAACAGCGATACATCAGATGGTAGATGCAAGACCAAAAACGCCTAAACACCCAAAGGGTGAGGACGTAACCATGGGGATATACAGAATAAACATTCTGTAAACAAGTTAAACTCCCAAGAAATTTTCAAAAAAAAAAATTTCAAAAATGGTCCAAAAAGTATGGGAGCTTAACAGGGGGATAACAAGGAAGGAGAGGGAGGAAACACTTAACAAACAGTGGCAATTTCATAGCAAGAATGATAACATCAGGCCCATGTCCCAAAATTAGGGAACATGAAATAATTTTCAATAAAAGTTAAAAAATTTATAGTAATTTCTATATTTTTTATACTTACCAATGACCCAGACATAGCTGGTGCTAACTCTTAAAATATAGGGCCAAACACAAATTTTGCCCCCCAATCCCCAAAATTTGCATCTAAAACAAAAGAAAACATGTCCTGAAAGGCCCTCCACACTTCACCTCAACTGCGCATGCGCAGTATCAAGGACGTTCCAAATTTGGCGCCATTAATCATTCTAATAACCAGTGCCTGGTAAGCGCTATGTACTCAGCGGGGAGGCAAGAGTTCCCAACTCCTGGGAGGGCCATCCCCGTCTGGGTCATTGGTAAGTATAAAAAATATAGAAATTACTATAAATTTTTTAACATTTTTATACTGTACCAATGACCCAGACATAGCTGAATAGTAAAAAGGCTGGAGGGCCAAGGACATAGAGCAAAATGGAATACGCTCAATAATATAAAATAGAGTCATCCCCTGTAGGGAAAAAGAAGTAATAGGCCTTACATGTATCTTTCTTATTTATGATAAATTAGAAAGATACAACACCTTCCAAAATTGAGCTTCATAAATCCATGTACTCTATTAATATCCAATATAATCCTTATACTAACAATTTTTAAAGTAAGCCAATAAATAAAGTAAGTCTAGAGAATAGAGACTCTTATACTCCTTAAAAGTGTCTGAGGATTGCATAATCATGTCCGTTGACATATGCAATATTCAAAAGCTATACTTTAAAAACTAAGACTTGAATGAATTTTTAAAACATAAACTTCTCACTAAACAACCATCCCAATAACAGCTCAGAATTACTAACTCCGGAGGAGGTATCCCCTTGTTTTCATAGTAAAACAGGTGACCCAAGGGAACACCCTCCCCCCCCCCCCTTTTTCTTGCCCTGGGTCAAATAGCCCAGAGCGAAGAGGGCAGCAGAACGGAGACACTGCCGAAACAGACAGCCTACCTAGCTATAGTAGCAACTGTTAAGTGAATGACATTCTGAGCAGTAGATAATAGACCTAACAATAGAGGCCTCCAGAAATGGACTCGATATTTCTGAGATAAAAATTCATGAATGTGGATGGCTGAGCGCAATGAGCAGCCTTCAAAAATCTATAATAGCGACACTATTAATGTAAGCCCAAGATGTAGAAGAACTCTTACTTCATGAGCCGAAATCTTAAGCACAACTGCTGAGTCAATAATATACCATAAGCAGTACCGACAGTTAATAGAATCCATTAACAATAGAATGGAGCGTAACGTCCTTCTACTAGGCATCAAAGACAGAAGAAGCTTACGCCCGTAGTAATAAACAGATATCTGTTTATAAATACATAAACTCTAACCGGAAAGAGTAAAGGCCTATGCCCGTACGAAGACGGAAGGACCTTAATAACAATAGGTTCCGGATATTAGGAGCCTAACTCTTATGCAAAAATCCAACCTAAATAGTAAAGGAAGTAGTGATTCCGAAACTACAAAAGTGAAAATCATCCATCGATAGTGCATGAAACTCACTGACTCTTCAGTAAAAGAGAAACCAACAGAATTACTGTCTAAAAGGTCAGAATTTGAAAACTACTGTTTCCAGAGGCTCAAATGATTACTTAGCTAAATAATAAGTTAAATTCCATATAGGAATTTAATCTAAAGATTCTAAGTCTATTTATCAAAAAGTTACTAACTGACTTAGATAAAGAGACATAAGACTCAATTGTAAACTATCCTAGAGAGCATAGGTATGAGGTAACATAAACCTATAACCTTAATAATAACAGGCTGCAGTAGATCTTGTGAAACAAGTATACTAAAAAATTGCAATGAGTAGTATGGAGGGATCAACAATATGAACATAATGATCCCTACACCAACGACGGAAGAGCCTCCACTTTAGCCGCATAGAATAGCGAAGAAGAGGATCTCCTATAGTAAGAAATCGCGTCCAAAGCTCGTCCAGTACAATGCTTACAATGCAATACGGACCACACAACAGAATACATGAAGGTTGCGACCTTGCGGGTTGTGATAAAGATGACACGATTTACCCAGTGAAAAAAGATCCTCACATTGAGGAAGATTTCACGTTAAGTCCCACAGTAGACAACAGAGTAAATTACCCATGGTCTCTGTGAAGATAGAGATGCTATCAACAGAAATGTATTGTGGTTGTTTATCTTAGCAATACCTGCTGAAACAACAGCGCCGGAGGATACGCGTATCCTATCATTCCGTCCTATAGATCAATAGAGCGTTAACAACATTAGCTCAGAGATCCGGACAAGCCAACACATACGTCTGCAATTGATTAGCAAGCTGTGTCGTAAATAAATCATCATTGGGCGCTCCCATAGATAGCAAATCTGATTGAATACTTGTTTGTTGAGAGTCCATTCTGACAGCAACAAGCGACCCCTAAGTGAACGGGAGTCCGGTAAAACAATCAGACGACCCGGAATATGATGGACCAAAACAGAACTTGGTGTACTATAACCAACAGACGGATTCTTTCCATTAAATTGAATAACGGAAACGAAAGAGTGCCTCCCTGGTTCCGGAGATACGCCACTACTGTCGAATTAACGGACAGGATTTGGGCATGCGTTTCTGAATAATGTTCATGCAATGACATAAAGCAAGCCTAAAAAACATTATTCTGCGGAAGATAATTGGTTGCTAAGAGACTGCGGAACCCAAAGACCCTGGCACTTCGAATCCGTTGGGATCAGTATTATATCCCAATCTGTTTGACTGGCAACCGTCATAACAGCAACACTCGGGTCCGGCAACTGCAGTGGCACTCTCTGAGTCAACCACCGAATGTTTGCCCCAGTCTGAATCTCTTGTAACACTAGATAGACAAGAGAACGTGTAAATCGAGCAATTCATGGATTGCTGAAAAGTTGCCGTCGAAGAGAAGCTTCTCCGAGAACGAAGCGACTCTGAGAGAGTTCTTAACCTTACTATCCACGCGCGTGGATATAGCTAGGGCTGCGTCACGTCTAACCAACTCCAATCAGCCACTGAAGGGCGGAGTTATACGTGAACAAACTACTGCCCGCAAAAGAAATTACATTGAGAATAATATCCCGTAAATCTTTTCTTGAAGACGTAATGATAACGCCTCACGTATGATAAAGCGTCTAAGTTAAGTCTACTAGACATCACTGTCGTTTCCAACATTGAAGTTGGAAAAGACATAGACGGCGAAAAGTTAAAAAATTTATAGTAATTTATATATTTTTTATACTTACCAATGACCCAGACTTAGCTGGTGCTAACTCTAACAAAACCAGGGCCAAACACAAATTTTGCCCCCCAATCCCCAAAATTTGCATCCAAAACAAAAAGAAATCATGTCCTAAAGGACCTCCATACTATGCCTCTACTGCGCATGCACAGTGATGCAGACGTCCCGAAATTGGCGCCAATTATCATTCTTACTGGCAGTGCCTGGTCAGCGCTATGTACTCAGCGGGGAGGCAAGAGTTCCCAACTCCAGGGAGGGCCATCCCCGTCTGGGTCATTGGTAAGTATAAAAAATATATAAATTACTATAAATTTTTTAACATTTTTATACTGTACCAATGACCCAGACTTAGCTGAATAGTAAACAGGCTGGAGGGCCTAGGACATAGAGGAAAATCCAATAAGCTCAACTATATAGTAAAGAGGTAACCCCTTAAGGAGAAAAGGAGTATTAGGCTTTACATGTATCTTTCTTATTTAATATTAAATTAGAAAGATACACTACCCTTAATAATTGAGCACAATAACATTCATGTTCTCTATTAACATCCAGTATAACCCTTATACTAATTATTTTTAAAGCAAGCCAATAAATAAAGTAGTCCAGAGAATTGAGACTCTTTATAGTCATTTAAAAGTGTCCGAGTATTGTATATTAAAGCCCGTTTGACACTTGACATATACAAATGCTTCACACCGAGCTACACTTTAAAAATAAGACATGAATGAATTTAAACATTAATATTACACTTTAAAACCATCCCGGAAGCGACTCAGAAATACTGACTTGGAGGAGGCATTCCCTTGCTTTTCACTATAAAGCAGGTGACCTAAGGGAACACCTGCCCCCCCCCCCCCCCCCCCCCCCCCCCCTTCCCCTTGCCCTGGGTCAAATAGCCCAGAGCGAAGAGGGCAGCCGGACGGAGTCACTGCCGGAACAGAAAGCCTGCATAACTATAGTTGCAACTGTTTAGTGCACGACATTCTGAGCAACAGATAACGGATAACGGACCTAAACAATGCAGGTCTCCAGAAATGGACTCAATATTTCTGAGATAAAAATTTGTAAATGTGGATGGCTGAGACCAATAAGCAGCCTTCATTAAATGCAATGTAATAGCAACACTTAGCCATTGTGCATAAATATGTGACGTTAACCACCAACAAACAAACAAACAATAGCAACACTATTAGCATAAGCCCAGGAAGTAGAAAGAGCTCTTACTTCATGAGCAGAAATCTTAAGCACAGACTGCTGAGAAGAAGATAAATCTTCATAAGCAGTACGGATAGTTAACTGAATCCATCTAGCAATAGAATGGACTGAAATATCCTTTCTATTAGGCATCAAAGACAGAAAGAAACGTTTCCGTCCCTTTCTGATAAACTGAGATCTCTGTTTATAGATACGTAATGCTCTAACAGGACAGAGTAAAGGCCTACGCCCGTCTGAAGACGGAAGAGCCTTAATAACAATAGGTTCCGGATATTTATTAGGAGCCTGATTCTTAGCTAAAAAACCCACGTTAGTAGTGAAGGTGATAGTATTCCCAACACTACGATAATGAGAATCATCCACCGATAGTGCATGAAGCTCACTGACTCTTCTAGCAGAAGAGAAAGCTAAGAGAAAAGCTGTCTTATAAGATAAGAATTTGAAATCTACTGTCCCAAGAGGTTCAAATGGCTTTTCCTTCAATTTAAGAAGAACCCAAGCTAAATTCCACTTAGGAATTAATCTAAGAGTTCTGGGTCTATTTATCGAAAAGTTTCTAACCAACTTCGATAAAGAGACATTAGATCCAATTTGTAAACTATCATGATGTGCATAGGTATCAGATAACATAGATCTATAACCCTTTATAGTAACAGGCTGCAGTTTGATTTCGTCAAACAAGTATACTAGAAAGTTTGCAATGTCTGGTATAGAGGGATCGAATATATCTACAGAATGATCCCTACACCAACGACGAAAAACCTTCCACTTAGCCGCATAGTTTAGCGAAGAGGAGGTCCTCCTACAGTTAGAAATCGCGTCCACTGCTCGTCCTGTAAAGTGCTTGCCATGCAAGAAGGACCGCACAACGGAAAAATGTGAAGGTTGAGACCTTGCGGGTTGTGATGGAGTTGGCGCGATTTCCCCTGCGAAAGAAGATCCTCCCGTGGAGGAAGCTTCCGCGGTAGGTCCCACAACAGACACCTGAGTAGATTTATCCACGGTCTCTGTGGCGACAGAGATGCTACCAACAGAATCTTGCATTGAGATTGTTTTATCTTTAGCAATACTTGTTGAATTAACGGCGCTGGAGGATACGCATATCCTATCATTCCGTCCCAAGAGATCGACGGAGCGTCTACTGCAAATGCTCTTGGATCCGGACACGGAGACACATACGTCTGCAACTGATTGTTGAGATGTGTCGCAAATAAGTCTATCATTGGCCGTTCCCATTGGTAGCAAATCTGATTGAATACTTGTTTGCTGAGAGTCCACTCCGACGGCAACAAGCGACCCTTTCGTGAAAGGGAGTCTGCTAGCACATTCAGACGACCCGGTATGTGACGGACCGAAAGAAGAACGTGATGTTCTAACGCAAACAGAAGGATTCTTTCCGTTAGATTGAACAACGGAACTGAATGAGTGCCTCCCTGATTCCGTATATACGCCACTACTGTCGTATTGTCGGATAGGATTTGGACATGAGCATCGTGAATAATGTCCATCCAATGACGTAACGCAAGCCAAATTGACATCATTTCCTTGATGTTTATGTGCTTGCACAGGAATTGCGGATCCCAAAGAACCTGGCATCTCGAATCCGTTGGGATTAATGATGCACCCCAACCTGTTTGACTGGCATCCGTCATAACGGTAAAACTCGGATCCGGCAACTGCAGCGGAACTCCCTGAGTTAACCACTGAATGTTTGCCCAAGTCTGAATCTCTTGTTTCACTTGATCTGACAAGAGAACGTCTACATCGAGCGAATGAATTTTCACACTCCAATTCTGAGTCAGGAAAATTTGAAGAGGACGTGTGCGTAACCGCCCCATCGGAATGAGATCCGCGGCGGCTCCGCACAGACCTATCAGTCTCATAAATTCTCTCGCCGTGACTTTGTCTGCGTGCAGACAATAGCGAGCGTAACAACTGACTAATTTCGCTCTGGTTAACGGCAGACGAACGAGATTGTTGTGCGTCTCGAAGCTCATTCCCAGATGAGTGAATGACTTGGACGGCACCAGATCCGACTTCTCCTCGTTTACTATAAAACCGAGACGTCGGAGCAATAGAAGAAGATTCTGAACATCGTTCTGAAGCGTTAACTCGTTGCCGTACCTCTGAAGAATGTCGTCCAGGTAGGTCGACATTACCGCAGACGAATGAGCTCGGAAGTAGATCATTACCGAGTTCATTACCCGAGTGAAAGCCCAGGGTGCTAGATTCAATCCGAAGCACATCGCCCGGAATTGATACACCACTCCTAGGACTGCGAAGCGTAGATACTTTCGGAATGTCGGATGTACCATGACGTGAAAGTACGCATCTTTGAGATCTATGCTCGTTGCATAATCGTTGCATAATCGTTCACCCGAATACTCGCTCTGACCGATCGAATCATCTCCATATAAAACTTCGGAGCGACGATCAGCTTGTTTATCCAGCTCAAATCTATGACTGGACGGAACGAGCCGTCTGGTTTCGGAACCAGAAACAGATGGCTGTAGAATCCCGGAGATTCCTGGTTTTCTACGACCTCTACCGCGTTCTTCATTAAAAGAGACTGCACCTCTGATAACAGAGCGTCTCTTTTCTGCGGATTTGACGGAAGATGAGTCCACTTTGGACTTCGAGTTAATGGAGGCTTTCGTTTGAAGGATATCTTTAGACCTTCCGAAGTCACTCCTCTCACCCAAGGGTCGTCCGTAATCGACGCCCATTCTTGTGAAAAGCTCGACAACCTTCCGCCAACCGGAACGCGATAGAGGTTTAAGCCATCACCTCCTGGACCTGCGAGGCCTGCGGTAGGAGAAACCACGTCTTCCACGACCCGCACCTCGCCCCGTCGACCTCGGGGCGTCCGACCGATTGTCCCGGCCTGAAGGACGTCCCGAACGAGAGTCGCTATCCTGACGGTCTCTCGAATAAGACCAAGAGGACGCACCGGAACCTCTATAGGAACCTCTCTTGGGCGCATTAGACCCAGAAGTGCCTGTCTTATTCGTGTCTGCTGTATCCGACTTCTTAGGAGCAGATTTGAACAACAGAGAATCCTTAGCTTTCTTTGTAATTTTATCATAAATAGCGGAAAGCTTGCCGTCAAAGAGAAGTTCTCCTGAGACCGAAGCGACTCTAAGAGAGTTCTTCACCTTAGAATCCACTAATGTGGATGTAGCTAGGGCTGCGTCACGTCTAACCAATTCCAGATTTGCCACTGAAAGGGCGGAGTTACACGTGGAATAAGCTACTGCCCTTGAAAGAAGTCTTAAAGAGGATTGTATATCCTGAAACTCTTTCCCCTGAAGGCGCAGTGATAACGCCTTAGTAAGGTGATCTGCGTAAGATAAGGCATCTAAATTGGCTCTGTTAGACGCAATAGCTGTTTCCAACACCGCGGTTGGAATAGAAGTTGACGACGGTAATGATAGCTCTAAGTCTTCCGCCTCGTCGTCCATACGCAGAGGAACTCTCGGTATACCCTGTCCTGCCGTATCGAATTTATTCCTTGCATTAATGAAAGGCAGGTTGAGAGTATTAGCGGACAAGAAACCTGCTTTCCCCGTCCTGGAAGCAAGTTTAAATATAGCGTCGTTCAATAATTCAAATGTTCTTGCAACATTATTGGACTGCGACGGAAACTCGGGAGCGATGTCCCTGAACCGCTCAAAAAATTCAGAGTCCAATGACGCTATAATTCTCTTGTCCGGAAGCGCAGCAGCCTGGCCCGATGGAACAACTTGAGGGAGAAAGTGCCGGATGAAGTCCACGGCAGCTTTATGTTGTTCCGAAATGGATAGCTCCAAGTCATCCGAATCCCTTTCACCATCCGGTCGGACCTCATGATGTTCCCGGTCGTCCGCCCCCGATGCTTCGGCGGAGCGTACCGACCCAGCGCCGTCGGATAATTCTTGATCCGACACCGTTTCTGTCGGTTGCTGGGATGCTGCGATAAGCTGTGCTATCTGCACAAGAATGTCCGGCGTCGAGACCTGCGGAGGCGCAGTCTTTCGCTGCTTCGCCGAGGGCAGCTCCGCATCAGATGGCTCCCGCATACTTTTCCTATGCGAACGTCCGGAGTCCATCGGTCTCGAATCCCTGGCTGCCGGATGGTGTGACCTGGTCGCCGAAGAATCCTTGATCGGCGAAGCTGGTAATATATCGGCGGTCACGCAGCCAAGGTGCGGTCGTGTGTGCTGACGAGAAGAGGAAGCCTTAACAGTCTCTGCGGACTGCTTATACAACGGAGCGTCCCGAGCGACGGACGTATGCTCCGCTAAAGACACATTTTGTACCACAACATCTGGTCCCAGATGTTGTTGTACGAGAGAGGGGCCTCTCTCGCTCGCGGCCCGGCTGAACCTGGACGAGCTAGGAACCGGACTCAAAGGCTTCCTCCGTTCTCGCTTACTATCCGCCGTCACTGGGTGTGCATCTATTATGTTTATAGTGCTCGCATCACCCAACATTTCCTTTTGGACCGCATCGGACGAACCCGGCTGCCGAACCATTCGGTGAATGGACGCTACACCGGGCGAGCTAGCGGACGACATTTGTCTAATCTCCATGAGCACTTTTGCCGCTAGCTCTGAATTCATTTGTGACGACGGACGCACACTTGAAGAAGATAACATGGAAACATCACCCTGTTCTGGTTCCTCTGAAATAGAAACTGAGAGAGTAGAGTGACCTTGCGGAGAAAGAGCCAGAATCGCTCTTTCTCCAGAAGCAACATATCGTGACACACGTTTCCAATGTTTCTCATCCCAATGTTCACATATAGGACAGGGATTAATGCGAGAACACTGACTACAATTAATACAATGATCATGAAAGTCAGAGGAAGATTTCTTCCTATTACAATTTGAACAACGTCCCTTCACTGTGAAAGAACAACAATAAGTCCTAGTTACTCGCACAAAAACCCTGACACAAAGATACATAATAACATGATCCATTAATAAATGAAAAAACAATTGCAAAACAAAATAATTTTGAAAAAATATTTTTTCAGCGAAGCCCAAGTTGCTGAAAAGTAACGTTGAGCCCCGATGGATCCGATGGCAAAGTGTGGTCAAAAATTTTAAATTTATATTAAATAATTAATGAGACACTTTCGGATAATACAAATGTATCTTATAGTGAGATAAACTACCCCTTCAAAAAAGGCTGTTGCCAATGAAAACAAACAGTGTAAAAACACTAGAAAACATGACTCCAGGCACTGAAAAAACTGGCCCGGAATCAGTCATCAATTACACTCTATCTGATGCAAAACAGAGACTCCCAAGGGAGAATCTGTAGAACATCAGATGGAAGATGCAGAACACAAACGTTATACACCCATGGGTGAAAACGTAACTATGGGGAAAATAACAGAAAACATTCTGTAACCAAGCAACTCTCCCAGGAAATTTTAGAAATGAAATTTCTCAAAAATATGCCAAAAGCATGGGAGAATTGCAAGGGGGGACTTTAGAAGGCTAGGGGAGAGGAAACACTGAATAAGCAGTGCAACAATTAGCAAGAATGACAACAAGAGGCCCATGCCTCGAAAATAGGCAACTTAACATAATTTCATCAAAAAATTTTAAGTACAGCCCTGATTATTTTTTGTCACTTCTTTTTCCTCTCCTCCTTCTATCCTCCTTAGAATCACATTTTCTCCAAGAATTACGTGTCTGGCATCCTTTAAACTGAGATTTACAAGCACAAAGATCAGTGAGATGTTGACTGATGAAGGGCCAAACAGAGAATGATAATTGGCGCCAATTTCGGGACGTCTGCGTCACTGCGCATGCGCAGTAGGGGCGTAGTATGGAGGTCCTTTAGGACATGATTTCTTTTTGTTTTGGATGCAAATTTTGGGGATTGGGGGGCAAAATTTGTGTTTGGCCCTGGTTTTGTTAGAGTTAGCACCAGCTAAGTCTGGGTCATTGGTACAGTATAAAAATATAATATTTCCAGTCTTTAACCACATCGTCTAGACGCATATGAACTCTCGGTATGCCCTGCACTGCCAAAATAAACTATTCGTATAAATGGTAAAGCGGCAGAAATGAGCAACGCGGACAAGAAACTAAACTATCATGCTTGTATGCATATATAGCGTCGAAAAATAAAACACATGTTGTAATGAAATTATTGGACTGCGTCGGTAAGTCAGGGACAATGTCCCCGAACCGATCAAAAATTCCGAGTCCAATGACGCTATAAGTCTCTTATCCAACATCGCAGCAATGTAGTCCGAAATAACAATCACTGGAAGATAATGCCAGAAGATATGAATGGCAGCTTCCGATACTACAAAAGGGAAAACTCGAAATCTTTCGAATCCCTTTCGCCATCCTGTCGGACCCTATAAAGCGTTCGGTCATCCGTACCTGATGCAACCGCGGACCGCACCGACCCAGCACCGTCGGATAATTCCTGATTCGACCAAGAAACTGTCAATTGCTGGGATGCTGCGAAACAACTGTGCTAACTCGGATAGCACGTCCGTCACTGAGACCTGAGGAGAAGCGGTCCTACAATGCATTGCCGCTGGAAGCTCCGTGATCGTTACCCCGTGCATACTACCAATATGCGAGCGAACGGAGTGTATAGGCCTCGTGTCCCTTGGCTACCGGATGGCGCGACCTATTCGCCGTAGAATCACTGAATGACGAAACTGATCGGATATTCGAGGTCACGTAGCCAATGTGCGGTCGTGTGCCCTGCTGTGAGGATGAGGAAGCATTATGGACAGTCTCTCGGACTGTCAATATAACGGAGCGTCCCGACCGACAGACATATGCTCCGAATGTAAAATATCAGAACCACAACATGCGGTCCCCAATGTTGTTGGACGAGAGAGGGACCTCTCTCGCTCACAGCCCGGACGGACCTGGACAAGCCAGGAACCGGACTAACAGGCTTCCTCCGATCTGTCCTCAATCTGCCGTCACTGGGTGAGTACTAAAGTAATTAAAGTGCTCGCATCACCCAAATCTCCTTCCTAGACCGCAACGGACGAACCCGGCAGCTGAACCATTCGATGAATGCACGCTACACCGGGTGAGCTAGCGAATGTCACTCCGTAGGCGATAGACATATTCCATGAGCACTTATTGCCACTAGCTCTTCATTAACTATGACGACAGAGGCACACTTTTGAAAGACATCTCCGTAACTTTGCGAACAAGAAACCAGAAATGCTTGGTTATAGCAAGCATATAATAATAATATATATAGCGTCGTTCAATAATTCGAAAGTTTGTGTGACATTATTGGACTATGTCGGAACTGAGGGACGATGTCCCTGAACCGAACCAAAAATTTCTAAGTCCACCGACACTATCAGTTTCTTATCCGGCATCGCAGCAATCTGGTCCGACAAAAGAAGCTGTAGAAGACCAAGTCAGATGACATACACAACAGCATATGTTGTTCCGAAAGGGAAAGCTCGAAATCCTCCAAATCCCTTTCGGTATCCCGTCGGTCCGGATGAAATTTTCGGACGTCCGTACCCGCTTCCGCGGAGCATCCCGACCCAACATCGTCGGATAAAAAATATGCGACAGATTCAGTTGATGCTGGGATGCTGCGATAAACTGTGCTATTTAGGAAAGCACGTCTGTTCCCGAGGCCTGTGCAGTAGCGGTCTTACGATGCATTGCCGCCGGAAGCTCCGTGTACGTTGACTCCCGCACCCATCCTATGCGAACGTCCGGAGTCTGCAGGCCTCGTGTCCCTGGCTACCGGATGGTGTGACCTGGTCGCCGATGATTCTCTGACTGGCGAAGCTGACTGGATATCCGTGGTCACGTAGCCAAGAGCGGTCGTGTGCGCTACCATGAGAATGAGGAAGCCTTATTGACAGTCTACTCCGGACTGACTATATGTCGGAGCGTCCCGAACGACGGACGTATGCTCCGAATGCGAAACATTTTGTACCACAACATCTGGGGCCAGATGTTGTTGTACGAGAGAGGGGCCTCTCTCGCTCGCCATCCGGATGGACCAGAACGAGCTATGAACCGGACTAAAAGGCTTCCTCCGTTCTCCCTCCGATTCGCCGTCACTGGGTGTGCATTTGGTTGATTTATAGTGCTCGCATCACCCCAAAATTCCTTCTAGACCGCAACGGACGAACCCGGCTGCCGAACCATTCGGTGAATGGACGCTACACCGGGCGAGCTAGCGGACGTCAAAGGCCGTCGAACCTACTAGGGTCCTCTTAGGCAATTGGTGTATTTACATGAGCACTTTTCCGCTAGCCCTTCATTAATTGTGACGACGGAGGCACACTGTTGGAAGACATCACAGATACATCACCCTAATCTTGATCGTCTGAAATAGAAATTGATAAAGTAGAGTGACCCTGCGGGGAAAGGACCGGAGTGTCCAATTCCCCAATAACATACCGTGACATACGCTTCCCATATTGTCATCAAAATCATACGATACAGAACAGGAGTTAATGCAAGTACACTGACCACATATAGAATGATTATAAAAGTCAGAGGAAGACTTCCTCTTATTACAATTGATCAATATCCTTTCAATGTGAAAAGAAAACAAGTCCTGGTACTCGCACTAACCCCTGGCAATCAAAATACATAATAATAATATGATCCATTAATATAGAAAAAATAATTGAAATCAAAATATTCTGAAAAAATATTTTTTCAGAACAGCCCAAGTTTCTGAAAAGTAACGTTGAGCCCCAATGGATCCCAAGCCTAAGTGTGGACAAAAATTTTAAAAATATTTTAAACAATTTATTCAACACTTACGAACAATAATAATGTATCTAGTTATGATTAAAATAACATCAAGATATTATTTTCCAGAAATCCCCCCCTCACACAGAGGGCTGTTGTAAATGTAAACAATGAATGTAAAAACACTAAAATAAGACTCCAGGCACCCAGGCCCGGAATCAGTTACCAAAAATACACTATCTGATGCAAAACAGAGACTTCCAGGGAAGAAACTGCAGAACATCAGATGGTAGATGCAGAACACAACGCCTAACCACCCGTAGGTGAAGACGTAAACATGGGGAAAAGAACAGAATTCATTCTGTTATTCAGCTAAAACTCCCAAGAAAATTTAGTAATAATAATTACAAAAACTATGCCAAAAGCATGGGAGAATAGCAAGGGGGGACTTAAAGGACAGGGAGAGAGGAAAACACTGAAAAAACAGTGTAACTAAATAATCAGAATGACAACAAAATGGCTGCTGCCTCGAAAATAGGTAACTTATTTATTTATTTATTGGTGTTTAAGGTCACATACTTATGCACAATGGCTAATCGTGACCGTGACAGTTTTACGGGTGGAGGAAGCCGGAGTACCCGGAGAGAACCACCGAGCAACGACGAGCAGCTGTCAGCTCTCCAACATCGTAACTCTGAACTCTGCAACGCAGCACAGGCAGGGTTAGATTGGTTGAAGACATGCGCACCATCGACGTGCAGTACGCCTCAGTACACAGCGTCATCGTGCCCCCATGTAGGCAATCGGGGTGAAGTGTCTTGCCCAAGGACACAACGCGGTTGCAGCAGGTGGGATTCGAACCGAGGACCTCTCGGCTTGCAGCCTGCACCTCTACCAACTGAGCCACCGCGCCCCCCAAATAGGTAACTTAACATAATTTCATTAAAAAATTTTAAGTTACAGCCCTGATAATATTCTGTCACACATTTTTCCTCTCCTCCTTCTCTATCCTCCTTAGAATCACCATTTCACTAATATTTATGTGTCTGGCATCATTTAAACTGAGATTTACAAGCACAAAGATCAGTCAGATGTTAACTGATGAAGGGCCAAACTTAGAATGATTAATGGCGCCAATTTCGGAACGTCCTTGACACTGTGCATGCGCAGTTGAGGTGAAGTGTGGAGGGCCTTTCAGGACATGTTTTCTTTGGTTTTAGATGCAAATTTTGGGGATTGGGGGGCAAAATTTGTGTTTGGCCCTATATTTTAAGAGTTAGCACCAGCTATGTCTGGGTCATTGGTACAGTATAAAAATATTATAAGTTACAGCCCTGAACACATCAAACCACTGTTTTTTTCCTCTCATCCTCTTAATGCATCCTTTGATCCACCAAAATCACCATTACTTTGTGTCTGGCATCATAAAAACTGAGATTTACAAGCACAGAAGTCAGTTAGTTGTTACTGACAGAAGGGCCAAACAAAGAATGAGGCTTTGCGCCAATTTCGGTACTTCCTTGACACTGTGCATGCGCAGTAGACAAAAGTATGCAGGACCATATAGGACAATAGTTTTTTGGTTTTGGATGCAAATTATTGGGGATTTGATGGGCAAAATTTGTGTTTGCCCTGAATATTTTAGAGTTAGCACCAGCTAAGTCTGGGCCATTGGTTGCCGTATAAAAATATAAAAATTCTTGTTTTTCAGAATTTTATTATGAGGGAGAGAGGAATGCCTCATTTTTTTAATCCATAAAGGAGTACAGTCAAGAATCCACATTTTCATCACAGAAATTTCCCATAATGCAGCTGCGTATTTAACCAACAATAATTTGTTTGAAAGAGCTCAGAAGTTTTGTTTAACTAGATACGACTGGTTGAATTTTAAGTCCTACAGGCACGAAATAGTATCCTCAAAGAAATTTTTATCAAATTACGATGGTGCTAGGAGAGAAAAAAATTTATTCCAGGAAATTCTTAATGTCATTCAACAGCTCTTTTTGCATCCAAAGTTTTCAATCATATTTATTTCTCATCAAAGTTTTGAAAGAATTAGCTTTTGTCAGTGCAGATGAACAAGTACTACATCTATCAACTGGAGAACAACACTTTTGATCAGACAAAAACTAGAAACTGTTTTAGCACACTAAAACATATGTCTCCCCTTCCTTTTTATTTAATGCACTGCAAATTCACATGCCAAATATCTAAGGTCTAGGTCAAAAGACAAAAAAGTTCTGGTCCGGACGAAGTTTCCCTTAAAAAAGCACATAAATCTGACCTTCAGATGAAAGGTCAAGGTCATATGAAGGTCATTATGGTACGCGACATACTGGCTCATCGTGATACATCCACATGCCAAATATCTAAGGTCTAGATCAAAAGACAAAACAGTTATGCCCCGGACCAAGTTTCCCTTAAAAAGCACATAAATCTGACGTTCAGGTCAATGGTCAAGGTCACATGAAGGTCACTATGGTACGCAACACACCGGCCCATGGTGATACATCCACATGCCAAATATCTAAGGTCTAGGTCAAAAGACAAAAAAGTTATGCCCCGGACAAAGTTTCCCTTAAAAAGCACATAAATCTGACCTTCAGGTCAAAGGTCAAGGTCACATGAAGGTCACTATGGTACGTGACACACCAGCTCAAGGTGATACATCCACATGCCAAATATCTAAGGTCTAGGTCAAAAGACAAAAAAGTTATGCCTCAGACAAAGTTTCGTTTAAAATGCACATAAATCTGACCTTCAGGTCAAATGTCAAGGTCACATGAAGGTCACTATGGTACGCGACACACCGGCTCATGGTGATACATCCACATGCCCAATATCTAAGGTCTAGGTCAAAGGTCAAAAAAGTTATGCCCCGGACAAAGTTTGTATGAGAAGAAGGAGGAGGAGAAGAAGAAGAAGAATATGCACTAAAGCAATATGTCTCCCTTCTGGGAAGGGAGACATAATAAACAAGAGGCCCCAAGGGGCCTTAATCGCTCACCGGGCAAAGTGATTCATACAAAGTGGTTCAAAGAAGTATTTGGGGTCACATTCAGTTAGACATGGTTCATCAACACTACAAAGGAATGAAGTCATGAGAGACAAATTTTATGGAACTAGGGACATGGCTTGAACAAACTTGAATCTTACCCCCCTAAGGATGCTGCATACCAAATATCAAAAGCATTCATCTGCTGGATCTGAAGAAGAAGATTTAAAAAAAATTCCTCATTTTGAACTAAGTTATCATTTGCCTCCCACAGTGAGCCCAAATATGAACCCAGAGACTTGGCTTGAACAAACTTGAATCTCACCCCCTAAGGATGCTGCATGCCAAATATCAAAACATTCTGACTGCTGAATCTGAAGAAGACTTTTAAAGAAAAATTCCTCATATTGACTAAGTTATAATTCGGGCCAAATATGGACCCAGGGACTTGGCTTTAACAAACTTGACAACCCCCCCCCCCCCCCCTCCCCAGGATGCTACACACTACATATCAAAACATTCCGACTACTGGATCTGAAGAAGAAGAAAATTCCTCATTTCGAACTAAGTTACAATTCAAGCTCCCACATTGAGCCCAAATATGGACCTAGGGATATGGCTTGAACAAACTTGAATCCCCACCCCCCCCCCCACCCCCCCCCCCCCCCCCCACCCCCCCCAGGATGCTGCATACCAAATATCAAAACATTCCGACTGCTGGATCTGAAGAAGAAGATTTTTAAAGAAAATTCCTCATTCTGAACTAAGTTATCATTCGGGTTCCCACAGTGAGCCCAAATGTGGAGCTATGGACATAGTTTGAACAAACTTGAATCTCACCCCCCTAAAGATGCTGCATACCAAATATACTCGCCCAAAAAAGAAAGTGTGCATTGCAGAAATTGATCAAACTCCCAAAAAATAATTTTGTAGGTGTAAAGTGTGTTAACCTGTTCATGAATAAGTTATATTGAACACAAAAACAGCTTTCCCCGTTAAAACTGCATTAATGTTAAATGACGTGCTGCACGTTTGTGAAAAGGCATGTTTTGCACGTGGAGAGTCTGAAAATTCATGCAGCAGTGTGAATCCTTGGGTATTTAAACACTAAAGTAAGGCCTTCCTATCGTTCACATTCAAACTTGCGCTGCTGTTAAAACGACTCCACATTAGCATGCCAAGATTGACAATGAATCAACGTCTCCTTGCCCTGGGTATGTTAAGAGCTGGCAGAACACACAGAGAGGTTGCCCAGCATTTGAACTGCCACCGTAACACTGTAAACAGGCTAGTTCATCGACATGCACAACATGATGACGTTCGAGACCGACCCCGCTCCAGGAGACCCCGAGTTACCACCCCTGCACAAGATCGGTATATCCGTGTCGTCCATCTCCGGAACCGGCAACAAACGGCAACAACGACAGCCAGGAACATCCCTAACCTGAGACGGATACATCCTCAAACAGTAATCAACCACCTGAGAGAATACGGCTTACGTCCTCGAAGACCTCCAATTCATCCGATTTTGACGTTACGTCATCGTCATGCTCGACTGCAGTGGTGTAGAGTAGGGTTAGGATTAGCCTAACCTAATCTAATCCTACCCTAACCTAACCCTACCTAACCTAACCCTACCCTAACCCACTTCCATGCTAACTTGTTCGCTTCCATGAGGCGTAGATGCACAGCAGTAGTCGATGCAGACGGAGGTCATACAAGATATTGAGTGTGTGACTTTTGTGTTTGACCCTTAGTGTCTTTGACTCTCCATGGCACCAAGAGTATTCATCGTAGCATAATGAAATTTCTTGTGTTGATCACAAATTGATTCATCTGTGATTGAATAAAATTTCCATGAATGAAAATGATATATATCTTTTTTTAGTGTTATTTTTTAGCATGCACACTTTCTTTTTTGGGAGAGTATATAAAAACATTCTGACTGCTGGATCTGAAGAAGAAGATTTTTAAAGAAAATTCCTCATTTTGAACTAAGTTATAATTCAGGCTACCACAGTGGGCCCAAATATGAACCCAGGGACTTGGCTTGAACAAACTTGAATCTCACCCCCCTTAAGGATGCTGCACACCAAATATCAAAAGATTCTGCCTGCTGGATCTTGAGAAGAAGATTTTTAAAGAAATTTGCCTGAAATGCACTAAGTTCAAATTTGGGCTCCTATACTGAGCCTAAATATGAATCCAGGGGGCCGATTTGAACAAACTTGAATCAGATCCACCCCACAATGTTGCATACCAAATATCAAAAGATTCTGCCTGCTGGATCTGGAGAAGAAGATTTTTTAAGAAATTTGCCTGAAATGCACGAAGTTCGAATTTGGGCTTTTATAGTGAGCTCAAATATGAATCCAGGGGCCCGATTTGAACAAACTTGAATCAGACCCATACCAAGATGCTGCATACCAAGTATCAAAAGATTCTGCCCACTGGTTCTGGAGAAGAAGATTTTTTGAATAATTTTTCTATAATTCATACGGTGCTATCAGAGTTATGCCCCATACAGAGCCTCCATGGGACGTGTCCATTTCATTTGAACAAACATGAATTGCCATATAGTAATGAACATCCACATGAAGTTTCGTGAAAATCGGACCAGTGGTTTCAGAGGAGAAGTCGTTTGAAAAATGTTCACGATGCCGGACGACGACGGATGCCGCCGGACGACGACGGCCGGCCAGTGATAAGCTCCCTTCGGTGAGCTAACCAGGTAAAATGAAATTTTTATGAGACAAAATTTTCTGTATGCCTCTGAATCGAGATTTGTTCGAAAAGCCTAATCAAATGATTACATTCTAAGTAAAACATCTGACACTGTACTGAACAGACTGATTTATGGGCAAATGGAAACTGAATTGTATGATCTTATCAACATCTAAAAGTAAGGCCCCCATAAAGTAGATCTTGTTTCTCAGGCCATTTTTTGTACAATTGCATGTGTATGGGCAGTTTTTTATTTTATTTTTTATTTTTGTAATTATTTCTTTGCCATCAAAGGTTCATGTTCTTGGTTTGTTTTATGTTTTAGGCCTCATAATCTATAGAATAGCACGGGTGGTGGTGTATTTCATCCCTTGAGTGCAAGAAGGCTTTGCAATGCTAAGGCATTGCAAAGCCTTTTTGCACTCAATGGACAAATTTATCAAGTTTATTAACTTGGGTAAAATATCAGACAAAAACTATTCAATTTTTATTTTTAAAGTTTGCACTGGTTATAAAAAGAGAGTATGCAGCAGCCAAAAGAACCATGTAAGAAGGCCTGAGGAACAGATTTTTAACTTTTTTTATAGGTCTAAAGCAACAAGAATGTATGAGCAGTGTAGGCAGTTTATTTCAGATACCAGGGATTTACTATGTAGTCTATGGGGTTCTGTTATGGGCATTTCCCCAATGAATGCATTTAGTATAGTTGCCTTCCACTCACAAGCCATTAATTCACAATTATTCAACAAGCAATGAAAATTAACTCATGAAGGAATGTCTGGACAATCTTTTAGAGATTCTACTTCACCACAACCTCCAGCCTTGAAGGCTGAGAAATAATTTCTAGTAAGTCTTGGACTGGGCCTTGTGAAGCATCAAATTTCAATTTGATTTAAAATTATCTTGATGATTTGATTCAAGTCAAACAGATAAGGGAATTTTCAAATCGCCGAGATGTTCTCAAAATCATACGAAGTGTCTCCTCCTCTATCATCAAGTCTCCTGCAGGGAGACCTGATGATAGAAGAGTTCAAAGAGGTGCTGCTTTCGATTCCGTTTCGGGAATATTCTGCTTTTTGACTGATTTACCCAAAATAACAAGTTGACATTGAATGCAATACTTAATTGCAGACCAGAAATATTTAGCTGTAAGAAGGTGTAATATCTAAAACTTGTAGAGTGGTGAGATTTAATTCAATTTCCTCTGCCTGATTGAATTTGATGTGAAATTTGAAATTCACAGGGTGCGATCTTGGCTGCAAAGACTCAACTAGGAAGCACTGCCAGGGCAATTTTATCATTTTCTGCAATACTTCTCACAACTGTACTTTCAGAAGGTCCTGTTCTGGTGTGTCAGAAGGTGCTAAAGCTGAAATTAGAACTTGAAGGGTTAAGTCCTTAACCCTTTACCTAACATGAAAAGCAGACGACATTTGCCAAAAAAATTCTTGACTAACTATTATTTTCATATTTCGTCTCAAAAACATAGGTTATGACCCCTCATTGGAACGAGCTCGACGAGCTTGTTCCAATGAGGGGTCATAACCTATGTTTTAGAGACAAAACATGAAAAAATAATGAAAATTAATTGGCGATTTTTGAGAATAGCGCTGGCCGGTTTTGGCCGTTACGTTAGGTAAAGGGTTAAGGAAAGTAAGTGAGAGTAAGTGCAAAAGTTATGTCAGGAGCAACTTTTCATAAACTTAAAAAAATTCTCTAATATTTTCCCAACAAAAAGAAATTTCCTATTTGGATTGGTCTGGGCATCTATTCTCAAAGTAGACAAGAAAATCACTGGATACATATATTTTTACTAACCTTTGGGAAATAATTGCAGAAAAACTGGTAAATGACATGATTGTTCAATGATGATCTCTCATCTAATAATACAGCATCTACATAATCTATGAAAAAGCTGCTTTCACATAAAATCCTTATGCAATTTTTGTCCACTTGCTGAAAATGGAAAGAATATTTCCAAAATAATTTATTTTATGAGGCATTATTTTGACTTCCAGTGACAAGATGTACTAAGAATCATTATAGAGGGCATGGGTATTATTGGATTCGCTGATTGTGTGCTGCTATTAATAAACTATCAATAAAACAAAGGGCCATAAAAGTTAAAAAATTTATAGTAATTTATATATTTTTTATACTTACCAATGACCCAGACTTAGCTGGTGCTAACTCCACAAAAACCAGGGCCAAACACAAATTTTGCCCCCCAATCCCCAAAATTTGCATCCAAAACAAAAAGAAATCATGTCCTAAAGGACCTCCATAGTACGACTCTACTGCGCATGCGCAGTGACGCAGTCGTCCCGAAATTGGCGCCAAATATCATTCTTACTGGCAGTGCCTGGTCAGCGCTATGTACTCAGCGGGGAGGCAAGAGTTCCCAACTCAGGGAGGGCCATCCCCATCTGGGTCATTGGTAAGTATAAAAAATATATAAATTACTATAAATTTTTTAACATTTTTATACTGTACCAATGACCCAGACTTAGCTGAATAGTAAACAGGCTGGAGGGCCTAGGACATAGAGGAAAATCCAATAAGCTCAAATATAAAATAAAGAGGTAACCCCTTAAGGAGAAAAGGAGTATTAGGCTTTACATGTATCTTTCTTATTTAATATTTAAATTAGAAAGATACACTACCCTTAATAATTGAGCACAATAACATTCATGTTCTCTATTAACATCCAGTATAACCCTTATACTAATTATTTTTAAAGCAAGCCAATAAATAAAGTAGTCCAGAGAATTGAGACTCTTTATAATCATTTAAAAGTGTCCGAGTATTGTATATTAAAGCCCGTTTGACACTTGACATATACAAATGCTTCACACCGAGCTACACTTTAAAAATAAGACATGAATGAAATTAAACATTAATATTACACTTTAAAACCATCCCGGAAGCGACTCAGAAATACTGTCTTGGAGGAGGCATTCCCTTGCTTTTCACTATAAAGCAGGTGACCTAAGGGAACACCCGCCCCCCCCCCCCCTTCCCCTTGCCCTGGGTCAAATAGCCCAGAGCGAAGAGGGCAGCCGGACGGAGTCACTGCCGGAACAGAAAGCCTGCATAACTATAGTTGCAACTGTTTAGTGGACGACATTCTGAGCAACAGATAACGGACCTAAACAATGCAGGTCTCCAGAAATGGACTCAATATTTCTGAGATAAAAATTAGTAAATGTGGATGGCTGAGACCAATAAGCAGCCTTCATTAAATCTGTAATAGCAACACTATTAGCATAAGCCCAGGAAGTAGAAAGAGCTCTTACTTCATGAGCAGAAATCTTAAGCACAGACTGCTGAGAAGAAGATAAATCTTCATACGCAGTACGGATAGTTAACTGAATCCATCTAGCAATAGAATGGACTGAAATGTCCTTTCTATTAGGCATCAAAGACAGAAAGAAACGTTTCCGTCCCTTTCTGATGAACTGAGATCTCTGTTTATAGATACGTAGTGCTCTAACAGGACAGAGTAAAGGCCTACGCCCGTCTGAAGACGGAAGAGCCTTAATAACAATAGGTTCCGGATATTTATTAGGAGCCTGATTCTTAGCTAAAAAACCGACATTAGTAGTGAAGGTGATAGTGTTCCCAACACTACGATAATGAGAATCATCCACCGATAGTGCATGAAGCTCACTGACTCTTCTGGCAGAAGAGAAAGCTAAGAGAAAAGCTGTCTTATAAGATAAGAATTTGAAATCTACTGTCCCAAGAGGTTCAAATGGCTTTTCCTTCAATTTAAGGAGAACCCAAGCTAAATTCCACTTAGGAATTAATCTAAGAGTTCTGGGTCTATTTATCGAAAAGTTTCTAACCAATTTCGATAAAGAGACATTAGATCCAATTTGTAAACTATCATGATGTGCATAGGTATCAGATAACATAGATCTATAACCCTTTATAGTAACAGGTTGCAGTTTGATTTCGTCAAACAAGTATACTAGAAAGTTAGCAATGTCTGGTATAGAGGGATCAAATATATCAACAGAATGATCCCTACACCAACGACGGAAAACCTTCCACTTAGCCGCATAGTTTAGCGAAGAGGAGGTCCTCCTACAGTTAGAAATCGCGTCCACTGCTCGTCCTGTAAAGTGCTTGCCATGCAAGAAGGACCGCACAACGGAAAAACGTGAAGGTTGAGACCTTGCGGGTTGTGATGTAGTTGGCGCGATTTCCCCTGCCAAAGAAGATCCTCTCGTGGAGGGAGCTTCCGCGGTTGGTCCCACAACAGACACCTGAGTAGATTTATCCACAGTCTCTGTGGCGACAGAGATGCTACCAACAGAATCTTGCATTGAGATTGTTTTATCTTTAGCAATACTTGTTGAATTAACGGCGCTGGAGGATACGCATATCCTATCATTCCGTCCCAAGGGATCGATAGAGCGTCTACTGCAAATGCTCTTGGATCCGGACACGGGGACACATACGTCTGCAACTGATTGTTGAGATGTGTCGCAAATAAGTCTATCATTGGCCGTTCCCATTGGTAGCAAATCTGATTGAATACTTGTTTGTTGAGAGTCCACTCCGACGGCAACAAGCGACCCTTTCGTGAAAGGGAGTCTGCTAGCACATTCAGACGACCCGGTATGTGACGGACCGAAAGAAGAACGTGATGTTCCAACGCAAACAGAAGGATTCTTTCCGTTAGATTGAACAACGGAACTGAATGAGTGCCTCCCTGATTCCGTATATACGCCACTACTGTCGTATTGTCGGATAGGATTTGGACATGAGCATCGTGAATAATGTCCATCCAGTGACGTAACGCAAGCCAGATTGACATCATTTCCTTGATGTTTATGTGCTTGCACAGGAATTGCGGATCCCAAAGACCCTGGCATCTCGAATCCGTTGGGATTAATGATGCACCCCAACCTGTTTGACTGGCATCCGTCATAATGGTAAAACTCGGATCCGGCAACTGCAGCGGAACTCCCTGAGTTAACCACTGAATGTTTGCCCAAGTCTGAATCTCTTGTTTCACTTGATCTGACAAGAGAACGTCTACATCGAGCGAATGAATTTTCACACTCCAATTCTGAGTCAGGAAAATTTGAAGAGGCCGAGTGCGTAGCCGTCCCATCGGAATGAGATCCGCGGCGGCTCTGCACAGACCTATCAGTCTCATAAATTCTCTCGCCGTGACTTTGTCTGTATTCAGACAATAGCGAGCGTAACAACTGACTAATTTCGCTCTGGTTAACGGCAGACGAACGAGATTGTTGTGCGTCTCGAAGCTCATTCCCAGATGAGTGAATGACTTGGACGGAACCAGATCCGACTTCTCCTCGTTTACTATGAAACCGAGACGTCGGAGCAATAGAAGAAGATTCTGAACATCGTTCTGAAGCGTTAACTCGTTGCCGTACCTCTGAAGAATGTCGTCCAGGTAGGCCGACGTTACCGCAGACGAATGAGCTCGGAAGTAGATCATTACCGAGTTCATTACCCGAGTGAAAGCCCAGGGTGCTAGATTCAATCCGAAGCACATGGCCCGGAACTGATACACCACTCCTAGGACTGCGAAGCGTAGATACTTTCGGAATGTCGGATGTACCATGACGTGAAAGTACGCATCTTTGAGATCTATGCTCGTTGCATAATCGTTCACCCGAATACTCGCTCTGACCGATCGAATCGTCTCCATATAAAACTTCGGAGCGACGATCAGCTTGTTTATCCAGCTCAAATCTATGACTGGACGGAACGAGCCGTCTGGTTTCGGAACCAGAAACAGATGGCTGTAGAATCCCAGCGATTCCTGGTTTTCTACGACCTCTATCGCGTTCTTCATTAAAGGAGACTGCACCTCTGATAGCAGAGCGTCTCTTATCTGAGGGTTTGACGGAAGATGAGTCCACTTTGGACTTCGAGTTAATGGAGGCTTTCGTTTGAAGGATATCTTTAGACCTTCCGAAGACACTCCTCTCACCCACGGGTCGTCCGTAATCGACGCCCACTCTTGAGAAAAACTCGACAACCTTCCGCCAACCGGAACGCAATAGGGGTTTGAGCCATCACCTCCTGGATCTGCGAGGCCTGCGGTAGAAGAAACCACGCCTTCCACGACCCGCACCTCGCCTCGTCGACCTCGGGGCGTCCGACCGATTGTCCCGGCCTGAAGGACGTCCCGAACGAGAGTCACTATCCTGACGGTCTCTCGAATAAGAGCTAGAGGACGCACCGGAACCTCTATAGGAACCTCTCTTGGGCGGATAAGACCCAGAAGTGCCCGCCTTATTCGTGTCTGCTGTATCCGACCTTTTAGGAGCGGATCTAAACAACAGAGAATCACTAGCTTTCTTTTTAATATTATCATAAATAGCGGAAAGCTTGCCGTCAAAGAGAAGATCTCCTGAGACCGAAGCGACTCTAAGAGAGTTCTTCACCTTAGAATCCACTAGTGTGGATGTAGACAGGGCTGCGTCACGTCTAACCAACTCCAGATTTGCCACTGAAAGGGCGGAGTTACACGTGGAATAAGCTACTGCCCTTGAAAGAAGTCTTAAGGAGGATTGTATATCCTGAAACTCTTCCCCTTGAAGACGCAGTGATAACGCCTTAGTAAGGTGATCTGCGTAAGATAAGGCATCTAAATTGGCTCTGTTAGACGCAATAGCTGTTTCCAACACTGCGGTTGGAATAGAAGCTGACGACGGTAATGATAGCTCTAAGTCTTCCGCCTCGTCGTCCATACGCAGAGGAACTCTCGGTATACCCTGACCTGCCGTGTCGAATTTATTCCTTGCATTAATGAAAGGCAGGTTGAGAGTATTTGCGGACAAGAAGCCTGCTTTCCCCGTCCTGGAAGCAAGTTTAAAAATAGCGTCGTTCAATAATTCAAATGTTCTTGCAACATTATTGGACTGCGACGGAAACTCGGGAGCGATGTCCCTGAACCACTCGAAAAAATCAGAGTCCAATGACGCTATAATTCTCCTGTCCGGAAGCGCAGCAGTCTGGCCCGACGGAACAACTTGAGGAAGAAAGTGCCGGATGAAGTCCACGGCAGCTTTGTGTTGTTCCGAAAGGGATAGCTCCAATTCATCCGTATCCCTTTCACCATCCGGTCGGACCTCCCGATGTTCCCGGTCGTCCGCCCCCGATGCTTCGGCGGAGCGTACCGACCCAGCGCCGTCGGATAATTCTCGATCCGACACCGTTTCTGTCGGCTGCTGGGATGCTGCGATAAGCTGTGCTATCTGCACTAGAATGTCCGACGTCGAGACCTGCGGAGGAGCGGTCTTTCGCTGCTTCGCCGAGGGCAGCTCCGCATCAGATGGCTCCCGCATACTTTTCCTATGCGAACGTCCGGAGTCCATCGGTCTCGAATCCCTGGCTGCCGGATGGTGTGACCTGGTCGCCGAAGAATCCTTCATCGGCGAAGCTGGCAAAAAATCGGAGGTCACGCAGCCAAGGAGCGGTCGTGTGCGCCGACGAGAAGAGGAAGCCTTAACAGTCTCTGCGGACTGCTTATACAACGAAGCGTCCCGAGCGACGGACGTATGCTCCGCTAAAGACACATTTTGTACCACAACATCTGGTCCCAGATGTTGTTGTACGAGAGAGGGGCCTCTCTCGCTCGCGGCCCGGCTGGACCTGGACGAGCTAGGAACCGGACTAAAAGGCTTCCTCCGTTCTCGTTCACTATCCGCCGTCACTGGGTGTGCATCTATTATTTTTATAGTGCTCGCATCACCCAAAATTTCCTCTTGGACCGCATCGGACGAACCCGGCTGCCGAACCATTCGGTGAATGGACGCTACACCGGGCGAGCTAGCGGACGACATTTGTCTAATCTCCATGAGCACTTTTGCCGCTAGCTCTGTATTTAATTGTGACGACGGACGCACACTTGAAGAAGATAACATGGAAACATCACCCTGCTCTGGTTCCTCTGAAATAGAAACTGAGAGAGTAGAGTGACCTTGTGGAGAAAGAGCTGGCATCGCTCTTTCTCCAGAAACAACATATCGTGACACACGTTTCCAATGTTTCTCATCCCAATGTTCACATACAGGACAGGGATTAATGCGAGAACACTGACTACAATTAATGCAATAATCATGAAAGTCAGAGGAAGATTTCTTCCTATTACAATTTGAACAAGTTCCCTTCATTGTGAAAGAACAACAATAAGTCCTAGTTACTCGCAAAAACCCCTGACACAAAGATACATAATAACATGATCCATTAATAAATGAAAAAACAATTGCAAAACAAAATAATTTTGAAAAAATATTTTTTCAGAGAAGCCCAAGTTGCTGAAAAGTAACGTTGAGCCCCGATGGATCCGATGGCAAAGTGTGGTCAAAAATTTTAAAATTATATAAAATAATTAATGAGACACTTTCGGATAATATAAATGTATCTTATAATGAGATAAACTACCTCAAAGGCAAACAGCCCCCCTCAAAAAAGGCTGTTGCCAATGAAAACAAACAGTGTAAACACAGAAGAAAACATGACTCCAGGCACTGAAAAAACTGGCCCGGAATCAGTCATCAATTACACTCTATCTGATGCAAAACAGAGACTCCCAGGGGAGAATCTGCAGAACATCAGATGGAAGATGCAGAACACAAACGTTATACACCCATGGGTGAAAACGTAACTATGGGGAAAATAACAGAAAACATTCTGTAACCAAGCAACTCTCCCAGGGAATTTTTAGAAATGAAACTTCTCAAAAATATGCCAAAAGCATGGGAGAATTGCAAGGGGGGACTTTAGAAGGTTAGGGGAGAGGAAACACTGAATAAGCAGTGCAACAATTAGCAAGAATGACAACAAGAGGCGTTTGCCTCGAAAATAGGCAACTTAACATAATTTCAACAAAAAATTTTAAGTACAGCCCTGATTATTTTTTGCCACTTCTTTTTTCCTCTCCTCCTTCTATCCTCCTTAGAATCACATTTTCTCCAAGAATTACGTGTCTGGCATCCTTTAAACTGAGATTTACAAGCACAAAGATCAGTGAGATGTTGACTGATGAAGGGCCAAACAGAGAATGATATTTGGCGCCAATTTCGGGACGACTGCGTCACTGCGCATGCGCAGTAGAGTCGTACTATGGAGGTCCTTTAGGACATGATTTCTTTTTGTTTTGGATGCAAATTTTGGGGATTGGGGGGCAAAATTTGTGTTTGGCCCTGGTTTTTGTGGAGTTAGCACCAGCTAAGTCTGGGTCATTGGTACAGTATAAAAATATCCTTTGGTTTAACTTTTAAATGCTTGGGAATTTGAGTTTTTTTTTCAAAATTAACTCCTAGCACTCTTGATAGATTTCAAAACTTCTTTATTGACTCCATATTGTCCAAGTAGAATGAAAAATCGTACAAAATATATCTTGTTTGACAGAGTTCAATGAGCTCTGTCAAACAAGATATAATTTATTAAATTCTCAGCTGCATTGTGGGAAAAATTTGTTGCTGAAAACTTTGGAATTTTGCCATCAGAGTGCAGAGGGTTAATGGTTACCAACACTGTCACATTCATATAGAACTGACCAAAGGCAGTCCTAGATCTGTTGCTCGAGAGGTTGTGTTTTTGTTTATTTTTTAATAAATAAGAAAAATTGTTATAAACTTCCCTTCGATGATCGTATCAGATCTCACAGGATGATCACAAAGTGATCAGCACATGAAGGTGTGCACATGGCCATGGGCTGTAGGTATTTAGACTACAGTTATATGCAGAACTCCCTATGGAAATGTGTAACTGGGTCCTTGGTATCCCCCACACCTCCCCACACACACACCTAATGTCCTGCAACTTTCTCAGTCACCCCTTCTCCCCGCAACCCAACCTACACAAATTAGAGATTTTATATTTTGTTGTAAACAAATGGTGACAATCCGATTCTCCTACTTTCTTAATCTACATGGTAGGGTGGAAGAATTGGGAAGTGCTAATTACATTGCTGTGAGGCTAGTTCAAGAGTTTTGAATTAACCCTTAAAGGCCTATTTCCGACTTTCACGACCTCAGAACAGGTGCCCTTAACATACAATCATGAGTAGGTCGTGCTGACAATAAACAAATTACACAGACAGTGGTTTCTAGCCAAGACTTGACTAGAGATCACTGTAAAGCCAATGGATGTGTACAGGCTGTGATCAGGTGTGAATTCACGACAATTGTCCAGGCCCTTAAGGGCTAATAGTTAATTTTGTGATAGTAGCAGATATTTCAGGTACTAAATATGGCAAGGCAATACTTGGAAGGATTTTACAGCTAGGCTAATAAACAATTACAAGGCAATGTTTTTTATTACATTTGAGTGGAAACATTTAACATACATTGTAACATAAGGTAATAACATAAATGTTTTAACATAATGTTTCTAACATTAATTAAGCAAAAAAAATTGGTAAACCAAATCACAGCAAAAGTAGACACAAAACACACCTACTGTTTAACTGATGTTGTGGGGACTTTTTTGTAGTGTTCTCAGTAACAAACAATGACAAACATGTTCCTTCAAAGTCAGAAAGACAAACCCCAACTATTGTTTTCTTTGTGAGACATCGAGAAACAAAGGAAATGAAAAAATTTATAGTAATTTATATATTTTTTATACTTACTAACGGCCCAGACTAGCTGGTGCTAACCCCAAAATATCTAAGGCCAAACACAAATTTTGCCCCCCCAATCCCCAAAATTTGCATGCAAAACCAAAAATTTGAAGTCCTATCTGGCCCTCCATACATTTACCCTCCGGACATGCACAGACGCCAGGAAGACACCGAATCTGGTGCCAACATCATTCTTTGTAACAAGATTATAATATAATAATTCAGCGGGGAGGTATGAGTGCCAAGTACTGCCCACTCATGGGAGGGCCATTCCCATCTGGGCCACTGGTAAGTATAAAAAATATATAAATTACTATAAATTTTTTCATATTTTTATACTGTATACCACTGGCGCAGACTAGCTGAATCATAAAAAGGTGGAGGGCCTAGAACTTCCAAAATAGTAGATCAACATAGATCAAATCCTTCAATCCATGATGAAGAAAATTAGAATAATTAGAATTTAAATCTTTGTCTCTTTATACCATAATAGAAGAGACATATCCTAATATGTATCCCAATTATGTAAATCCTAAATCCAAGCATGAAATCATGTTAATTAGGATGTAACAAATAAACAATTTTTAAGACTAGTCTGGACTAAACCCTAAAACTTAGAATGGCATATTGAGAATGAGAGAAAATTGCCCATAAACCTACGCCAAACAATAATACTACAGCTGATCACCGAATACAGTATGGACAAACCAGCTTCCTTAATAGTTACATACCCAATAAGCCAGAGAAGTGGACAAAATGACCCACCCCCCTTTTTTTAACATATCTTCAAAAGAAAGAGGGGAGAGCTCTGGAATCAATAAGCAGAACCCGGAAATGATATAAATAAATATCGATCAGGCACTCAAAAATTAATTCATGAATAATGGTGCTTATTACCACTTCACAAGCCAAGGCTATAGCGATGATTTTAGTAAATAACATTATCCGCTACAAAATATGCACTGCAGATGGCATACACAAGTACGACGAAATCAGTGAAATAATAATATAACATATACATACAAAAGCGAGATACGATGAACAATCTCTGCAGAGAAAACATGCTTCAAGATCATTCACAGGAGGCCTCTGTAATATTAAATCTGGTAAGAACACTCTCCAACGTGTACTATTTGGTATCTACAACTATAAACACGTGAGAATATGCTATTTGAGAACCGACAAAATAGAAACCTGGATCAAGAAATGGAGGTAGGTATGATTAACCGGCTCCAACACAGACCGCCCCCGAAATATATAATAATTTCAAGGTCCACCAAAGTTATAGCGTAATTACATATTGCGCAAGTGCATAAAAATCCAGCCTGCAATCATCTAAAAACCACTAAATGGTTATCCAGTCACCTATGAACTCAAATAGCAGCCATTATGATGATTAAATAAGTGTCTGTATATTAGAAATCAGAAAATAAACACCTGAAACGAATGCAACAGAACTGCATATATGCCTATGAGGGCGCCATCCAACACGCCCCAAATGCAAAGTATGTATGTATAAAATATATATACGCGACAGTGTGAGTGTGGGGGAGGGGGGAGGTGGATTCGAATATATGCCAAAACCTCCTCACCCACATTAATAATCATTGCTGGTCCAGACAGCAATAATATAGAGACCACAAAGCTCTTTCACATCTGACATACTCTGTAATGCCACTGAGAGCGGAGAATGACGTGAAGAAGAAAACCCTCTCGTGGGGAAGCTTCTGGTGAATGTTCAATAACGGACACCAAAACCTTAATGAAATCAATAGAAACAAATGAACTGAAGGATACACATATCCTATCATTCATTCCCATGAAAACGGCTGAGCGTCAAATGTATGCGCTCAAATGCCTAATACTGGCGACACAAATAATGGAAACTATTATTCCCGTGCGCCGCAAACTTAACTATCCTGAAGTGATCCTATATAAGATCATGTAATAGCCATTCAGTTAGAATAAGCCCAAGATGTAGCCAGCGCTTTACTTCATGCACTGAAATCTTAAGCACTGACTGCTGATCGGAAGATAAATTTACCTAAGCAGTACAAATAGCTAACTGACTTTATTTAACAATAGAATGAATGTAAACGTCCCTTCTATTGGAAATTAATGACAAAAGAAGCGTTTCTTCTCTTCTGAAAAACTCTGATCTGCGTCTAAAAATACATGAACAGTAATAATTCAATGATGTAGCGTAAACAATGAGATATCATTTCTGAATATGTGGTTTCCAAGAACCGAGGGTCCCAAGATCCCTGCATAGAGAGACTCAGGACTGTAACCCAATATATGAACTCACGTCCGTAATAATTGAGAAAACCGTTAATATATGCCCAAACTTGACCTTATGTTAAAAGATTCTCTAAAACAAAACAGGTCTAGAGCGAAAAACGTCTACCACTCCAGTTAAGAATAACTGGAGGGGACGTGTGCGTAAGCGACCCATCGAAATAACATTCATAGCCACTCTGCACAACCCCATCCGGCACCTAAAATTTTCCGCTGTTAATGCATCAGATAACAGATAAAAGCGAGCCAAACAGCTGGCTAATTCGCTCTGTGAAAAAACAGATGACCCAGCCAGATGAAAATGAATTGTGGGATACGTGTATCCTATCATAAATCCCATGAGACATTATCTAGTTCACAATACAAGTGATCTAAAGAACTATACTCGCTACATTGCTGAACGCTCGTTTTTTGACTGAAAGATGATCATAAATAACCTAATTATCCAGTTCCAGACAAAATTGGTTGGACCGAGCTCTGTAAGAGCCTCGAGCCACCGGCTCAGGGGTGTCTGTTCAGTAATTCAAACAGACGTAAACCCCTATCCAAGTGGCTGTATAGACAATCCTAAAGAAATAAATAGGAGAGATATCTATACCTTCACTATGAGCCCTTATAGACGAACTGAGTCTAGGACAACCTCTCCTACTCTTTCTGTTGGTGTGGTCGATTAGACCCCAACTTAAAGTGACGAGTATTGATGCTTTCTTGTAGCTTAATCCTACAATAATGAAAGCTTACCATCAAAGACTTAGGTATATCTATACCTTCACTATGAGTCCTTATAGACGATCTGAGTCTAGTACAACCTCTCCTACTCTTTCTGTTGGTGTGGTCGATTAGACCCCAACTTAAAGAGTCGAGTATTGATGCTTTCTTGTAGCTTAATCGTACATTAATGAAAGCTTACCATCAAAGACTAGAGTCTGGAAAACTAAAGCGACCTGTAGCCAGTTTTCCACCTAGTCAAATGTTGAAGATGAAGAAGCAAGGCTTCGTCACCTCAAAATAACTCTCACTTAACATTTGTTAAGACAGAGATATATATATAATAGGTCTGGAAAGAATTTTTAAAAGGTACAAACGACAACAAAATTCCTTTCCATATAGACGTTACATCACAGTACTTAATATTGAAGTACATAAGACCATGAGTCTAAATTCGCTCTGAATAAGAAATTATCTTCTCAATTGTGTCCAAGCGAACAGCTAAATGATAAAGGTAAGGCTACAACTAAGATCTTAGCCTGCTCATTCAACGCAGAGAAACTCTCAACACATCTTCCCCTGTTGTTTTTAAAAGTATGTGAACAAACACAAATGGTTAAAAATACAGAAGATGATAAGAAAACGTATTACTTTTTCCCACAGGAAGTTAAATATGGTGTCGTCTCCACAATCGAAGACCTGTGACACCCGTGTAGACTTAACCGGAAAGAGATCTTATTAACCTGCTCTTGGTCCGGATGAAGTCAGCGTCTAACAACGCTAGCGGTATCTCATAATTACTTGCAGCATTATGATTCACTGGAACAAGTTCAAGGAAAACGATAATGTATAGTATCCATAACATCCAAGAATTGTTCTGAAAGGGAAAGTTATCCTCTTCCGTATCCCTTTCATCATTGTCTAAATCAGTTAGAATCACGGTCACCAGCATCTGAACAGGCAGATGACTGGACCGATCAAGCACCATTCAATAGCTCAAGTTTTGAGACTGATGTGGAGTGCTTCTGCCTAGCAGGAATACTGCGATTAGATGCGCAATTTGCAACAGCAAGTCCGTTACGTAGGCCTGAGGAGCAGCGGTCATGAATTGCTTGTCCGCCGGCTGCTCCTGGAACAGTGTGTCCGAGATAGCTATTACTGCGGACGTCCTGATGAATGAAGCCTCATCTCCTTGGCTACTAGATGGTGCGACTTTCTTCACAAAAGATGGACCCCTTTGACGATGCAGACTAGATATCCTAAGTCACTTAGCTAAGGTGCGGTCGGGAGTGCTTGGTAAACGCTGAAGAAGCCAAACTGTACTGTAGCCGTCCCCGGCTAAGAATTGGACTAAGCGTACCGGACAATAGCTATGTACGTAAGCTCTGACTGACACAAGTTCTTACCAAGAACACCCGGCCCCAGATGTTGTTAACAGGGAGAGAGGGGTCTCCCTCTTGTTCGCAGTCTGGGAAGACCTAACCGAGCGTACCTCAGAACTTGCCGGCTTCTTCCTTCCATCAATGCAGGGTGAGCATGATTGGATTAGATAATGCTTGCTACACCCTTATTCTCTCTCAACCGCTACGAACATACCCGGCATCACACTGCTAGTCTATGTGATAGATCTGCCGGTTGAGCCAGCTGGAGACAAGGGACGTAAACCTTAGTTCAAAAGCCTAGCCCTTGTCTAATATCATTGAGCACTCTTCCGCTAGCTCTGAATACAATGCACATGCAACACATCTGGTGTCCCGGTCCTCATATTCAATCTTAACAGCTTCACCGGCATCAGGGAACTGAACCACTCATCGCGGTTTATAGCCCTGTGCAATATAGAGAAGTTTGTCTGTTAGGTCTGCGAAACCGTAAGACTAGCCGACCCCGGCTGCCTATTAGACGGGATGTCCCGGACTCCGACTGACGCAAGTTCCTACCAACAACATCTGTCTCCAGATGATGTTGTAAGAGAGACAGGCCTCTCTCTTGCTTGCGGTCCTGGGTGACCTGGACGAGCGTACCTCAGAACTTGCCGGCTTCCTCCTTCCTTTGTCGCTGTGTGAGCCTAGTTGTATATTATAGTGCTCGCTCCACCCTATATCATCTCCTAGCCCAAAGCAGATAAACCCGGCGTCACAGTTCTCAGAGGCCTGAGTAACCACTTCATCGGTCGAGCTAGCTGGCGACAATGGACTTTGTGCGGTCGTGTGTGCTTTTCGAACGTAGAAGAAGCTATAAGACTAGCCAATCCCGGCAGCCTATTAGAAGGAGCATCCCGGACAGGAAGGCATGGACGTAAGCTCCAACAGATACAAGTTCCTACCAACAACCTCTGACCCCAGATGTTGTTACAAGAGAGAGGGGCCTCTCTCTTGATCGCAATCACGGAAGACCTGGACGAGCATACCTCAGAACTTGTCTGCTTCCTCCTTCCCGTGCTTCCTCCTTTCCGTCGTCGCAGGGTGAGCATGTTCGCATTTTTATAGTGCTCGCTACACCCTCATTCCTCTTCTCGACCGCTACGGACATACCCAGATTCACACCACTAGTCTACATGATAGATCTGCCAGGTGAGCTAGCTGGAGACAAGGGACGTAAACCTTTGTTCAAAAGCCTAGCCCTTGTCTAATATCATTGAGCACTTTTCCGCTAGCTCCAATAGTATAATGCGACGACGGAAGCACACTCCCTGACGGCGTCACGAAACCACACTATGTTCTTGTTCCTCTGTAAACAGAAACTAAAAAACTATAGTGACATTTTGGCGAGAGGACTAGCAGTGTCCCCTCGCTGCAATAGGACCTCGCCTAACACAAACCATGACACCTGTCATCAACATTGTCAAACCTGACACATGAGCAAGAATTAGTGGTAGCACATCAACAATACTCAAGACAACAACCATGTAAATAGAGGAAAGGCTTCCTCTATTTGCCCTACTATTAGATAAATATGATTACCTAAATTCTAATATATGTCATTGTACCAGCACCAAATCTACATAAATATAAGACAACATTAAAATTCAATTGATGAAATAAATACATCCAAAAGAAAAATTCCTTCAAAAAAAAAATTTTTGAAAAAATTTTTCTTGTATAAGAGCCCAAGTTCCCAAAGGGAACGATGAGCCCAAAAAAGCCTAAGTGTGGACAAAATTATAAAAATAGGCTACAAAATTAACTACCACACTATCAAAATATTTAATGTTACTTATAACTGTTGTTCCTAAAAATAATAGGAAACTACCTAGAGCATTGTCAATGTACACAAAAACCAGAAACAAGCTCCCAGGCAACACAGCCTGAAGTCAGTTAACAGAAACAAGATCTTCATCAGAAGAAAAAACGATACATCGGATGAATGATGCATGACCAAAATGCCCAAACACCCCAAGGGTGAGGACGTAACCCTGGGGATGTACAGAATAAACTTCTGTATAATACGTTAAACTCCACAGAAATTTTTATAAAAAAATTTCAATAAAACAAGCCAAAAAGTTTGGGAGCTTAACTGGGGAGATCAAGAGAAGGAAGGGAAGGAATACTAAATAAACAGTGGACAGAATATTATCAATCAATAATGTCAGGCCCATGTCCCGAACTTAGGGAACATGAACTAATTTTTATAAATATTATAAAATTACAGTCCTGAACATTTCAAACCACCGTTTCTTCCTTCGGAATACTAAATAAACAGTGGACAGATCATTATCAATCAATAATGTCAGGCCCATGTCCCGAAATTAGGGAAGATGAACTAATTTTTATAAATATTATAAAATTACAGCCCTGAACATTTCAAACCACCGTTTCTTCCTTCCTTCATCCAGTTGTGTCCTTTGATCCACTAATTAACCATTGATTTGTGTCTGGCATCATTATTAATTGAGATTTAAAAAGCACAAATGTCAGTTTGTTGTTATCTGACAAGGGCCAAACAAAGAATGTTTATGTATGGAGGGCCAGATAGGACTTCTAATTTTCGATTTTGCATGCAAATTTTTGGGATTGGGGGCAAAATTTGTGTTTGGCCCTAGATATTTTTGGGTTAGCATGAGCTAGTCTGGGCCATTGGTATACAGTATAAAAATATTCTTGTGTGGATGCAAACCCTGTGGTCTCAGCACAAAGTTGGAAAGACAGACCCTCTCTCACTTTCAAACACACACCCACTCACACATTTTTAAGTAGCCACACACAATTTCAATTACATCTTCGAAGAAAAACTGGTTGCTTTGTATCTTCCTGAAGAAATATCATCGAAATATGCCAAATGAAATCACATGTAATTACAGAGATGAGAATATGTTCTTTACAAATCATCTAATATTCTAACTTATCCACAGTATATCTCAGTACTCAAGGTCCGTAATTCAGATGTCAAATCAATATGGTCCATAAACCACACTTTCGATCTTGCTGCATGCCAAACTAGTGGTTAGATGATATTGCCGACTTTGTATGCACATTGTAGACCAGACTTCTGGACTATATGCCAGATACATTGTGCAGAGTGGAAGAAAATTATAAATTTAAAGTAATTTGTATATATTTTATACTTACCAATGGCCCAGACTAACTAGTGCTAACTCAAAGTTATCAAGGGCCAAACACAAATTTTGAACCCCTCCCCCATCCCCAAAATTTGCTTGGACAACAGAAAATTAAAAGTCCTATCTGGCCCTCCATACATTTACTCTCTGCACATGTGCAGACGTCAGGAAGTGACTGGAATTCGCGACAACATCATTCTTTGTAGAAGAGAGTACTACATAATAGACATGTTAACCTCCAGAATAATTTTTCAGGGAACCTGAGGGTGATTTTCAGGGAAATGGGATGGATTTCAGGAAAAAGTTTGTGCGGAGACAAAAGAAAAGAAAAAATTTGTGAATTTTCAGCTCATGGACCACTATTAAGACCAGGTTATATCCAGAACTAGTTGTCAAACTATGCTGATGCATTTATGCTATGTTAAAAAATCATAAAATAACTGTTGATTTGTCCCCCCCCCCCCCCCCCCCAGGATCCTCTTCTTCATGAGACCCCCCACCCCCCTCCCCAGCACCACCCACCCACACTGTCCCACAGAGCATCTCCACCTGTGGTTTGCTCTTATCAAAGTCTACTTAGCTAATAATTTCCCAAGTATTGAAATGTTGACAGGAAAAGATGTCCTAATGTTCAGTTACTTCAAGAACATTAGTACTTGGAAAGTATCTTTATCCAATTTCATGCATGTGGAACATTTGTGCCCTACACAAAACTTTTCTTTTCATCATTGAAGCATTTTTTTCAATTCCATTCGAAATTTTCTGGGTACAGATGGCCAACAGTTAACAGTTCTGTAGTCAGCACAACAGAATAAATGTAGTGTTAGAAAATAAGTCCAATGTGTTTAAATTTGCAGTCATAATTTTTCAGCATCCTAAGCGATTTTAACCTACTTTTAAACTGTGCTAAATAGTTGTTGTTCTCGTTTTGATTTTGGAAAAGAGATGAGAATTAAAGCTATTTTATGAAGGAATAAATAATTATATATTATTTAATTCCTTTTCATATATTTTAATTTCCAAAAACTGCATTTAAATGAAGGTGGAGTTTTCAATTTTTGGAAAGTAAGTCACCTATTTTCACTTCGACACTCGCACATTGATCACGAATCTCTGAAGAAAACCCCCAGAAATAAACATGAACACAGTTGAAATATATACCATAAAATACCCTTTTCTTAAATAAATTTAACTTAAATCCATATTTTACTGCTTTGTGAATTTTTTCCAGAGTTTGAAATGCATGTGATTTGACTCCGAACGTTTTTCATAAGTTTTTTCCGGGATTTTTGGTCCAAAACTGATTCCCGTCCGGGAGGCCGGGAACTACACTGAAATTCAGGGATTTTCTCGGGCATTCCGGGAGAATTAACATGCCTGACATAATAATTCAGCAGGGAGGTATGAGTGCCCACTCATGGGAGGGCATCTCCATCTGGGCCATTGGTAAGTATAAAAAATATACAAATTACCTTAAATTTATAATATTTTTACACTATAACCCAATGGCCCAGACTAGCTGAATCGTAAAAAGGCAGAGGGCCTAGGACTTCAGAATTAGTAGACCAACATAGTTCCAAGCCTGTAATCCAAGGTTGAAGAAAATTAAATTTAAAAGGAATTACATGTAATAGAGAAGACATATCCTAAATAAGGTGCCCAATTAAAGTAATTCCGTATTCTCAGCATGAAGACTATGCTAATTTGGATGTAACAACTTCACAATTTTTAAGGCTAGCCCAGACTAAGCCCCAAAAATTAGGATAGTATATTTGAGAATGAGAGGATATCCCCCACAAACATACGCCATATACAATAAAACACAAGCTGTATCCAGTATATAATTACAAAACAGCTTCACTCATAGTTACATACTTATCAAACCGGAGGAGAGGTAAAAAAAAAAATCCCCCCCCACCACACCTTTTTTGAAGGAATCCTCTTCAAAAAGAAAGAGGGGAGAGCTCTGGAATCAGTAAAAGACGTACCAAAAAACAATATAAATATTCGTCGAATAGGCACCCAGGTAATAATTATTATTAATTAAGTTGGTGCTTAATGCCACTTCAGAAGCTAAGGCTATAGTGGCAATCCCGGTAATTAATATCAACCGCTTATAACGTATACCGGGGTCGGCATACGCAGATAGGTCGAAAACCGGTGATATAAATATAACATACACATGTCCAATAGAATCACAATGGACGATCTCTGGAGAGTAAACACACTTCCAAGGTAACCCACAGGCGACCCCATTTAGGTGTACAATAAATTCCACTAAATAACACTCCCAGACATGTTCTATCCAATATCTATGTTCCTAGAAAGGAGCAAATATCCGAGAGTGTAAGACAAGATGTATTCGATTGGGTACCACCATAAATAGAAATCTGGATCTAGAAATGGATCGAGCTATGATTAACAGGCTCGTCATGGACCGCCCCCGAAATAATTCATTGTTTCTAAGGTCCATAAGCATCCAGAGTGGAGGGCCGACATCTGCTCTGGTCTGTGCAAGTTTCTCATAACAACATCCGGCCCCAGAGATTAGAGAGGGGCCTCTCCCACTCGCGGTCTATAGACCTCGCCGAGTACAAGAACTTGCCGACTTCCTCCCTATTTTTGTCATCACTGAGTGAGCTATTTATATTTAAGTGCTCGCTCTACACACATCTACACTTCCTTCGACCGCAACAGACTTACCCGGCATAACGGCACCCACAGATGGAGTACTGCTTCACCGGTCGAGCTAGCTGTTTGCAAGAGATTAAAACCCTTAACAAAAGGCCCTAACTCAATACTGAGCACTGCAGCTAGCTCTATATGCTTCACGGAGCGCGAAGACAGTAGCACACTTGGATGGGTGTCAGAATATCATCACCATGTTCATGTTCCTCTGAAATAGAAATTGACAAAATGAATTAAAACTTGGAGAGAGAACCTCACCGCCAACAATGTACCGCGACACCCGACTCCAACATCAGTCATCCCAGTGAATACTAGAGCTGGGAGGTTAACTGAAAAACAACTCGGTTTCGGTTATGAAAAAATAACCGACAATCAAGACCGACGATAAACTGAAAAACCGACTTTCTCGGTTATTTGAATGTCACGTGAGAATTACATTTTTACGTGTCACAATGTGAACTGGATTAATTATACTCTGCAGTCTGCGTAAAGGAAAAGTAATCTGTACTGACCATATCATCTGTTACAGATGATATGGTCAGTACAAGATTACTTTTCTTTTCTGCAGACTGCAGAGTTTATTAATCCAATTCACATTGTGACTGTCATCCTTTTTTCGTTTACTGAAGTCCGTGTCTGGGAAATGTCTTTGATAACAGTCGCCACATTGCCTGTTACAGAAAAATACATGGCGATCAAAATCGTAGCAAAAACGCTCACGGGGATAAGTTAATGAAAGTTAAAAAACTTATAGTAATTTATATATTTTTTATACTTACCAATGACCCAGACATAGCTGGTGCTAACTCTTAAAATATAGGGCCAAACACAAATTTTGCCCCCCAATCCCCAAAATTTGCATCTAAAACCAAAGAAAACATGTCCTGAATGGCCCTCCACACTTCACCTCTACTGCGCATGCGCAGTGTCAAGGACGTTCCGAAATTGGCGCCATTATTCATTCTTATAACCAGTGCCTGGTAAGCGCTATGTACTCAGCAGGGAGGTAAGAGTTCCCAACTCCTGGGAGGGCCATCCCCGTCTGGGTCATTGGTAAGTATAAAAAATATATAAATTACTATAAATTTTTTAACATTTTTATACTGTACCAATGACCCAGACATAGCTGAATAGTAAAAAGGCTGGGGGGCCAAGGACATAGAGCAAGATGGAATACGCTCAATTATATAAAATAGAGTCATCCCCTCTAGGGAAAAAGAAGTATTAGGCCTTACATGTATCTTTCTTATTTATGATAAATTAGAAAGATACAACACCTTCCAAAATTGAGCATCATACATCCATGTACTCTATTAATATCTAGTATAATCCTTATACTAATAATTTTTAAAGTAAGCCAATAAATAAAGTAAGTCTAGCGAATAGAGACTCTTTATACTCCTTAAAAGTGTCTGAGGATTGTATAATAATGTCCGTTGACACATGCTATATTCAAAAGCTATACTTTAAAAACTAAGACCTGAATGAATTTTTAAAACATAAACTTCTCACTAAACAACCATCCCAATAACAGCTCAGAATTACTAACTCCGGAGGAGGTATCCCCTTGTTTTCAGAGTAAAACAGGTGACCCAAGGGAACAACCTCACCCCCCCCCCCCCCCCACACTTTTTTCTTGCCCTGGGTCAAATAGCCCAGAGCGAAGAGGGCAGCAGAACGGAGTCACTGCCGAAACAGACAGCCTACCTAGCTATAGTAGCAACTGTTAAGTGAATGATATTCTGAGCAGTAGATAATAGACCTAACAATAGAGGCCTCCAGAAATGGACTCGATATTTCTGAGATAAAAATTCATGAATGTGGATGGCTGAGCGAAATGAGCAGCCTTCAAAAATGTATAATAGCGACACTATTAATGTAAGCCCAAGATGTAGAAGAACTCTTACTTCAAGAGCCGAGATCTCAAACACAACTGCTGAGTGAATGATATACCATAAGCAGTATCGATAGTTAATTGAATCCATTAGCAATAGAATGGAGCGTAACGTCCTTCTATTAGGCATCAAAGACAGAGGCTTACGCCCGTAGTAATAAACAGATATCTGTTTATAAATACATAAACTCTACCCGGACAGAGTAAAGGCCTATGCCCGTACGAAGACGGAAGGACCTTAATAACAATAGGTTCCGGATATTAATTAGGAGCCTGACTCTTATGCGAAAATCCAACCTAAATAGTAAAGGAAGTAGTGATTCCGAAACTACGAAAGTGAAAATCATCCACCGATAGTGCATGAAACTCACTGACTCTTCAGTAAAAGAGAAGCCAACAGAATTACTGTCTAAAAGGTCAGAATTTGAAAACTACTGTTTCCAGAGGCTCAAATGATTACTTAGCTAAATAAGAACCGAAGTTAAATTCCGTATAGGAATTTAATCTAATGATTCTAAGTCTATTTATCGAAAAGTTACTAACTGACTTAGATAAAGAGACATAAGACTCAATTGTAAACTATCATAGAGTGCATAGGTATGAGGTAACATAAACCTATAACCTTAATAATAACAGGCTGCAGTAGATCTTGTCAAACAAGTATACTAAAAAGTTGTAATGACTAGTATGGAGGAATCAACAATATCAACATAGTGATCCCTACACCAACGACGGAAGAGCCTCCACTTAGCCGCATAGTATAGCGAAGAAGAGGTTCTCCTATAGTAAGAAATCGCGTCCAAAGCTCGTCCAGTACAATGCTTACAATGCGATAAGGACCACATAACGGAATACGTGAAGGTTGAGACCTTGTGGGTTGTGATAAAGATGACACGATTTTACCCAGCGAAAAAAGATCCTCTCATGGAGGAAGATTTCGCGTTAAGTCCCACAGTAGACAACAGAGTAAATTTACCCACAGTCTCTGTGAAGACAGAGATGCTATCAACAGAAATGTATTGTGGTTGTTTATCTTAGCAATACTTGCTGAAACAACAGCGCAGGAGGATACGCATATCCTATCATTCCGTCCTATTAGATCAATAGAGCGTTAACAACATAAGCTCAGAGATCCGGACAAGCAAACACATACGTCTGCAATTGATTAGGAAGTTGTGCCGTAAATAAATTATCATTGGGCACTCCCATTGATAGCAAATCTGATTGAATACTTGTTTGTTGAGAGTCCATTCTGACGGCAACAAGCGACCCATAAGTGAACGGGAGTCCGGTAATACCATCAGACGACCCGGAATATGACGGACCGAAGCAGAACTTGGTGTACTATAACAAACAGAAGGATTCTTTCCATTAAACTGAATAACGGAAACGAATGAGTGCCTCCCTGGTTCCGGAGATACGCCACTACTGTCGAATCAACGGACAGGATTTGGACATGCATTTCTGAATAATGTTCATCCAATGACATAAAGCAAGCCTAAAAAAACATTATTCCGTGGAAGATAAGTATTTGCTTAGAGACTGCGGAACCCAAAGACCCTGGCACTTCGAATCCGTTGGGATCAATATTATATCCCAACCTGTTTGACTGGCAACCGTCATAATTATAAAACTTGGATCCGGCAACTGCAGTGGCACTCTCTGAGTCAACCACCGAATGTTTGCCCCAGTCTGAATCTCTTGCTACACTAGATAGACAAGAGAACGTGTAAATCGAGCAATTCATGGATTGCTGAAAAGTTGCCGTCGAAGAGAAGCTTCTCCGAGAACGAAGCGACTCTGAGAGAGTTCTTCACCTTACTATCCACGCGCGTGGATGTAGCTAGGGCTGCGTCACGTCTAACCAACTCCAAGCAGTCACTGAAGGGCGGAGTTATACGTGAACAAACTACTGCCCTCAAAAGAAATCACATTGAGGATCATATCCCGGAATTCTTTCTCTAGAAGACGTAATGATAACGCCTCTGTAAGGTGGATTACGTATGATAAAGCGTCTAAGTTAAGTCTATTAGACATCATTGTCGTTTCCAACATTGTGGTTGGAAAAGACATAGACGGCGAAAAAGATTATTTCCAGTCTTTAACCACGCCGTCTAGATGCATATGAACTCTCGGGATGCCCTGTTCTGCCAAAATAAATTATTCGTATAAATGATAAAAGGCAGAAATGAGCATTGCGGACAAGAAACTAAACTATCATGCTTGGTAGCAGGCTTATATATATATAGCGTCGATAAATAATACACATGTTCTAATGACATTATTGGACTGTGTCGGTAAGTCAGGGACAATGTCCCTGAACCGATCCAAAATTCCGAGTCCAATGACGCTATAAGTCTCTTATCCAACATCGCAGCAATGTAGTCCGAAATAACAATCACTGGAAGATAATGCCGGAAGAATAACAATCACTGGAAGATAATGCCGGAAGATATGTATGGCAGCTTCCGATGCTACGAAAGGGAAAACTCGAAATCTTTCGAATCCCTTTCGCCATCCTGTCGGACCCAATAAAGCGTTCGGTCGTCCGTACCTGATGCAACCGCGGACCGCACCGACCCAGCGCCGTCGGATAATTCCTGATTCGACCAAGAAACTGTCGATTGCTGGGATGCTGCGAAAAAAACTGTGCTAACTCGGATAGCACGTCCATCACCGAGGCCTGTGGAGAAGCAGTCCTACGATGCATTGCCGCTGGAAGCTCCGTGATCGTTACCCCGTGCATACTACTAATATGCAAGCGAACGGAGTGTATAGGCCTTGTGTCCCTTGGCTAAAGGATGGCGTGACCTGTTCGCCGTGGAATCACTGAATGACGAAACTGATCGGATACTCGAGGTCACATAGCCAATGAGCGGTCGTGTGCACTGCTGTGAGGATGAGGAAGCATTATCGACAGTCTCTCGGACTGTCAATATAACGGAGCGTCCCGAGCGACGGTCATATGCTCCGAATGTAAAATATCTGAACCACAACATGCGGTCCCCTATGTTGTTGGACGAGAGAGGGACCTCTCTCGCTCACAGCCAGGACGGACCTGGACAAGCCAGGAACCGGACTAACAGGCTTCCTCCGATCTGTCCTCAAACCGCCGTCACTGGGTGAGTACTAAAGTAATTATAGTGCTCGCATCACCCAAATCTCCTTCCTAGACTGCAACGGACGAACGCAGCAGCCGAACCATTCGAAGAATGTACGCTACACCAGGTGAGCTAGCGAATGTCACTCCGTCGATCCTACAAGGGACCTCTTAGGCGATAGACATATTCCATGAGCACTTATTGCCGCTAGCTCTTCATTAACTATGACGACAGAGGCACACTTTGAAAGACATCTCCGTAACTTTGCGAACAAGAAACCAGAAATGCTTGGTAATAGCAAGCATATAATAATAAATATATAGCGTCGTTCAATAATTCGAAAGTTTGTGTGACATTATTGGACTATGTCGGAACTGAGGGACGATGTCCCTGAACCGACCCAAAAATTTCTAAGTCCACCGACGCTATCAGTTTCTTATCCGGCATCGCAGCATTCTGGTCCGACGAAAGAACCTGTAGAAGATCAAGTCAGATGACATACACAACAGCATATGTTGTTCCGAAAGGGAAAGCTCGAAATCCTCTGAATCCCTTTCGGCATCCCGTCGGACCGGATGAAATTTTCGGACATCCGTACCCGCTTCCGCGGAGCGTCCCGACCCAGCATCGTCGGATAAAACATTATGCGACAGATTCAGTTGATGCTGGGATGCTGCGATAAGCTGTGCTATTTAGGATAACACATCCGTCCACGAGGTCTGTGCAGAAGCGGTCTTACGATGCATTGCCGCCGGAAGCTCCGTGTATGTTGACTCCCGCACACTTCCTATGCGAACGTCCGGAGTCTGCAGGCCTCGTGTCCCTGGCTACCAGATGGTGTGACCTGGTCGCCGATGATTCTCTGACTGGCGAAGCTGACTGGATATCCGAGATCACGTAGCCAAGAGCGGTCGTGTGCGCTACCATGAGAATGAGGAAGCCTTATTGACAGTCTCTCCGGACTGACTATATGTCGGAGCGTCCCGAGCGGCGGACGTATGCTCCGAATGCAAACATTTTGTACCACAACATCTGGGGCCAGATGTTGTTGTACGAGAGAGGGGCCTCTCTCGCTCGCCGTCCGGATGGACCGGAACGAGCTATGAACCGGACTAAAAGGCTTCCTCCGTTCTCCCTCCGATCCGCCGTCACTGGGTGTGCATTTGGTTGATTTATAGTGCTTGCATCACCCCAAAACTCCTTCTAGACTGCAACAGACGAACCCGGCTGCCGAACCATTCGATGAATGGATGCTACACCGGGCGAGCTAGCGGACGTCAAAGGCCGATGAACCTACTAGGGTCCTCTTAGGCAATTGGCGTATTTACATGAGCACTTTTCCGCTAGCCCTTCATTAATTGTGACGACGGAGGCACACTGTTGGAAGACATCACAGATACATCACCCTAATCTTGATCGTCTGAAATAGAAATTGATAAAGTAGAGTGACCCTGCGGGGAAAGGAATGTCCAATTCCCCACTAACATACCGTGACATACGCTTCCCATGTTGTCATCGAAATCATCAGATACAGAACAGGAGTTAATGCGAGTACACTGACTACATATAGAATGATTATAAAAGTCAGAGGAAGACTTCCTCTTATTACAATTGATCAAAATCCTTTCAATGTGAAAAGAAAGTCCTGGTACTCGCACCAACCCCTGACAATCAAAATACATAATAATAATAATATGATCCATTAACATAGAAAAAATAATTGAAATCAAAATATTTTGAAAAAATATTTTTTCAGAACAGCCCAAGTTTCTGAAAAGTAACGTTGAGCCCCAATGGATCCCAAGCCTAAGTGTGGACAAAAAATTTAAAAATATTTTAAACAATTTATGCAACACTTACGAACAATAATAATATATCTAGTTATGATTAAATTAACATCAAGATATTATTTTCAAGAAATCCCCCCCTCACACAGAGGGCTGTTGTAAATGTAAACAAAGAGTGTAAAAACACTAAAATAAGACTCCAGGCACCCAGGCCCGAAATCAGTTACCAAAAATACACTATCTGATGCAAAACAGAGACTTCCAGGGAAGAAACTGCAGAACATCAGATGGTAGATGCAGAACACAACGCCTAACCACCCATAGGTGAAGACGTAAACATGGGGAAAAGAACAGAATTCATTCTGTTATTCAGCTAAAACTCCCAAGAAATTTTAGTAATAATAATTACAGAAACTATGCCAAAAGCATGGGAGAATAGCAAGAGGGGACTTAAAGGAAAGGGAGAGAGGAAAACACTGAAAAATCAGTGTAACTAAATAACAAGAATGACAACAAAATGGCTGCTGCCTCGAAAATAGGTAACTTAACATAATTTCATTAAAAAATTTTAAGTTACAGCCCTGATAATATTCTGTCACACATTTTTCCTCTCCTCCTTCTATATCCTCCTTAGAATCACCATTTCACTAATATTTATGTGTCTGGCATCATTTAAACTGAGATTTACAAGCACAAAGATCAGTCAGATGTTAACTGATGAAGGGCCAAACTAAGAATGAATAATGGCGCCAATTTCGGAACATCCTTGACACTGCGCATGCGCAGTAGAGGTGAAGTGTGGAGGGCCATTCAGGACATGTTTTCTTTGGTTTTAGATGCAAATTTTGGGGATTGTGGGGCAAAATTTGTGTTTGGCCCTATATTTTAAGACTTATCACCAGCTATGTCTGGGTCATTGGTACAGTATAAAAATATAGATGACAAAACGGCAAAAGGCGATTTGGATTAATGCACCCCAGTGATCCCACAGCACACAGGCCCAGGTAAAGTAAATTCTTGCACTATCGAAAGTAGACCCTTTTGCAGATATTTGTTTCGTAGGACGCAGGTATTAGAACTTCGTGGTTACCCAATTTTGGGGATTGGGGGGTTCAAAATTTGTGTTTGACCCTTGATAACTTTGAGTTAACACCAGCTAGTCTGGGCCATTGGGTTATAGTATAAAAATATCCTTTAATGTTAATTGCAGGGAAGAGTTGCTTGGCGGTATTATACACAGCTATCTCATAGTCCACAAAAAATGTTGTCATGGTAAATCTTACACCAATACCACATACTGAGCAGGAATCTTGAATTTGCCTTAAAAATCTTCTGTATACATTCTCACTTTTTTCTGAAAAGAGCATACATCAGGAAATTTAGGGGCACTGAAGACCCCGGAACACTTTTTCTTACAATGTCCAAAATATCAGCATGACAGAATAAGACTCACTGTGAGTATAATGGGGAAGTGGGATGGAAGAATAAAGGATATATGGTTATTGAGAGACACAGAGAAGAGGGTTAGTATGCTTTTTGAAGAAATTGGAAAGAATGGGGTACAAAATATCAACAAACCATTTGTTTCCAGGTGTTGGGGTGGAGAAGAGGTGTAGGGATATGGAGACAATTTGGAGCAGAGGGTTATTCAAGGGCTTCTCACATGAAAACCACAACAATAGTGTTGATATTATTCTTACATCAGTGGTTAGGTAAATACTTATTTACGGGGGTTTACAGACACTTTTGACAGCCATGGTAAAATGATGCAGATCAGTTTTATGTGTGGAGGAAGCCCGAGTACTAGGAGAGAACCACCAAGCAGTGACAAGTAACTGTTGGACTCTCCAACTTACAGGCAATGTACAAGCAGGGTTAGCACTAAATGAAGGCTGTTAGGAAAAGGTTAACAAAATTAAAACTCATGTTATATGGGAAATTATCCAAGAAGTTGTTTTTAATCAAACTTTTAATGTTTTCAACCCACTGATGTAGGTAAATGATAAATTTTTGAAAATATCTTGGATTATGTTTCTAGATATAAACTCACATCTGACTGATATATTTCATACCATAATTTGGCAAAATATGGTATATGTAATGGAACACCTTCATAGGCTACCATAGCACCTGTAGAAAAAAACAAAAATGGAAATCATTAACTGTATATAATCAGAAAGCAATGTTTTTAAAATAAAACCCTTTCCACTTCTATCAGTGGCGAATGGTGATATACTCAGAAATCAAACTTATCCAAGAATATTTCTGTGTAACAAAAGATTATCAAACAAAATTACTCAAATTCATATACACTAAGAAATAAGGTAATCAATTTTTCATTTGCTCTCATTGCTCAAAATAAGACAGGGAATTCTATGTAAAATTTATGTTGTTAAGCTATACAGCAGTTCTATTGGTTAAGAACCCGGACAGAGCATCTACACATGCTTTTTTAAAAGTTTCAAATCCCTAGCTTGTCCTCTTTAATTTGACATGCGTAACTGAAAAACTATCAATTTGTTCAATAAATATAAAATGTATCTAAACGTTCATCCCCAAAAATCACACCGTTTGACATGTTGAGTTGAAAAAACTTTGAAATTTAACTACATGTTTATGGGTTACAAGTCAACAGACACTGTGGCAAGTCATCCTGAGTTGTGAATGTGTTAATTTTCAAGAATGTGTCTGTCAAAACATGTGAATATGAAACACACATTTGTGATTAAATTGAATGGATCAGTCAATAAATCATTCAGTCGATCTATTGCATGTTTTGTTGACCACCAGTCATTTTGAAGAAACCATTATTTCCAAGTATCAATTATTGGGCATCATCCAGACTACTGAATTTACAAGTGCTGCCAAAGATACTAATTTATGGTGGTAAAATGAACAAGCGACTGCAATTTTGGGCCATCAACAAATTTTCTTAATTCCAGGGATGGTTTCAACATCAATACAAATTTAATGAAACAACTTAAACTATTAGCAAACTAAAAGACTGGGCACAGAAAAGTTGTGGATTTTGAGCTGTGACTTTGTTCAACTGCAAAGTGATCATCATCTTTATTCGGGTTTAATGATGCGTTGAATGCACATATTTAGGGAAAAGTCTTCAATGACTACATAGTTAACCCTTTACCCAACGTGGACGATATCAAAATTTATTATTTTAAATATCATTTTTTTAAATTTTTCAAAATATTTCAACAAAACCATATCATGCGACCCCTCGTTGGAACGAGCTCGACGAGCTCATTCTAACGAGGGGTCACATGATATGGTTTTGTTGAAATTTTTTGAAAAGTTAAAAAATTTATAGTAATTTATAGTCACTGCCGGAACAGAAAGCCTGCATAACTATAGTTGCAACTGTTTAGTGGACGACATTCTGAGCAACAGATAATGGACCTAAACAATGCAGGTCTCCAGAAATGGACTCAATATTTCTGAGATAAAAATTCGTGAATGTGGATGGCTGAGACCAATAAGCAGCCTTCATTAAATCTGTAATAGCAACACTATTTGCGTAAGCCCAAGATGTAGAAAAAGCTCTTACTTCATGAGCCGAAATCTTAAGCACAGACTGCTGGGAAGAAGATAAATTTTCATAAGCAGTACGGATAGTTAATTGAATCCATCTAGCAATAGAATGGACCGAAATGTCCTTTCTATTAGGCATCAGAGACAGAAAAAAACGTTTTCGTCCCTTTCTGATAAACTGAGATCTCTGTTTATAAATGCGTAAAGCTTTAACAGGACAGAGTAAAGGCCTACGCCCGACTGAAGACGGAAGAGCCTTAATAACAATAGGTTCCGGATATTTATTAGGAGCCTGATTTTTAGCTAAAAATCCAACATTAGTAGTGAAGGTGATAGTGTTCCCGACACTACGATAGGGAGAATAATCCACCGATAGTGCATGAAGCTCACTGACTCTTCTAGCAGAAGAGAAAGCTAAGAGAAAAGCTGTCTTATAAGACAAGAATTTGAAATCTACTGTCCCAAGAGGCTCAAATGGCTTATCCTTTAGTTTAAGAAGAACCCAAGCTAAATTCCACTTAGGAATTAGTCTAAGAGTTCTGGGTCTATTTATCGAGAAGTTTCTAACTAACTTAGATAAAGAGACATTAGATCCAATTTGTAAACTATCGTGGTGTGCATAGGTATCAGATAACATAGACCTATAACCCTTAATAGTAACAGGCTGCAGTTTGATTTCGTCAAACAAGTATACTAGAAAGTTTGCAATGTCTGGTATGGAGGGATCAAAAATATCAACAGAATGATCCCTACACCAACGACGAAAAACCTTCCACTTAGCCGCATAGTTTAGCGAAGAGGAGGTCCTCCTACAGTTAGAAATCGCGTCCACTGCTCGTCCTGTAAAGTGCTTGCCATGCAAGAAGGACCGCACAACAGAAAAACGTGAAGGCTGAGACCTTGCGGGTTGTGATGAAGTTGACGCGATTTCCCCTGCGAAAGAAGATCCTTCCGTGGAGGAAGCTTTCGCGGTAGGTCCCTCAACAGACACCTGAGTAGATTTATCCACGGTCTCTGTGGAGACAGAGATGCTACCAACAGAATCTTGCATTGAGATTGTTTTATCTTTAGCAATACTTGCTGAATCAACGGCGCTGGAGGATACGCATATCCTATCATTCCGTCCCATGAGATGGATAGAGCGTCTACTGCAAATGCTCTTGGATCCGGGCACGGTGACACATACGTCTGCAACTGATTGTTGAGATGCGTCGCAAATAAGTCTATCATTGGGCGTTCCCACTGGTAGCAAATCTGATTGAATACTTGTTTGTTGAGAGTCCACTCCGACGGCAACAAGCGACCCTTCCGTGAAAGGGAGTCTGCTAGTACATTCAGACGACCCGGTATATGACGGACCGAAAGTAGAACTTGATGTTCTAGAGCAAACAGAAGGATTCTCTCCGTTAGATTGAATAACGGAACGGAATGAGTGCCTCCCTGGTTCCGTATATACGCCACTACTGTCGTATTGTCGGACAGGATTTGGACATGAGCTTTCTGAATAATGTCCATCCAATGACGTAACGCAAGCCAGATTGACATCATTTCCTTGATGTTTATGTGCTTGCTTATGAACTGTGGATCCCAAAGACCCTGGCATCTCGAATCCGTTGGGATCAATGATGCACCCCAACCTGTTTGACTGGCATCCGTCATAATGGTAAAACTCGGATCTGGCAACTGCAGCGGAACTCCCTGAGTTAACCACTGAATGTTTGCCCAAGTCTGAATCTCTTGTTTCACTTGATCTGACAAGAGAATGTCTATGTCGAGTGAATGAATCTTCACACTCCAATTCTGAGTTAAGAAAATTTGGAGAGGACGAGTGCGTAACCGCCCCATCGGAATGAGATCCGCGGCGGCTCCGCACAGACCTATCAGTCTCATGAACTCTCTCGCTGTGACTTTGTCTGCATGAAGACAATAGCGAGCGTAACAACTGACTAATTTTGCTCTAGTTAACGGCAGACGAACGAGATTGTTGTGTGTCTCGAAGCTCATTCCCAGATGAGTGAATGACTTGGACGGCACCAGATCCGACTTCTCCTCGTTTATAACAAAACCGAGACGTCGGAGCAATAGAAGCAGATTCTGCACATCATTCTGAAGCGTTAACTCGTTGCCGTACCTCTGAAGAATGTCGTCCAGGTAGGCCGACGTTACCTCAGACGAATGAGCTCGGAAATACATCATTACCGAGTTCATTACCCGAGTGAAAGCCCAGGGTGCTAGGTTCAATCCGAAGCACATCGCCCGGAATTGATACACCACTCCTAGGACTGCGAAGCGTAGATACTTTCTGAATGTCGGATGTACCATGACATGAAAGTACGCATCTTTGAGATCTATGCTTGTAGCATAATCGTTCACCCGAATACTCGCTCTGACCGACCGAATCGTCTCCATATAGAATTTCGGAGCGACGATCAGCTTGTTTATCCAGCTCAAATCTATGACTGGACGGAACGAGCCGTCTGGTTTCGGAACCAGAAAGAGATGGCTGTAGAATCCCGGTGTTTCCTGGTCTTCTACGACCTCTATCGCGTTCTTCATTAAAAGAGACTGCACCTCCGATAACAGAGGGTCTCTTTTCTGCGGATTTGACGGAAGTTGAGTCCATTTTGGACTTCGAGTTAAAGGAGGCTTTCGTTTGAAGGATATTCTTAGACCTTCCGAAATCACCCCTCTCACCCAAGGGTCGTCCGTAATCGATGCCCACTCTTCTGAAAAACTCGACAACCTTCCGCCAACCGGAACACGATAGAGGTTGAAGCCATCACCTCCTGGACCTGCGAGAGGAGAAACCACGTCCTCCACGACCCGCACCTCGTCCCGTTGACCTCGGGGCGTCCGACCGATTGTCCCGGCCTGAAGGACGTCCCGCACGTGAGTCGCTGCCTTGTCAGTCTCTTGAATAAGACCAAGAGGACGCACCGGAACCTCTATACTAACCTTTCTTGGGCGCATTAGTCCCAGAAGTGCCTGTCTTATTCTTATCTGCCATATCCGACTTTTTGGAAGCGGATTTAAACAGCAGAGAATCCGAAGCTTTCTTAGTAATTTTATCGTAGATTGCAGAAAGCTTGCCGTCGAATAGAAGTTCTCCGGAGACCGAAGCGACTCTGAGAGAGTTCTTCACCTTACTATCCACGCGTGTGGATGTAGCTAGGGCTGTGTCACGTCTAACCAACTCCAGGTTTGCCACTGAGAGGGCGGAGTTATACGTGGAAAAAGCCACTGACCTTGAAAGAAGTCTTAAAGAGGATTGTATATCCTGGAATTCTTTCCCTTGAAGACCCAGTGATAACGCCTTTGTAAGGTGGTCTGCGTAAGATAAAGTGTCTAAACTGGCCCTGTTAGACGTGATTGTCGTATCCAACACCGCGGTTGGAACGGACCTAGACGACGGTAATGACAATTCTAAGTCTTCCGCCTCGTCGTCAAGACGCAGAGGAACTCTCGGAATACCCTGTCCTGCGGTATCAAATTTATTCCTTGCATTAATGAAAGGCAGGTTAAGAGCATTGGAGGACAAGAAACCAGCTTTGCCTGTTTTGGAAGCAAGCTTGAATATAGCGTCGTTCAATAAATCAAATGTTCTTGTGACATTATTGGACTGAGACGGAAACTCAGGGACGATGTCTCTGAACCGCTCGAAAAATTCAGTGTCCAATGACGCTATCAGTCTCTTGTCCGGTACCGCAGCAGTCTGGCCCGACGGAACAACCTGAGGAAGGAAGTGCCGGATGAAATCGATGGCAGCTTTATGTTGTTCCAAAAGGGATAGCTCCAAGTCATCCGTATCCCTTTCACCATCTGGTCAGACCTCATGATGCTCCCGGTCATCCGCACCCGATGCATCGGCGGAGCGTTTCGACCCGGCGCCATCGGATAATTCCCGATCCGACACCGATTCTGTCGATTGCTGGGATGCTGCGATAATTTGTGCTATCTGAGCAAGCACGTCCGTCATCGAGGCCTGCGGTGTAGCGGTCTTTCGCTGCTTAGCCGCAGGAAGCTCCGCATCAACTGACTCCCGCATACTCTTCCTATGCGAACGTCCGGAGTCTACCGGCCTCGTGTCCCTGGCTACTGGATGGCGTGACCTGGTCGCCGAAGAATCCCTTATCGGCGAAGCTGGTAGAATATCCGCGGTCATGTAGCCAAGGTGCGGTCGTGTGCGCTGGTGAGAGGATGAGGAAGCCTGAGCAGTCTCCGCGGACTGCCTATACAACGGAGCGTCCCGAGCGACGGACGTGTGCTCCGCTTGCGACACATTTTGTACCACAACATCAGGTCCCTGATGTTGTTGTACGAGAGAGGGACCTCTCTCGCTCGTGGCCCGGCTGGACCTGGGCGAGCTAGAAACCGGACTAGAAGGGTTCCTCCGATCTCTCCTATCATCCGCCGTCACTGGGTGTGCACCTTGTATGTTTATAGTGCTCGCATCACCCAACATTTCCTCCTGGACTGCAACGGACGAACCCGGCTGCCGAACCATTCGCTGAATGGACGCTACACCGGGCGAGCTAGCGGACGACAGCGCCGTCGATCCTACCCGGGACCTCTTAGGCAACTGTCGTATCTCCATGAGCACTTTTGCCGCTAGCTCTGCATTCAATTGTGACGACGGAAGCGCACTCTTGGAAGATAACATGGAAACATCACCTTGTTCTTGTTCCTCTGAAATAGAAACTGATAGACTAGAGTGACCCTGCGGAGAAAGGACCGGCATAGCCCTTTCTCCACTAACAACATACCGTGACACACGTTTCCAATGTTTGTCATCCCAATATTGACATATTGAACAGGAGTTAGTGCGAGTACACTGACTACAATTAATACAATGATCATGAAAGTCAGAGGAAGATTTCTTCCTATTACAATTTGAACAATGTCCTTTCATTGTGAAAAGACAACAACAAGTCCTAGTACTCGCACAAACCCCTAAACACAAAGATACATAATAACATGATCCATTAACATAGAAAAAAGCAATTGAAATTCAAAATAATTTTTGAAAAATATTTTTTCAGCGAAGCCCAAGTTTCTGAAAAGTAACGTTGAGCCCCAATGGATCCCAAGGGTAAGTGTGGTCAAAAATTTTAAAATTATTTTAAATAATTAATGCAACACTTATGGATAATAATAATGTATCTAGTAATGAGTAAACTACTCCAAAGGCAAAAAGCCCCCCTCAAAAGAGACTGTTGCCAATGTAAACAAGAAGTGTATAAACACCAGAAAACATGACTCCAGGCACTGAAAATACTGGCCCGAAATCAGTTATCAACAATACACACTATCTGATGCAAAACAGAGACTTCCAGAGAAGAATCTACAGAACATCAGATGGTAGATGCAGAACACAACGTCTAAACACCCATGGGTGAGAACGTAAACATGGGGAAAATAACAGAATTCATTCTGTAACCAAGCTAATTCTCTCAAGAAATTTTAGTAGTAATCTTACTCAAAAATATGCCAAAAGCATGGGAGAATAGCAAGGGGGGACTTACAGGATAAGGAGAGAGGAAACACTGAATAAGCAGTGCAACTTCAAAGCAAGAATGACAACAACAGGCCCATGCCTCGAAAATAGGCAACTTAACATAATTTCATTACAAAATTTTAAGTTACAGCCCTGAATATTTTCTGTCACTCCTTTTTCCTCTCCTCCTTCTCTATCCTCCTTAGAATCATCATTTCTCGAATATTTATGTGTCTGGCATCATTTAAACTGAGATTTACAAGCACAAAGATCAGTGAGATGTTAACTGATGAAGGGCCAAACAAAGAATGATGATTGGCGCCAATTTCGGAACGTCCTTGACACTGCGCATGCACAGTAGGGGCAAAGTATGGAGGTCCTTTAGGACATGATTTCTTTTGGTTTTAGATGCAAATTTTGGGGATTGGGGGGCAAAATTTGTGTTTGGCCCTAGATTTTTAAAGAGTTAGCACCAGCTATGTCTGGGTCATTGGTACAGTATAAAAATATAATATTTTTTCAAATGCTGAATTTGCATATTACGCGGGCGGATGTGGGCGATTCGTTGGGTAAAGGGTTAAGAAGTGGAGGCAAAAAAGCTCTTGTAGGCAGGAACACATGGCTGGGCAAGCTCAGTGAGGATGATATCATCGCAGTTCATTCACGCAGGGTTGCCAGTGGATTATCGGCCATATAACACGTTTGTTTATAAAGACTTTGAATATTTAACTAACTTGTTCATTCATGAATGCTACTATTTTTGGAAGGAAGGAAGATAGACGAGAGGTAAGATTTTGTTGTTCACATAGCGACAAATCTTACCTTTTGACTAGATCTTTCTAACTTCCAGAAGTAAAAGCACCACATTTGGATAATCTTGTCCAAAACCTTAAAATTTCATCTTTAAAGTAATGATCAATAAACTCTGATTACTTTTATCAAGGCAGTTTGTTTGTGAACTCTAAAGAATGTGAATGCCAAGAACAAAAAAAATGATCTAATGGTACATTCACACCTTCTGCCAGAACACATCACAATAATCCCCATTCAGTCCACCAAGTCCATGACTTTTTTTGACAGGGGAAAAAAGCCAAGTAGGGACAGCAGAGAGAAATAAAAACTTCAAAGAAAATGTCAAAAAGATTCAGATACTCTCTTCCAGATAGTAGAATCAACTAACAGCATTACTTACTCAAATTAACAACTTGTTCATTGAGATTTTGATGGTTAGCCGCTACTCTACATATCAAATCCACTAAACCATGATACTGCATGAAAAAATCACTCAAGGAAGCATCATAGTTGTCATCAACACCCTGAAAAACAAAAATATTCAACAACTTTATCACTTCTGAGGATGAAGAAGATAAGGAATTGAATTGTCAACCTGTGTCAACCACCAAAAACGTGAAGATCTGAGAGGATTGGCATAATATTTTTGAAAGTGGAGCCTTGTGGTAGGGCCCTGTGAATTGATTTGATGCGATTTGAAATCATTTGGTCAATTCGATTCGAAATCGGCGACCCCGATTCGTACATTTTCGAATCTCTGACAATGGGACACTTCAAAGTTTTTTGCACTACTACAATTCATTTTAACCAAGATAATTTGTTGCTTAAGTTGGTTAGACTAACAATGAAGTGAACATTATATAAAATTATTGCCGAGTAGTTTATAAATAGACCTAAATTCCAACTATGACGTACTTATCCTGGGAATATTCTGTCCGACTTTTGTCTTTACGTCAATAATCCAGGTCGAGGAATAACATCTGGCACGTGGAAATGGGGATTCCATAACAAAATAAAAATGGTGGATTTTCGACAGCTGTTTGATTTATGCAAAACCGATGACAAGTCAAAATATTTCTGCAAAAATTGTCTGGCGAGTTTGTATGTACAGTCGACAGGCACCACATCACACGTGCGATTACATGTTCAAAGAAAGCATCCTGCTTTATTCAGTAAAACAAAAGAGTTGCAGGAAACTAAAAAGCCGCCAAAACCAGGACATGAGATTGACACCCACGCAGGTACGTCGAGGGGACAAAGTCAGATTTCTCAACACTTTTCACAAAAGCCCATTATTCTCCCACACACTAAAAAGAAATATGATGCAGCAGTACTAGCTTTTATTGTTGTCGATGAGCGGCCTTTCGAGTCAGCATCGGGGAGGGGACTGAAAAATTTGCATTTGACTCTCGACGAATGGCGGTTACACCCCACCCAACAAGCATTTCAAGACATTTGAATGATTTGAGAGAAGCTACAGAAATAAATCTGAAATCGTATCTAAAGTTAGATACCGCAGGTTGTAGTCCTTCTTTAACCTTTGACCATTGGAAGGCAAATAATAATAGCAACTTCCTTGTAATTACCATACACTATGTTAGTGCTAATTGGAGTTTCGCAACCGGTGTCTCTCGGTTTGAAATATAGAACAGAGGGACGCCGATCACACAGCAACAGCAACTGAAACCATTATTAGGGTGCAACTTCAGAAATATGATGTTGATGTAAACCGGTTGATGTTTGCAACCACCGACACCACCAATGTGATGCCCTGAACTGCACGATATCTTGGTATTAAATGGATGGGCTTTCAGCACATATTTTACAACTGTCTATTAATTCTGCTTTGGAGGTCCAACAAATGATACAAAATCTCATTAAAGACATTCATAAAATTATTGCCTTTTTCCACTCTTCAATGGGTGGACTCACTGCTCTCCATAAATTTCAACTGCAAACTGCAGATCCCTTCACTGATGATAAAAGTTGTAAAAACCTCAAAGAGTCAGATCCTCCACTTGATGTGAGTACGCGATTTAATAGTACGTTTATGCTCATGGAATGGTTTCAACGGAATCAAGTCGCTATATCTCTCGCTTTGATCGAATGCCAAGGCAGGAAGAAATGTTCCACGATACTGCCACAACCATTAAGGAAGTCTCACAGTGACATTCTGATATCAGTTATCCCTGTTTTGAAGCCGACCGCTGAAGCGACTTCCATATTGAGCACCGACGAAAATGTCACTATATCAACTGTTCTTCCCTGTATACAGACTCTGAAGAAGAAGCTCTCCTGTGAGCCTGTGCGTGGCGTAAAGACCATCAGAGATAAACTGCTTGCCGAACTTGAGTGTTGGTTTGACCTGAGTATGCCACATTTAGTTGCAGGGAACTATTTGGACCCTCGTTTCAAGGGAGTCACCACTAACATGACTGACAATAATATAGCAAAAAATTTTATCGAAGAGTGCCTCAGTTACTATGACCATGGTGAGAAAGTTTCTCAATCAGAATTCAGAAATCTGCAAAATCCACGCGACCGGGTAACAATGAGTTGAACAGGAGTTTATTAGCCTGTATGTTTCAAGATGTAAAAGTCTCACATGAGACAAGTCAAGCTCCCGTCAGCAAGGATTCCCTGTCCGAACGACTCAGTGTGGAGATGGAGTCTTACCAGAGAATGTCATTGCTCAGAAGACAAGCCTGCCCGCTGGATTTTTGGAAACTGCATGCAGAATCGCTTCCTTTGTTAGCAAAGGCAGCAAAGGATGTACTGGGCATACAGTCAACAAATTGCCCTTCGGAACGAGTTAATTCAACTGGCAGTAATTTGATCACCGACCAACGTCACAGTTTGTTGATTTATAATGTGGAAACACTAATTTGGGAAAGAAAAAACTGGGACTTGATTCTGCCTGACTGATCAGATTAAAGTTTCAAAGTAGTCTATGATTCATGTGGAACAGTAATGCGGTTGAGAAAAACCAAAATGTTGTGATTATTTTTATTAATCAAAATCGAAAATCATTTAAACCTGGCAGTGTGGTACCACAATCTGACGAAGTGAGTCGTGACAAAAGTTCACAAAAATTACATCAATTCTGAAATTTTCATTTTAGTTATCTTCAAGATGTTTGATGCTGGAAGGCTGCCTTACAACCAGAAAAATTGTGCCATGGAGCATGAAGGCTGGAAGTGTGTGATCCAATGACATATTATTAAGTCTCTGAAGACTGTACACACTTGGGCCCACCTGGGCTCAGGTAAGAGCAGGTATGCCTAAGTGTATAGAGTCTTCCAATAGCTATATCAGTTGTAGGACCTCAAGTCCTCGACCCTCCATACAATGATTTGCAAAATTCCCTACAAATTGGGCAAACTGAGACGGTTCAAAGCATCCATAATAGAAAACATATGTGCCATTGAATTTTGAAATTATTTACTATATAACTAAGGACATGGTTACATACTGGTTCCTTTCATTTAGGGAGGGGGCCGTATGATTTCAATCAAAGGACACATCGATCTCTAGGAACCCCATGGCTATGTCACTGATTGCGATTCTTGCCAATTTCTTGGGTCCTTTCAAACTTCACGATCAGTGGTGCACCCTTGGTAGTGCCTTGGGGCTTGAAACTTCAATTGGCCCTATATGTCTAAATCCGGCCCTGGTAATAACCCAAGACTCTGCCACATCATGACTCTTTGAAGTCATCCCGAAAAACTTAACAGGCATAACCGAAGGGGGAGTAACTCTACAATTGAAATTCATCAATAAAACCCAGTAAAACGATGGCCGCATACTATAGAGTTATTCCCCTTCAATCGCAAGGTGATATTTGTATCGGACTTCCGATACTCAATTCATGAAAGTTAAAAAATTTATAGTAATTTATTTATTGAAATCCATCCACTCACTGCTGAGATATCGCTGCGAACAGACAGATGCACTGATGTATGGATGGATGGATGGACAAATGCATGTAATCCAGCATACCCTCAATTTTTTATGGCTGAGGTGGTATAAAAACTATAACCTATGAAGGCCAATATTTGTGTGCAAAATGGGGATGGAATATGCCAATCCTTTAAGTTACTGGTTACTAAATGTTATATATCGAGTAAATCAGAAGTATTCTAACAAAAAGCTAATAAATAAATTTCTATTCCTTTGCATCACCTAAAAGTGAAATGGCCTGCAACCTATTACTGTTTGACAATAAAGTGAACATGTTCTACTTACACGTCCTGCTTCAATCTGACTAGAATGTAAAAACATTTGGAATTGTGGCCGTGGTGGTCTAATGTTTGATTTTGACCCAAATGGTTTCTGTCCTCGACGTGGAAAATATGGACCAGTAGCGACTGAAAAGAAAATTCAAATTTACAAAAGTCATTTCAGCAGCCTGAGTATAAGGCTGCACAAAATAAATTAACTGATAATCAGGCAATTGTTTTTTCAAATCAGTAAGGGAGGTTGAGGGTTTTATTTTCAATTTTTATTTTTTTCTTATGTATAATGAGCATGGATTGAGAGGCTTTCCACCGTCTTTTAACACACAGAATATAAAAAAATGCATATTTATCTAAATTAACTCATTTAAATTTAACCCTCAAGGGCCTATATCCAAACTCTTATCACATTTTACTGTAACAGAACAGGTGCCCCAACATGCTGTCTCGGGGAAAACTTGCAAGTTAGATTCCAAGTTCCTTAATAGTTGTTTCTAGGCAAGTCTTAGCTGCCTATATAGGCTGCCAAGATTTGCCTGGAAATAACTTCAAAGCCATATAATGTAGACTGCCCTAAGTTATACTCTTCAGACTTCAGTTACATGCATGGACAAGAAACAAAAAACATAAAAAATTCAAGTCTCCCAATTTTGTAGTAATGTAAGAAGATTCTGCAATGCAATAAAAACATCCAATGAAGGGATTCAATTTCAGGGAGGAATTGCCTGTGGATCAAAACATCTTTTTTGGCCTAAATACTCTTTTATGAAATAACCCAGTATTTGGATATTGTTTTACATACCTTCAGAATAAATTTGACACCTTAACCTGTTACTCAAACAAAACAGAAGACATCACTTGCAAACACGTTTTGAATAAGGCCACACAAAGTAGATCTTCTGTTTCTCAGGCCATTATTTGAAAAATTGTATGTGGGCGAGCGTTTTATTTTATTTTTTATTTCTGTAATTATTTTTCTGCCATCAAAAGTTCATGTTCTTGGTTTATGTTTTAGGCCTCATAATCTACAGAATAGCATGGGTGGGTGGTGTATTTACTTCCTTGAGAGCAAGAAGGCTTTGCAATGCTTTTAGCAAAGCCTTCTTGCACTCAAGGGACAAATTTATCAAGTTTTTTAACTTGGATAAAATATCAAGACATAAACAATTTAATTTTTATTTTCTTTTAAGTTTACATTGGTTATAAAAAGAGAACATGCGGCAGCCAAAAAGGACCATGTGGGAGAGCCTGAGAAACATATTTTTAATTTTTTTAGGCCTAACACAAATTTTTTCATTTGTGGCCCCCAAAAAAGCGATACCTCAATGATATGTTTTCAAGACAAAAAAAAAACAAAACTGGAATGGCTAATTGTGTGAATAGAGCTAGTCCGGTTTTGGCCATTACATAAGATAAAGGATTAACTGCTTTTAGGAATGGAGTAAATCCCTAAATATCTACTGATTTATCAAGAAATCCTGTTGACAACATTCAAATTCCCAAACTTTACAGAGCCATTTGATCTTGGTGCTTCCTATTTCAGTGTGTATTATATCATTTCTTGATTGACAGAGCTTGATGATGAGCTCTGTCAAACAAGATAAGATTAACCCTCAAGGACCTGGAGATTTTTATACATTTTCACAATACTTTGAAATCCCACTTCCAGAGTCATGGTAATGGTATTACCCACACTACGGTAGTGAGATTCATCAACAGATAAAGCATGAAGTTCACTAACTCTTCTAGCAGTTGCAAAGGCTAAGAGAAATGACGTTTAATAGGTCAAGAATTTGAACTTTACAACTTCCAACGGTTCAAACGGAGCTTCTTTGAGCTTCAACAGAACCCAGGCCAAATTCCACTTAGGAATTAATCTGAGGGTTCTAGGTCTATTAATAGAGAAATTTCTAACCAGCTTGGACAATGAAGCATTTGATCCAATAGCCAAGTTATTATGATGAGCGTAAGTGTCTGATAACATAAACCTATAGCCCTTAATAGTGACGGGCTGCAGTTTGAGATCGTCAAACAAGTAGACAGGAAATTGGAAATATTTGGTATGGACAGATCATAAACGTCTCTCGACTGATCCTGACACCAATGGAAGAAAACCCTCCACTTCGCTGTGTAGTTCAACGAAGAGGAGGACCTCCTGCAGTTAGAAATTGCATCCACTGCTTGTCCTGTAAACTGTTTTCCGTGCAAGAAGGACCGCACAACGGAAATACATGAAGGTTGAGACCTTCCGGGTTGTGATGCAGTGCGCGTGACTTCCCCTGATAAAGAAGGTCCTCTCGTGGAGGAAGCTTCCAGGGAACGTCCCATAACAGACACCTGAGAAGACTGATCCAAGGTTTGTGTGATGTGAGAGGTGCAAATAGCAGGATTTTGCAATGAGACTGTTTGATCTTTAACAGAATCTGCTGAATCAACAGAGTTGGAGGATACACATATCCTATCATCCTGTCCCATGAGATCGACAGCTGGACATGGCGACGCAAACGTCGGTAACTGATTGATCAGGTGTGTCGCAAGCAGATCTATCATCAGGCGATCCCACTGGTAGCAAATCTGCCAGAATACTCGCTTGTTGAGCATCCACTCCGATGGCAAAAGGAGACCTTTCCGAGAGAGCGAGTCTGCTAGTACATTCAGACGACTCGGTATATGAAAGATGAACACGATGATTCATGACGTATAGGAGAATCTTCTCCGTTAATTCGAATAATGGAATTGAATGAGTGCTGTCTTGGTTCCTGATGTAAGCTACTACTGTCGAGTTGTCCGACAAAATCTGAACATGGACGTCCGCTATTATGTGAATCAAATGTTGTAGTGCTAGCCATATTGACATCATCTCTTTGATGTTTATGTGCTTTTCCAGGAACCGAGGGTGTCAAAGACCCTGAGATTTCAAGTCTGCAGGACATAGGGCCGCACCCAAACAGTCTGACTCGCATCCGTCATAATCGTGAAAGCCGGATCTGGCAGTTGCAGCGGAACTCCCTGAGTTAACCACTGAAAATCTGCCCAAATCTGAACCCTTTGTTTTACTAGGTCCTTTAAAACAATACTGGTTTCGAGCGAATGCGTTTTCACACTCCAGTTCAGAGTAAAAAATATCTGGAGGGGACGGGTGCGCAGGCGGCCCATCAGAATAAGATCTGCAGCCGCTCCGCTCAACACCATCAGTCGCATGAATTCCTTCGCTGTTAATGCGTCTGAGTGTAGACAAAAGCGAGCATAACAACTGACTAATTTCGCATTGGGTAACAACAGATGAACCAGATTGTTGTGAGTCTCGAAGCTCATTCCCAAGTGAACGACTTGGATAGAGCTAGATCCGACTTTTTCTCGTTTACGATGAAACCAAGACATTGGAGTAATAGAAGCAGACTCTGGACATCGTTCTGAAGAATAATTCTGTTGACGTATCTCTGTAGAATGTCGTCCATGTAAGCCGACGTTACCACAGATGAATGAGCCTGGAAGTATGACATTACTGAGTTCATTATTCGAGTGAATGCCCGGGGAGCCAGATTCAGACCAAAGCACATTGCTCTGAACTGATACAACTTCCCTTCTGAATGCCGGATGTACCAGGACATGAAAGTACGCATCCTTTAGATCTATGCTTGCTGGATAGTCGTTCACTCAAACCCTTGCTCTTACCAACTGAATGGTCTCCATATAGAATTTTGGCACCACAATAAGCTTGTTTATCCAGCTCAAGTCTATTACCGATTGGAACGAGCCGTCTGGCTTTGGTACGAGGAACAGGTGACTGTAAAAAACTTGAGAATCCTGATTCTCCACAACCTCTATTGCTTCCTTTATTAAGAGAGTCTGTACCTCCGTTCGGAGACTCTCTTTTGAAAGGATCTGATGAAAGATTTGTCCAATGCAAACATCTTGTTAGTGGAGGTTTTGCAAGGAATGATAGCTGTAGGCCGTCCGAGACTACACTTCTCACCCACTGATTTTCCGTGACTGTTATCCTTTTTCTCGTGAAGTTTCATAACCTTCCAACAACTGGCAAGCAATAGAGGTCTTGACCATCACCGTTATGAGCTGCGAGGCTTACAGGAGAAGAAACTACATCCTCCCCACGAAGAACCTCGTCTGGTCGGCCTAGGGGCGTCTGACCGATAGCCCCGATCAGATCTACGCTCCTTTCCTGAGTTGCTATACTGACGACCTCCAGAGTAATTGTAAGAGGGTTTCTTGTGCCCTCATGCGGAGTTCCCTTTTGACGATTTTGGTCTGGAATGCCCTCCTCCTCCTAAAGCGGGTTGTTGCGACGCCCACTTCGAAAGCAGAGCACTAGACGCTTTCTTAGTAGCCTGTTCATAGACTAACGAAAGCTTGTTGTCGAAAATAGTATGTCCGAAGACCGGAGTGACTCGGTGAGAGCTTTTCACCTTGTCATCTATAAGTGATGACGATGCAAGGGCAGCATCACATCTGATTAACTCCAGATTAGCCAATGTTAGGGCAGAGTTACAGATTAGCCAATGTTAGGGCAGAGTTACACGTGGAATGCATAATTGCCTTGGAAAGAACTCTAAGAGAGGTACGAACGTCCTCAAATTCCTTTCCGTTGAGACGTTGCGTCATAGCTCTTGTAAGGTTATCTGCATAAGACATAGCATCCAAATTCGCTCTATTTGACGAAATTGCCGTCTCAATTGTGTCTGAGAGAATAGTGAATGATGCAGGTAAGGATACATCTAGATCCCCGGCCTGCTCATCCAAACGCAGAGGAACACTCTGAACATCTTCACCGACCGTTTTAAATGAACATGGTCCAAGAAACGGTATGTTTATGGAAGATGCAGTTAAGAAACCGCCTTTTTTCCTCACACTCGAGAGGTTAAATATGGTGTTATCTATATGGCCGAAGGCCTGCGACACCTGCTTAGACTGAACACCGGAAAAGAAAGGACTTCTTCCTTTGTCCGAATAAAGTCTGCGTTCAACAATGCTAGCGGTTTCTCTCTTGTCGTCGCAGCATTCTGATTCGTTGGAACAAATTCAGGGTAGTATTGATGGATGAAATCCATCGGAACCATGTGCTGTTCCGAAAGGGAAGGGTAATCCTCTTCCTTATCCCTTTCACCATCTGAGAGAATCGGTTGTGAATCTTGGTCCATTGCATCTGCATGAACAGAAGTCTGGACCGACTCAGCACCGCTCGACAGCTCAGGTTCTGAGGGAGGCTGCTCCTGCACTTGCTGGGATGCTGCGATCAGCTGCACAATCTGCGACAGCAAGTCCGTCACCAAGGCCTGAGGAGCAGTGGTCTTCTGTATCTTAGCCACTTGCTGCTCCTGGGATGGTGTGTCGGAGATAGCTCTCTTCTCTGAACGTCCTGATGATCGAGGCCTCGTCTCCCTAGCTACCTGATAGTCCGACTTCAGAGGTGAAGAGTGGCCCCTTCTTTGCACAGCAGGCTGGATATTCGAAGTCAGGTAGCTAGGATGCGGTTGTGTGTGCTTTGTATTTGAAGCGGAAGAACCATGACTGTATCCGAGGCGGCTGCAATCTATACGAAGCATCCCGAACGGCAGATGTGGACATAAGCTCAGGTCCGCGCAAGTTTTTCACCACAACATCTGGCCCCAGATGTTGTTGAGAGAGAGAGGGACCTCTCCCACTCTTTTCAGACCTCGCCGAGCTTCCCAAAACACTTGCTGGCTTCTTCCCTAGTTCCATCGTCGCTGGGTGAGCATGTTTAGATTTTAAGGTGCTCACTCTACCCACTACACTTCCTTCGACCGCAACGGACATACCCGGCATCACGGTACCCACGGATGGAGTAACCGCATCACCAGTTGAGCTAGCTGCTGGCAAAGAATTAAAACCACCGGCTAGTGGCTTTATCCCCTGCCTAATATTCAGGAGCACCTTAGCAGCTAGCTGTTTGCTCATCAGAGCACGATGACGTTAACCAACTTTTGGTAGGTGTCGCATAACCATCACCATGCTCTTGTTCCTCTGAAAAAGAAACTAAGAAACTTGAATGACTCTGCGGTGAGAGGACCGGCATTGGCCTCTCAACGCTAACAACATACCATGACACCCGTGTCCAACGTTTGTCATCCCAATCAACACATGTAGGACAAGAATTCGCGGGAGTACATTGACTACAAGCAAGACAACAAGCATGTAAATCTGAGGAAGACTTCCTCGTTTTGCATTTTGAGCAATAAGCTTTCATGATTAATCAAACAAAGTCGATTGAATTCCCACCAACTCCACAATAAATATATGATAAAGATACATAATAATCAACATTCAAAACACAAATCGAAAAATTAATTTAAAAAAAAATTTTCGAAAATTTTTTGACAAAAGCCCAAGTTCCCAAAGGGAACATGAAGAGGCCAAGGGTATCCCAATAGAGCCTTATTGTGGACAAAATCCAAAAAATTATTGCTACACTACTGGAATATTATAACATTTATCTGACAACAACTGTAATAATAAGTTGAAACTACATATATTTATAGGACGTTGCCAAGCGGAAACAAGACCTCAGGCACTGAATAAAAAAGGCACGTGGTCAGTAACAGAGTTTAAAGTTACCAGATGTAAAGCAAGGTCTTCAGATGAATAAAAAACGATACATCGGATAGAAGATGCATGACCCAAACGACCCAACACCCCTAAGGTGAGGACATAACCATGGGGATTTTCAGAAAAAACATTCTGTAATACACGTTAAACTCCCAAGAAATTTAATAAAAAATTTCATTAAAAATAAGCCAAAAAGCTAGGGAGTTTAACAGGAGAGCTTCAAGGAAGGATAGGGAAGGAACACTTAACTGGTAGAGTGCTGCAAGCCCATATTTGGGCTTTATTCTGAAGTGCAGGTACCACAACTTAATGGCTTCATATTCTGTAGATGTACATCATATTATTTTTGAATTGAAAGTATTTAGTCTGTGGGGATTTGCCTTGTTACAATTTATGGGAGAGTGCCACTAGGCACTCTCCCATAAATTGTTACAAGGCAAAGAGACGTGGACAAATTTGGATGACCAAAAATAACTTAGCACTCTACCAGTTAACAAACAGTGGATAAATCATTAGAATGATAATGTCAGGCCTATGTCCCGAAATTGGGAAACATGAAATAATTTTGATAAAAGTTATAAAGTTACAGCCCTGAATGTTCCAAACCACCATTGTTTACTTCCATTATCCAATTATGTCCTTGTATCCACCAATTTTACTATTGATTTGTGTCTGGCATCCTCAAAAATGAGATTTAAAAGCACAGATGTCAGTTCATTGTTGCTGACTTCAGGGCCAAACAAAGAATGAAGGTTTGCGCCAATTTCGGTGTCTTCCTGGATACTGCGCATGCACAGATCAGAAAAGTATGGAGGACCAGATAGGACATTAATTTTTCGGTTTTGCACGCAAATTTTGGGGATTGGGAAGTAAAATTTGTGTTTGGCCCTGGATTATTTTTTGAGTTAGCACCAGCTAGTCTGGGCCATTGGTTGTTGTATAAAAGTTAAAAAATTTATAGTAATTTCTTTATTTTTTATACTTACCAATGACCCAGACATAGCTGGTGCTAACTCTTAAAATATAGGGCCAAACACAAATTTTGCCCCCCAATCCCCAAAATTTGCATCTAAAACCAAAGAAAACATGTCCTGAAAGGCCCTCCACACTTCGCCTCCACTGCGCATGCGCAGTGTCAAGGACGTTCCGAAATTGGCGCCATTAATCATTCTAAAAACCAGTGCCTGGTAAGCGCTATGTACTCAGCGGGGAGGCAAGAGTTCCCAACTCCTGGGAGGGCCATCCCCGTCTGCGTCATTGGTAAATATAAAAATATATAAATTACTATAAATTTTTTAACATTTTTATACTGTACCAATGACCCAGACATAGCTGAATAGTAAAAAGGCTGGAGGGCCAAGGACATAGAGCAAAATGGAATACGCTCAATAATATAAAAAGAGTCATCCCCTGTAGGGAAAAAGAAGTAATAGGCCTTACATGTATCTTTCTTATTTATGATAAATTAGAAAGATACAACACCTTCCAAAATTGAGCTTCATACATCCATGTACTCTATTAATATCCAATATAATCCTAATACTAATAATTTTTAAAGTAAGCCAATAAATAAAGTAAGTCTAGAGAATAGAGACTCTTATACTCCTAAAAGTGTCTGAGGATTGCATAATCATGTCCGTTGACATATGCAATAATCAAAAGCTATACTTTAAAAACTAAGACTTGAATGAATTTTTAAAAACCTAAACTTCTCACTAAACAACCATCCCAATAACAGCTCAGAATTACTAACTCCGGAGGAGGTATCCCCTTGTTTTCATAGTAAAACAGGTGACCCAAGGGAACACCCTCCCCCCCCCCCCCCCTTTTTTCTTGCCCTGGGTCAAATAGCCCAGAGCGAAGAGGGCAGCAGAACAGAGACACTGCCGAAACAGACAGCCTACCTAGCTATAGTAGCAACTGTTAAGTGAATGACATTCTGAGCAGTAGATAATAGACCTAACAATAGAGGCCTCCAGAAATGGACTCGATATTTCTGAGATAAAAATTCATGAATGTGGATGGCTGAGCGCAATGAGCAGCCTTCAAAAATCTATAATAGCGACACTATTAATGTAAGCCCAAGATGTAGAAGAACTCTTACTTCATGAGCCGAAATCTTAAGCACAACTGCTAAGTCAATGATATACCATAAGCAGTACCGATAGTTAATAGAATTCATTAACAATAGAATGGAGCGTAACGTCCTTCTACTAGACATCAAAGACAGAAGAAGCTTACGCCCATAGTAATAAACAGATATCTGTTTATAAATACATAAACTCTACCCGGAAAGAGTAAAGGCCTATGCCCGTACGAAGACGGAAGGACCTTAATAACAATAGGTTCCGGATATTAGGAGCCTAACTCTTATGCAAAAATCCAACCTAAATAGTAACGGAATAGTGATTCCGAAACTACGAAAGTGAAAATCATCCATCGATAGTGCATGAAACTCACTGACTCTACAGTAAAAGAGAAACCAACAGAATTACTGTCTAAAAGATCAGAATTTGAAAACTACTGTTTCCAGAGGCTCAAATGATTACTTACCTAAATAAGAACCGAAGTTAAAATCCATATAGGAATTTAATCTAAAGATTCTAAGTCTATATATCAAAAAGTTACTAACTGACTTAGATAAAGAGACATAAGACTCAATTGTAAACTATCGTAGAGTGCATAGGTATGAGGTAATATAAACCTATAACCTTACTAATAACAGGCTGCAGTAGATCTTGTGAAACAAGTATACTAAAAAATTGCAATGAGTAGTATGGAGGGATCAACAATATGAACATAATGATCCCTACACCAACGACGGAAGAGCCTCCACTTTAGCCGCATATAATAGCGAAGAAGAGGACCTCCTATAGTAAGAAATCGCGTCCAAAGCTCGTCCAGTACAATGCTTACAATGCAATACGGACCACACAACGGAATACATGAAGGTTGAGACCTTGCGGGTTGTGATAAAGATGACACGATTTACCCAGTGAAAAAAGATCCTCACATTGAGGAAGATTTCACGTTAAGACCCACAGTAGACAAGAGAGTAAATTACCCATGATCTCTGTGAAGATAGAGATGCTATCAACAGAAATGTATTGAGGTTGTTTATCTTAGCAATACCTGCTGAAACAACAGCGCCGGAGGATACACGTATCCTATCATTCCGTCCTATAGATCAATAGAGCGTTAACAACATTAGCTCAGAGATCTGGACAAGCCAACACATACGTCTGCAATTGATTAGCAAGCTGTGTCGTAAATAAATCATCAATGGGCGCTCCCATAGATAGCAAATCTGATTGAATACTTGTTTGTTGAGAGTCCATTCTGACAGCAACAAGCGACCCCTAAGTGAACGGGAGTCCGCTAAAACAATCAGACGACCCGGAATATGACGGACCAAAACAGAACTTGGTGTACTATAACCAACAGACGGATTCTTTCCATTAAATTGAATAACGGAAACGAAAGAGTGCCTCCCTGGTTCAGGAGATACGCCACTACTGTCGAATTAACGGACAGGATTTGGGCATGCGTTTCTGAATAATGTTCATGCAATGACATAAATCAAGCCTAAAAAACATTATTCCGCGGAAGAAAATTGGTTGCTAAGAGACTGCGGAACCCAAAGACCCTGGCACTTCGAATCCGTTGGGATCAGTATTATATCCCAATCTGTTTGACTGGCAACCGTCATAACAGCCACACTCGGGTCCGGCAACTGCGGTGGCACTCTCTGAGTCAACCACCGAATGTTTGCCCCAGTCTGAATCTCTTGTAACACTAGATAGACAAGAGAACGTGTAAATCAAGCAATTCATGGATTGCCGAAAAGTTTCCGTCGAAGAGAAGCTCCTCCGAGAACGAAGCGACTCTGAGAGAGTTCTTAACCTTACTATCCACGCGTATGGATGTAGCTAGGGCTGCGTCACGTCAACCAACTCCAATCAGCCACTGAAGGGCGGAGTTATACGTGAACAAACTACGGCCCTCAAAAGAAATTACATTGAGAATAATATCCCGTAAATCTTTTCTTGAAAAGGTAATGATAACGCCTCAGTAAGGCAGATTACGTATGATAAAGCATCTAAGTTAAGTCTACTATACATTATGTCATTTCCAACATTGAAGTTGGAAAAGACATAAACGGTGAAAAAGAATATTTCCAGTCTTTAACCACACCGTCTAGACGCATATGAACTCTCGGTGTGCCCTGCTCTGCCAAATAAACTAATCGTATAAATGATAAAACGGCAGAAATGAGCAACGTGGACAAGAAACTAAACTATCATGCTTGGTAGCAGGCTTGTATGCATATATAGCATCGAAAAATAAAACACATGTTGTAATGACATTATTGGACTGCGTCGGTAAGTCAGGGACAATGTCCCTGAACCGATCGAAAAATCCGAGTCCAATGACGCGATAAGTCTCTTATCCAAGATCGCAGCAATGAAGTCCGAAATAACAATCACTGGAAGATAATGCCAGAAGATATGAAAGGCAGCTTCCGATACTACTAAAGGGAAAACTCGAAATCTTTTGAATCCGTTTCGCCATCCTGTCGGACCTTATAAAGCGTTCGGTCGTCCGTACCTGATGCAACCGCGGACCGCACCGACCCAGCGCCGTCGGATAATTCCTGATTCGACCAAGAAACTGTCAATTGCTGGGATGCTGCGAAACAACTGTGCTAACTCGGATAGCACGTCCGTCACTGAGGCCTGAGGAGAAGCGGTCCTACAATGCATTGCCGCTGGAAGCTCCGTGATCGTTACCCCGTGCATACTACCAATATGCGAGCGAACGGAGTGTATAGGCCTCGTGTCCCTTGGCTATCGGATGGCGCGACCTATTCGCCGTGGAATCACTGAATGACGAAACTGATCGGATACTCGAGGTCACGTAGCCAATGTGTGGTCGTGTGCCCTGCTGTGAGGATGAGGAAGCATTAAGGACAGTCTCTCGGACTGTCAATATAACGGAGCGTCCCGACCGATAGACATATGCTCCGAATGTAAAATATCTGAACCACAACATGCGGTCCCCTATGTTGTTGGACGAGAGAGGGACCTCTCTCGCTCACAGCCCTGACGGACCTGGACAAGCCAGGAACCGGACTAACAAGCTTCCTCCGATCTGTCCTCAATCTGCCGTCACTGGGTGAGTACTAAAGTAATTAAAGTGCTCGCATCACCCAAATCTCCTTCCTAGACCGCAACGGACGAACCCGGCAGCCGAACCATTCGATGAATGTACGCTACACTGGGTGAGCTAGCGAATGTCACTCCGTAGGCGATAGACATATTCCATGAGCACTTATTGCCGCCAGCTCTTCATTAACTATGACGACAGAGGCACACTTTTGAAAGACATCTCCGTAATTTTGTGAACAAGAAACCAGAAATGCTTGGTTATAGCAAGCATATAATAATAATATATAGCGTCGTTCAATAATTCGAAAGTTTGCGTGACATTATTGGACTATGTTGGAACTGAGGGACGATGTCCCTGAACTGAACAAAAAATTTCGAAGTCCTCCGACGCTATCAGTTTCTTATCCGGCATCGCAGCCTTCTGGTCCGACGAAAGAAGCTGTAGAAGACCAAGTCAGATGACATACACGACAGCATATATTGTTCCGAAAGGGAAAGCTCGAAATCCTCCAAATCCCTTTCGGTATCCCGTCGGACCGGATGAAATTTTCGGACGTCCGTACCCGCTTCCGCGGAGCGTCCCGACCCAGCATCGTCGGATAAAAAATATGCGACAGATTCAGTTGATGCTGGGATGCTGCGATAAACTGTGCTATTTAGGAAAGCACGTCCGTTCCCGAGGCCTGTGCAGTAGCGGTCTTACGATGCATTGCCGCCGGAAGCTCTGTGACCCTTGACTCCCGCACACTTCCGATGCGAACGTCCGGAGTCTGCAGGCCTCGTGTCCCTGGCTACCGGATGGTGTGACCTGGTCGCCGATGAATCTCTGACTGGCGAAGCTGACTGGATATCCGTGGTCACGTAGCCAAGAGCGGTCGTGTGCGCAACTATGAGAATGAGGAAGCCTTATTGACAGTCTACTCCGGACTGACTATATGTCGGAGCGTCCCGAGCGACGGACGTATGCTCCGAATGCGAAACATTTTGTACCACAACATCTGGGGCCAGATGTTGTGAACGAGAGAGGGGCCTCTCTCGCTTGCCGTCCGGATGGACCGGAACGAGCTATGAACCGGACTAAAAGGCTTCCTCCGTTCTCCCTCCGATCCGCCGTCACTGGGTGTGCATTAGGTTGATTTATAGTGCTCGCATCACCCCAAAATTCCTTCTAGACAGCAACGGACGAACCCGGCTGCCGAACCATTCGGTGAATGGACGCTACACCGGGCGAGCTAGCGGACGTCAAAGGCCGTCGAACAGTGTGCCTCCTTCATTAATAGTGACGACGGAGGCACACTGTTGGAAGACATCACAGATACATCACCCTAATCTTGATCGTCTGAAATAGAAATTGATAAAGTAGAGTGACCCTGCGGGGAAAGGACCGGAGTGTCCAATTCCCCAATAACATACCGTGACATACGCTTCCCATATTGTCATCGAAATCATACGATACAGAACAGGAGTTAATGCGAGTACACTGACCACATATAGAATGATTATAAAGTCAGAGGAAGACTTCCTCTTATTACAATTGATCAATATCCTTTCAATGTGAAAAGAAAACAAGTCCTGGTACTCGCACTAACCCCTGGCAATCAAAATACATAATAATAATATGATCCATTAATATTGAAAAAATAATTGAAATCAAAATATTTTGAAAAAGTTAAAAAATTGATAGTAATTTATATATTTTTTATACTTACCAATGACCCAGACTCAGCTGGTGCTAACTCTAACAAAACCAGGGCCAAACACAAATTTTGCCCCCCAATCCCCAAAATTTGCATCCAAAACAAAAAGAAATCATGTCCTAAAGGACCTCCATACTACGCCTCCACTGCGCATGCGCAGTGACGCAGACGTCCCGAAATTGGCGCCAATTATCATTCTTACTGGCAGTGCCTGGTCAGCGCTATGTACTCAGCGGGGAGGCAAGAGTTCCCAACTCCAGGGAGGGCCATCCCCGTCTGGGTCATTGGTAAGTATAAAAAGTTAAAAAATTTATAGTAATTTATATATTTTTTATACTTACCAATGACCCAGACTTAGCTGGTGCTAACTCCAACAAAACCAGGGCCAAACACAAATTTTGCCCCCCAATCCCCAAAATTTGCATCCAAAACAAAAAGAAATCATGTCCTAAAGGACCTCCATAGTACGCCTCTACTGCGCATGCGCAGTGACGCAGTCGTCCCGAAATTGGCGCCAATTATCATTCTTACTGGCAGTGCCTGGTCAGCGCTATGTACTCAGCGGGGAGGCAAGAGTTCCCAACTCCAGGGAGGGCCATCCCCGTCTGGGTCATTGGTAAGTATAAAAAATATATAAATTACTATAAATTTTTTAACATTTTTATACTGTACCAATGACCCAGACTTAGCTGAATAGTAAACAGGCTGGAGGGCCTAGGACATAGAGGAAAATCCAATAAGCTCAACTATATAGTAAAGAGGTAACCCCTTAAGGAGAAAAGGAGTATTAGGCTTTACATGTATCTTTCTTATTTAATATTAAATTAGAAAGATACACTACCCTTAATAATTGAGCACAATAACCTTCATGTTCTCTATTAACATCCAGTATAACCCTTATACTAATTATTTTTAAAGCAAGCCAATAAATAAAGTAGTCCAGAGAATTGAGACTCTTTATAATCATTTAAAAGTGTCCGAGTATTGTATATTAAAGCCCGTTTGACACTTGACATATACAAATGCTTCACACCGAGCTACACTTTAAAAATAAGACATGAATGAATTTAAACATTAATATTACACTTTAAAACCATCCCGGAAGCAACTCAGAAATACTGACTTGGAGGAGGCATTCCCTTGCTTTTCACTATAAAGCAGGTGACCTAAGGGAACACCCGCCCCCCCCCCCCCCCCCTTCCCCTTGCCCTGGGTCAAATAGCCCAGAGCGAAGAGGGCAGCCGGACGGAGTCACTGCCGGAACAGAAAGCCTGCATAACTATAGTTGCAACTGTTTAGTGGACGACATTCTGAGCAACAGATAACGGACCTAAACAATGCAGGTCTCCAGAAATGGACTCAATATTTCTGAGATAAAAATTCGTAAATGTGGATGGCTGAGACCAATAAGCAGCCTTCATTAAATCTGTAATAGCAACACTATTAGCATAAGCCCAGGAAGTAGAAAGAGCTCTTACTTCATGAGCAGAAATCTTAAGCACAGACTGCTGAGAAGAAGATAAATCTTCATAAGCAGTACGGATAGTTAACTGAATCCATCTAGCAATAGAATGGACTGAAATGTCCTTTCTATTAGGCATCAAAGACAGAAAGAAACGTTTTCGTCCCTTTCTGATAAACTGAGATCTCTGTTTATAGATACGTAGTGCTCTAACAGGACAGAGTAAAGGCCTACGCCCGTCTGAAGACGGAAGAGCCTTAATAACAATAGGTTCCGGATATTTATTAGGAGCCTGATTCTTAGCTAAAAAACCGACATTAGTAGTGAAGGTGATAGTGTTCCCAACACTACGATAATGAGAATCATCCACCGATAGTGCATGAAGCTCACTGACTCTTCTGGCAGAAGAGAAAGCTAAGAGAAAAGCTGTCTTATAAGATAAGAATTTGAAATCTACTGTCCCAAGAGGTTCAAATGGCTTTTCCTTCAATTTAAGGAGAACCCAAGCTAAATTCCACTTAGGAATTAATCTAAGAGTTCTGGGTCTATTTATCGAAAAGTTTCTAACCAACTTCGATAAAGAGACATTAGATCCAATTTGTAAACTATTCATGATGTGCATAGGTATCAGATAACATAGATCTATAACCCTTTATATTAACAGGCTGCAGTTTGATTTCGTCAAACAAGTATACTAGAAAGTTTGCAATGTCTGGTATAGAGGGATCAAACATATCTACAGAATGATCCCTACACCAACGACGAAAAACCTTCCACTTAGCCGCATAGTTTAGCGAAGAGGAGGTCCTCCTACAGTTAGAAATCGCGTCCACTGCTCGTCCTGTAAAGTGCTTGCCATGCAAGAAGGACCGCACAACGGAAAAACGTGAAGGTTGAGACCTTGCGGGTTGTGATGGAGTTGGCGCGATTTCCCCTGCGAAAGAAGATCCTCTCGTGGAGGAAGCTTCCGCGGTAGGTCCCACAACAGACACCTGAGTAGATTTATCCACGGTCTCTGTGGCGACAGAGATGCTACCAACAGAATCTTGCATTGAGATTGTTTTATCTTTAGCAATACTTGTTGAATTAACGGCGCTGGAGGATATGCATATCCTATCATTCCGTCCCAAGGGATCGACAGAGCGTCTACTGCAAATGCTCTTGGATCCGGACACGGAGACACATACGTCTGCAACTGATTGTTGAGATGTGTCGCAAATAAGTCTATCATTGGCCGTTCCCATTGGTAGCAAATCTGATTGAATACTTGTTTGTTGAGAGTCCACTCCGACGGCAACAAGCGACCCTTTCGTGAAAGGGAGTCTGCTAGCACATTCAGACGACCCGGTATGTGACGGACCGAAAGAAGAACGTGATGTTCTAACGCAAACAGAAGGATTCTTTCCGTTAGATTGAACAACGGAACTGAATGAGTGCCTCCCTGATTCCGTATATACGCCACTACTGTCGTATTGTCGGATAGGATTTGGACATGAGCATCGTGAATAATGTCCATCCAGTGACGTAACGCAAGCCAAATTGACATCATTTCCTTGATGTTTATGTGCTTGCACAGGAATTGCGGATCCCAAAGACCCTGGCATCTCGAATCCGTTGGGATTAATGATGCACCCCAACCTGTTTGACTGGCATCCGTCATAACGGTAAAACTCGGATCCGGCAACTGCAGCGGAACTCCTTGAGTTAACCACTGAATGTTTGCCCAAGTCTGAATCTCTTGTTTCACTTGATCTGACAAGAGAACGTCTACATCGAGCGAATGAATTTTCACACTCCAATTCTGAGTCAGGAAAATTTGAAGAGGACGTGTGCATAGCCGCCCCATCGGAATGAGATCCGCGGCGGCTCCGCACAGACCTATCAGTCTCATAAATTCTCTCGCCGTGACTTTGTCTGCGTGCAGACAATAGCGAGCGTAACAACTGACTAATTTCGCTCTGGTTAACGGCAGACGAACGAGATTGTTGTGCGTCTCGAAGCTCATTCCCAGATGAGTGAATGACTTGGACGGCACCAGATCCGACTTCTCCTCGTTTACTATAAAACCGAGACGTCGGAGCAATAGAAGAAGATTCTGAACATCGTTCTGAAGCGTTAACACGTTGCCGTACCTCTGAAGAATGTCGTCCAGGTAGGCCGACGTTACCGCAGACGAATGAGCTCGGAAGTAGATCATTACCGAGTTCATTACCCGAGTGAAAGCCCAGGGTGCTAGATTCAATCCGAAGCACATGGCCCGGAACTGATACACCACTCCTAGGACTGCGAAGCGTAGATACTTTCGGAATGTCGGATGTACCATGACGTGAAAGTACGCATCTTTGAGATCTATGCTCGTTGCATAATCGTTCACCCGAATACTCGCTCTGACCGATCGAATCGTCTCCATATAAAACTTCGGAGCGACGATCAGCTTGTTTATCCAGCTCAAATCTATGACTGGACGGAACGAGCCGTCTGATTTCGGAACCAGAAACAGATGGCTGTAGAATCCCAGAGATTCCTGGTTTTCTACGACCTCTACCGCGTTCTTCATTAAAAGAGACTGCACCTCTGATAACAGAGCGTCTCTTTTCTGTGGATTTGACGGAAGATGAGTCCACTTTGGACTTTGAGTTAATGGAGGCTTTCGTTTGAAGGATATCTTTAGACCTTCCGAAGTCACTCCTCTCACCCAAGGGTCGTCCGTAATCGACGCCCACTCTTGTGAAAAACTTGACAACCTTCCGCCAACCGGAACGCGATAGAGGTTTAAGCCATCACCTCCTGGACCTGTGAGGTCTGCGGTAGGAGAAACCACGTCTTCCACGACCCGCACCTCGCCTCGTCGACCTCGGGGCGTCCGACCGATTGTCCCGGCCTGAAGGACGTCCCGAACGAGAGTCGCTATCCTGACACTCTCTCGAATAAGACCAAGAGGACGCACCGGAACCTCTATAGGAACCTCTCTTGGGCGCATTAGACCCAGAAGTGCCTGTCTTATTCGTGTCTGCTGTATCCGACTTTTTAGGAGCCGATCTGAACAACAGAGAATCATTAGCTTTCTTTTTAATTTTATCATAAACAGCGGAAAGCTTGGCGTCAAAGAGAAGTTCTCCTGAGACCGAAGCGACTCTAAGAGAGTTCTTCACCTTAGAATCCACTAGTGTGGATGTAGCTAGGGCTGCGTCACGTCTAACCAACTCCAGATTTGCCACTGAAAGGGCGGAGTTACATGTGGAATAAGCTACTGCCCTTGAAAGAAGTCTTAAAGAGGATTGTATATCCTGAAACTCTTCCCATGAAGGCACAGTGATAACGCCTTAGTAAGGTGATCTGCGTAAGATAAGGCATCTAAATTGGCTCTGTTAGACGCAATAGCTGTTTCCAACACCGCGGTTGGAATAGAAGCTGACGACGGTAATGATAGCTCTAAGTCTTCCGCCTCGTCGTCCATACGCAGAGGAACTCTCGGTATACCCTGTCCTGCCGTATCGAATTTATTCCTTGCATTAATGAAAGGCAGGTTGAGAGTATTAGCGGACAAGAAACCTGCTTTCCCCGTCCTGGAAGCAAGTTTAAATATAGCGTCGTTCAATAATTCAAATGTTCTAGCAACATTATTGGACTGTGACGGAAACTCGGGAGCGATGTCCCTGAACCGCTCAAAAAATTCAGAGTCCAATGACGCTATAATTCTCTTGTCCGGAAGCGCAGCAGTCTGGCCCGACGGAACAACTTGAGGGAGAAAGTGCCGGATGAAGTCCACGGCAGCTTTATGTTGTTCCGAAAGGGATAGCTCCAAGTCATCCGTATCCCTTTCACCATCCGGTCGGACCTCACGATGTTCCCGGTCGTCCGCCCCCGATGCTTCGGCGGAGCGTACCGACCCAGCGCCGTCGGATAATTCTCGATCCGACACCGTTTCTGTCGGCTGCTGGGATGCTGCGATAAGCTGTGCTATCTGCACAAGAATGTCCGGCGTCGAGACCTGCGGAGGCGCAGTCTTTCGCTGCTTCGCCGAGGGCAGCTCCGCATCAGATGGCTCCCGCATACTTTCCCTATGCGAACGTCCGGAGTCCATCGGTCTCGAATCCCTGGCTGCCGGATGGTGTGACCTGGTCGCCGAAGAATCCTTCATCGGCGAAGCTGGTAATATACCGGCGGTCACGCAGCCAAGGTGCGGTCGTGTGCGCTGACGAGAAGAGGAAGCCTTAACAGTCTCTGCGGACTGCTTATACAATGGAGCGTCCCGAGCGACTGACGTATGCTCCGCTAAAGACACATTTTGTACCACAACATCTGGTCCCAGATGTTGTTGTACGAGAGAGGGACCTCTCTCGCTCGCGGCCCGGCTGGACCTGGACGAGCTAGGAACCGGACTAAAAGGCTTCCTCCGTTCTCGCTTACTATCCGCCGTCACTGGGTGTGCATCTATTATGTTTATAGTGCTCGCATCACCCAAAATTTCCTCTTGGACCGCATCGGACGAACCCGGCTGCCGAACCATTCGGTGAATGGACGCTACACCGGGCGAGCTAGCGGACGACATTTGTCTAATCTCCATGAGCACTTTTGCCGCTAGCTCTGAATTCATTTGTGACGACGGACGCACACTTGAAGAAGATAACATGGAAACATCACCCTGTTCTGGTTCCTCTGAAATAGAAACTGAGAGAGTAGAGTGACCTTGTGGAGAAAGAGCCGGCATCGCTCTTTCTCCAGAAACAACATATCGTGACACACGTTTCCAATGTTTCTCATCCCAATGTTCACATATAGGACAGGGATTAATGCGAGAACACTGACTACAATTAATACAATGATCATGAAAGTCAGAGGAAGATTTCTTCCTATTACAATTTGAACAACGTCCCTTCATTGTGAAAGAACAACAATAAGTCCTAGTTACTCGCAAAAACCCCTGACACAAAGATACATAATAACAAGATCCATTAATAAATGAAAAAACAATTGCAAAACAAAATAATTTTGAAAAAATATTTTTTCAGAGAAGCCCAAGTTGCTGAAAAGTAACGTTGAGCCCCGATGGATCCGATGGCAAAGTGTGGTCAAAAATTTTAAATTTATATAAAATAATTAATGAGACACTTTCGGATAATATAAATGTATCTTATAATGAGATAAACTACCACAAAGGCAAACAGCCCCCCTCAAAAAAGGCTGTTGCCAATGAAAACAAATAGTGTAAACACACTAGAAAACATGACTCCAGGCACTGAAAAAACTGGCCCGGAATCAGTCATCAATTACACTCTATCTGATGCAAAACAGAGACTCCCAGGGGAGAATCTATAGAACATCAGATGGAAGATGCAGAACACAAACGTTATACACCCATGGGTGAAAACGTAACTATGGGGAAAATAACAGAAAACATTCTGTAACAAAGCAACTCTCCCAGGAAATTTTAGAAATGAAATTTCTCAAAAATATGCCAAAAGCATGGGAGAATTGCCAGGGGGGACTTTAGAAGGCTAGGGGAGAGGAAACACTGAATAAGCAGTGCAACAATTAGCAAGAATGACAACAAGAGGCCCATGCCTCGAAAATAGGCAACTTAACATAATTTCATCAAAAAATTTTAAGTACAGCCCTGATTATTTTTTGCCACTTCTTTTTCCTCTCCTCCTTCTATCCTCCTTAGAATCACATTTTCTCCAAAAATTACGTGTCTGGCATCCTTTAAACTGAGATTTACAAGCACAAAGATCAGTGAGATGTTGACTGATGAAGGGCCAAACAGAGAATGATAATTGGCGCCAATTTCTGGACGACTGCGTCACTGCGCATGCGCAGTAGAGGCGTAGTATGGAGGTCCTTTAGGACATGATTTCTTTTTGTTTTGGATGCAAATTTTGGGGATTGGGGGGCAAAATTTGTGTTTGGCCCTGGTTTTGTTGGAGTTAGCACCAGCTAAGTCTGGGTCATTGGTACAGTATAAAAATATATACAAGTTTTGAGTACACTTGAACAATGCATGTTGGGCACCTGTTCTTCTGCATTAAAAAATTATCAAAGATGGAATTAGGCCCCTCAGGGTTAAATGCTTAATATAGCACCAAAAATGTAGAGAAATGACCAAATTCTGGTTAACTGAGGATTCTTGTTAATTATTCTCCACTGCAAAGTTATATTCAATTAACAGAGTTCAACTGCAAAGACAATGTATCACCTACAACTGTAAACAGAGAGATTATATTTCTATTAAGAATATTGGTTATTTACAACATGAGGGTTAAAGTTTTAATCAACATCAATTAAATTTCATAACATTTTGATGGAAGTTTTACTGTGTTATTTGTAATAAAATTAACACTGCCTTACTTGGCATGTTGGTTTCTTGGAAAGACATGTGGGACTGAACTAGAATTGGAACCATTGTAGAAACACATTCACTTTGAAATAATAGCAGCATTTCCCTCAAAACCTCTGAAAAAGATGAAATATGAATCTTCAAGCAAAAGTCATTCATTTTAAAAATCAATAAAACAGGTTGATAGATATATGATGTCTCTCGAAATTTTCATTCAAAATGACTGCAGCCTCTTAATATTGTTAACATTACTCAATGTTAAGATGTTGGCAATCTGTGGTACAATTATACAAGCTGAAGACAAGAAAACTGCTAATAAGGAGGAATACTGGGAGGGTTCATACAAAAAATATAAGACAATCAAGAATTTTCTAGAGAATTTTCGATCGCATTCCAGAACCTTTGTATAAAATCACTTTGATAATCCATGATGTTTGTGTAGAGTACTGTGCTTACAAAAGCTGACCGAGAATATTGATTGGATCACAACTGTACTGTGATTACAAGTGGACAGAGAATTTTGATTGGATCACAACTGTACTGTGATTACAAGTGGACAGAGAATTTTGATTGGATCACAACTGTACTGTGATTACAAGTGGACAGAGAATTTTGATTGGATCACAACTGTACTGTGATTACAAAAGCAGACAGAATTCTGACTGGGTCACAAATGTAATGATTACAAAAGCTGACAAGAGAACTTCGACTGGATCCCAACTGTACTGTGATCACAAAAGTGGACAGAGAATTTTGCTTGAATCACAACTGTACTGTGATTACAAAAGCAGACATAATTTTGACTGGATCCCAACAGCACTGTTATTATGAAAGACGACAGTGAATTTTGATTGGCTCACAAGTGTACTGTGATTACAAAAGTAGACAGAATTTCGATTGGACTTCACTGTACTATGATTACAAAAGCAGACCAAATTTTTACTGGATCCCGACAGCACTGTTAATACGAAAGTTGACAGTGAATTTTTATTGGATCACAACTGTACTGTGATTACAAAAGCAGACAGAGAATTTTTACTGAATCACATCTGTACTATGATTAGAAAATCAGACAAAGAATTTTGACTGGATCAGAAGTGGGTTATTTTATTTATTATATGTACATTCACTCCTGTAAATGTTTTGTCACCAGATTGCACTCAAGAAAAAGACCACTTTTATGAGCATGGTACTGTACTTGTATTGCAAGTGCAATATCACCTGACTTAGGCTTAAAAAAGTTAAAAATCTGTTTCTCAGGCAGCATGGTCCTTTTGGCTGCCTCATGCTCTCTTTTTATAACCAACACAAACTTTAAAAAAATAAAAATAAAATGGTTTATGTTTGATATTTTACCCAAATTAATAAAATTGATAAATTTGTCCCCTGAGTGCAACACGAGATGAAATACACCACCACCCAAGCTCTTCTATAGATTATGAGGCCTAAAACATAAAACAAACCAAGAACATCAACTTTTGGTGGCAAAGAAATAAATACAAAAATAAAAAATAAAATAAAACAAGAGACCCCAAGGGGCCTTAATCGCCCACCTACCAAAGTGGTTCAAAGAAGTATTTGGGGGTCACATTCAGTTAGACATGGTTCATCAACACTACAAAGGAATGAAGTCATAAAATTTTATGGAAAAACACAAAGGAATGGATTTGAAGAAACCTGTGCCTAACATGCTTCCCCCTGCAACACCACCCATGCCCCAGCCCATAGAGAGCCCAAATATTGATCCCCCTTGAGATGTTATATACCAAATATGAAAGAATGTTGACTGGTGGATCTGAAGAAGAAGGTTTTTAAAGAAATGTCAACACATTGCACTAACTTTGGGCTCCAATAGAGGGCCAAAATATTTACCAAGGGACCCGATTTGATCAAACTTGAATCTGACCCACCTAGAGATGTTGTATACCAAATATGAAAGGATTCTGACTGGTGGATCTGAAGATTTTTTAAACAAGTTGTTTGGATCACATTCAGCTAATCATGGCTCATCAACACTTCAGAGGAATGAAGTCATATTTTTGAGAATAGCGCTGGCCGATTTTGGCCGTTATGTTAGGTAAAGGGTTAAAGAAAATTCCTCACTTTGAACTAAGTTATAATTCAGGCTCCCACAGTGAGCCCAAATATGAACCCAGGGACTTGGCTTGAACAAACCTGAATCTCACCCCCAAGGATGCTGCATACCAAATATCAAAGATTATGATTGGTGGATCTGAAGAAGATTTTTAAAGAATATTCCTCATACTGCACTAATTTAAACATTTGGACTCTCATAGAGAGCCCAAATATAGACCCAGGGAATTGCTTTCAATAAACATGTGAAACAATCTTCCAAAGATGTTATATGTGAAATTTGAAAGCTTTTGGAGCAGTGGTTTGAGAGAAAAGTAGTCTTAAATGTTTCTCCCATTACCCAATGTTAAAAAATGCTGACTCCGCACTTTTTCAAAGTCCCGAAAAAGTACCCTATGATAAAACCGTAAGCAATTTTCTTTTTACCATTCCATTCTGTTGGACCTAAGGAAGCTTGACACCAAATAAGAATTCTCAGTGCCGTGTAGTTTTGGAGATATGGGCATTTAAAAAATTTTCTGTTTTTAGCTTCTGCGGTCCCCATGGGGGGACGGGAAAATTTTGGGGGGCATAAATTAAGTACTTATGACCCATTAAGTCCTCATATCAAATTTTGTTCAAATCAGCCTCTTGGTTTAGAAAGTTAAAAAATTTATAGCAATTTATATATTTTTTATACTTACCAATGACCCAGACTTAGCTGGTGCTAACTCCACAAAAACCAGGGCCAAACACAAATTTTGCCCCCCAATCCCCAAAATTTGCATCCAAAACAAAAAGAAATCATGTCCTAAAGGACCTCCATAGTACGACTCTACTGCGCATGCGCAGTGACGCAGTCGTCCCGAAATTGGCGCCAAATATCATTCTTACTGGCAGTGCCTGGTCAGCGCTATGTACTCAGCGGGGAGGCAAGAGTTCCCAACTCAGGGAGGGCCATCCCCGTCTGGGTCATTGGTAAGTATAAAAAATATATAAATTACTATAAATTTTTTAACATTTTTATACTGTACCAATGACCCAGACTTAGCTGAATAGTAAACAGGCTGGAGGGCCTAGGACATAGAGGAAAATCCAATAAGCTCAATTATAAGATAAAGAGGTAACCCCTTAAGGAGAAAAGGAGTATTAGGCTTTACATGTATCTTTCTTATTTAATATTTAAATTAGAAAGATACACTACCCTTAATAATTGAGCACAATAACATTCATGTTCTCTATTAACATCCAGTATAACCTTTATACTAATTATTTTTAAAACAAGCCAATAAATAAAGTAGTCCAGAGAATTGAGACTCTTTATAATCATTTAAAAGTGTCCGAGTATTGTATATTAAAGCCCGTTTGACACTTGACATATACAAATGCTTCACACCGAGCTACACTTTAAAAATAAGACATGAATGAAATTAAACATTAATATTACACTTTAAAACCATCCCGGAAGCGACTCAGAAATACTGTCTTGGAGGAGGCATTCCCTTGCTTTTCACTATAAAGCAGGTGACCTAAGGGAACACCCGCCCCCCCCCCCCTTCCCCTTGCCCTGGGTCAAATAGCCCAGAGCGAAGAGGGCAGCCGGACGGAGTCACTGCCGGAACAGAAAGCCTGCATAACTATAGTTGCAACTGTTTAGTGGACGACATTCTGAGCAACAGATAACGGACCTAAACAATGCAGGTCTCCAGAAATGGACTCAATATTTCTGAGATAAAAATTAGTAAATGTGGATGGCTGAGACCAATAAGCAGCCTTCATTAAATCTGTAATAGCAACACTATTAGCATAAGCCCAGGAAGTAGAAAGAGCTCTTACTTCATGAGCAGAAATCTTAAGCACAGACTGCTGAGAAGAAGATAAATCTTCATACGCAGTACGGATAGTTAACTGAATCCATCTAGCAATAGAATGGACTGAAATGTCCTTTCTATTAGGCATCAAAGACAGAAAGAAACGTTTCCGTCCCTTTCTGATGAACTGAGATCTCTGTTTATAGATACGTAGTGCTCTAACAGGACAGAGTAAAGGCCTACGCCCGTCTGAAGACGGAAGAGCCTTAATAACAATAGGTTCCGGATATTTATTAGGAGCCTGATTCTTAGCTAAAAAACCGACATTAGTAGTGAAGGTGATAGTGTTCCCAACACTACGATAATGAGAATCATCCACCGATAGTGCATGAAGCTCACTGACTCTTCTGGCAGAAGAGAAAGCTAAGAGAAAAGCTGTCTTATAAGATAAGAATTTGAAATCTACTGTCCCAAGAGGTTCAAATGGCTTTTCCTTCAATTTAAGGAGAACCCAAGCTAAATTCCACTTAGGAATTAATCTAAGAGTTCTGGGTCTATTTATCGAAAAGTTTCTAACCAATTTCGATAAAGAGACATTAGATCCAATTTGTAAACTATCATGATGTGCATAGGTATCAGATAACATAGATCTATAACCCTTTATAGTAACAGGTTGCAGTTTGATTTCGTCAAACAAGTATACTAGAAAATTAGCAATGTCTGGTATAGAGGGATCAAATATATCAACAGAATGATCCCTACACCAACGACGGAAAACCTTCCACTTAGCCGCATAGTTTAGCGAAGAGGAGGTCCTCCTACAGTTAGAAATCGCGTCCACTGCTCGTCCTGTAAAGTGCTTGCCATGCAAGAAGGACCGCACAACGGAAAAACGTGAAGGTTGAGACCTTGCGGGTTGTGATGCAGTTGGCGCGATTTCCCCTGCCAAAGAAGATCCTCTCGTGGAGGGAGCTTCCGCGGTAGGTCCCACAACAGACACCTGAGTAGATTTATCCACGGTCTCTGTGGCGACAGAGATGCTACCAACAGAATCTTGCATTGAGATTGTTTTATCTTTAGCAATACTTGTTGAATTAACGGCGCTGGAGGATACGCATATCCTATCATTCCGTCCCAAGGGATCGATAGAGCGTCTACTGCAAATGCTCTTGGATCCGGACACGGGGACACATACGTCTGCAACTGATTGTTGAGATGTGTCGCAAATAAGTCTATCATTGGCCGTTCCCATTGGTAGCAAATCTGATTGAATACTTGTTTGTTGAGAGTCCACTCCGACGGCAACAAGCGACCCTTTCGTGAAAGGGAGTCTGCTAGCACATTCAGACGACCCGGTATGTGACGGACCGAAAGAAGAACGTGATGTTCCAACGCAAACAGAAGGATTCTTTCCGTTAGATTGAACAACGGAACTGAATGAGTGCCTCCCTGATTCCGTATATACGCCACTACAGTCGTATTGTCGGATAGGATTTGGACATGAGCATCGTGAATAATGTCCATCCAGTGACGTAACGCAAGCCAAATTGACATCATTTCCTTGATGTTTATGTGCTTGCACAGGAATTGCGGATCCCAAAGACCCTGGCATCTCGAATCCGTTGGGATTAATGATGCACCCCAACCTGTTTGACTGGCATCCGTCATAATGGTAAAACTCGGATCCGGCAACTGCAGCGGAACTCCTTGAGTTAACCACTGAATGTTTGCCCAAGTCTGAATCTCTTGTTTCACTTGATCTGACAAGAGAACGTCTACATCGAGCGAATGAATTTTCACACTCCAATTCTGAGTCAAGAAAATTTGGAGAGGACGCGTGCGTAACCGCCCCATCGGAATGAGATCCGCGGCGGCTCCGCACAGACCTATCAGTCTCATAAATTCTCTCGCTGTGACTTTGTCTGTATTTAGACAATAGCGAGCGTAACAACTGACTAATTTCGCTCTGGTTAACGGCAGACGAACGAGATTGTTGTGCGTCTCGAAGCTCATTCCCAGATGAGTGAATGACTTGGACGGCACCAGATCCGACTTCTCCTCGTTTACTATGAAACCGAGACGTCGGAGCAATAGAAGAAGATTCTGAACATCGTTCTGAAGCGTTAACTCGTTGCCATACCTCTGAAGAATGTCGTCCAGGTAGGCCGACGTTACCGCAGACGAATGAGCTCGGAAGTAGATCATTACCGAGTTCATTACCCGAGTGAAAGCCCAGGGTGCTAGATTCAATCCGAAGCACATGGCCCGGAACTGATACACCACTCCTAGGACTGCGAAGCGTAGATACTTTCGGAATGTCGGATGTACCATGACGTGAAAGTACGCATCTTTGAGATCTATGCTCGTTGCATAATCGTTCACCCGAATACTCGCTCTGACCGATCGAATCGTCTCCATATAAAACTTCGGAGCGACGATCAGCTTGTTTATCCAGCTCAAATCTATGACTGGACGGAACGAGCCGTCTGGTTTCGGAACCAGAAACAGATGGCTGTAGAATCCCAGCGATTCCTGGTTTTCTACGACCTCTACCGCGTTCTTCATTAAAAGAGACTGCACCTCTGATAGCAGAGCGTCTCTTTTCTGAGGGTTTGACGGAAGATGAGTCCACTTTGGACTTCGAGTTAAAGGAGGCTTTCGTTTGAAGGATATCTTTAGACCTTCCGAAGTCACTCCTCTCACCCACGGGTCGTCCGTAATCGACGCCCACTCTTGAGAAAAACTCGACAACCTTCCGCCAACCGGAACGCGATAGAGGTTTGAGCCATCACCTCCTGGATCTGCGAGGCCTGCGGTAGGAGAAACCACGTCTTCCACGACCCGCACCTCGCCTCGTCGACCTCGGGGCGTCCGACCGATTGTCCCGGCCTGAAGGACGTCCCGAACGAGAGTCGCTATCCTGACGGTCTCTCGAATAAGAGCTAGAGGACGCACCGGAACCTCTATAGGCACCTCTCTTGGGCGGATAAGACCCAGAAGTGCCCGCCTTATTCGTGTCTGCTGTATCCGACCTTTTAGGAGCGGATCTGAACAACAGAGAATCACTAGCTTTCTTTTTAATATTATCATAAATAGCGGAAAGCTTGCCGTCAAAGAGAAGATCTCCTGAGACCGAAGCGACTCTAAGAGAGTTCTTCACCTTAGAATCCACTAGTGTGGATGTAGACAGGGCTGCGTCACGTCTAACCAACTCCAAATTTGCCACTGAAAGGGCGGAGTTACACGTGGAATAAGCTACTGCCCTTGAAAGAAGTCTTAAAGAGGATTGTATATCCTGAAACTCTTCCCCTTGAAGACGCAGTGATAACGCCTTCGTAAGGTGATCTGCGTAAGATAAGGCATCTAAATTGGCTCTGTTAGACGCAATAGCTGTTTCCAACACTGCGGTTGGAATAGAAGCTGACGACGGTAATGATAGCTCTAAGTCTTCCGCCTCGTCGTCCATACGCAGAGGAACTCTCGGTATACCCTGACCTGCCGTGTCGAATTTATTCCTTGCATTAATGAAAGGCAGGTTGAGAGTATTTGCGGACAAGAAGCCTGCTTTCCCTGTCCTGGAAGCAAGTTTAAAAATAGCGTCGTTCAATAATTCAAATGTTCTTGCAACATTATTGGACTGCGACGGAAACTCGGGAGCGATGTCCCTGAACCGCTCGAAAAAATCAGAGTCCAATGACGCTATAATTCTCCTGTCCGGAAGCGCAGCAGTCTGGCCCGACGGAACAACTTGAGGAAGAAAGTGCCGGATGAAGTCTACGGCAGCTTTGTGTTGTTCCGAAAGGGATAGCTCCAATTCATCCGTATCCCTTTCACCATCCGGTCGGACCTCCCGATGTTCCCGGTCGTCCGCCGCCGATGCTTCGGCGGAGCGTACCGACCCAGCGCCGTCGGATAATTCTCGATCCGACACCGTCTCTGTCGGCTGCTGGGATGCTGCGATAAGCTGTGCTATCTGCACTAGAATGTCCGACGTCGAGACCTGCGGAGGAGCGGTCTTTCGCTGCTTTGCCGAGGGCAGCTCCGCATCAGATGGCTCCCGCATACTTTTCCTATGCGAACGTCCGGAGTCCATCGGTCTCGAATCCCTGGCTGCCGGATGGTGTGACCTGGTCGCCGAATAATCCTTCATCGGCAAAGCTGGCAAAATATCGGAGGTCACGCAGCCAAGGTGTGGTCGTGTGCGCCGGCGAGAAGAGGAAGCCTTAACAGTCTCTGCGGACTGCTTATACAACGGAGCGTCCCGAGCGACGGACGTATGCTCCGCTAAAGACACATTTTGTACCACAACATCTGGTCCCAGATGTTGTTGTACGAGAGAGGGGCCTCTCTCGCTCGCGGCCCGGCTGGACCTGGACGAGCTAGGAACCGGACTAAAAGGCTTCCTCCGTTCTCGTTCACTATCCGCCGTCACTGGGTGTGCATCTATTATTTTTATAGTGCTCGCATCACCCAAAATTTCCTCTTGGACCGCATCGGACGAACCCGGCTGCCGAACCATTCGGTGAATGGACGCTACACCGGGCGAGCTAGCGGACGACATTTGTCTAATCTCCATGAGCACTTTTGCCGCTAGCTCTGTATTTAATTGTGACGACGGACGCACACTTGAAGAAGATAACATGGAATCATCACCCTGTTCTGGTTCCTCTGAAATAGAAACTGAGAGAGTAGAGTGACCTTGTGGAGAAAGAGCCGGCATCGCTCTTTCTCCAGAAACAACATATCGTGACACACGTTTCCAATGTTTCTCATCCCAATGTTCACATACAGGACAGGGATTAATGCGAGAACACTGACTACAATTAATGCAATAATCATGAAAGTCAGAGGAAGATTTCTTCCTATTACAATTTGAACAAGTTCCCTTCATTGTGAAAGAACAACAATAAGTCCTAGTTACTCGCAAAAACCCCTGACACAAAGATACATAATAACATGATCCATTAATAAATGAAAAAACAATAGCAAAACAAAATAATTTTGAAAAAATATTTTTTCAGAGAAGCCCAAGTTGCTGAAAAGTAACGTTGAGCCCCGATGGATCCGATGGCAAAGTGTGGTCAAAAATTTTAAAATTATATAAAATAATTAAAGAGACACTTTCGGATAATATAAATGTATCTTATAATGAGATAAACTACCTCAAAGGCAAACAGCCCCCCTCAAAAAAGGCTGTTGCCAATGAAAACAAACAGTGTAAACACAGAAGAAAACATGACTCCAGGCACTGAAAAAACTGGCCCGGAATCAGTCATCAATTACACTCTATCTGATGCAAAACAGAGACTCCCAGGGGAGAATCTGCAGAACATCAGATAGAAGATGCAGAACACAAACGTTATACACCCATGGGTGAAAACGTAACTATGGGGAAAATAACAGAAAACATTCTGTAACCAAGCAACTCTCCCAGGGAATTTTTAGAAATGAAACTTCTCAAAAATATGCCAAAAGCATGGGAGAATTGCAAGGGGGGACTTTAGAAGGTTAGGGGAGAGGAAACACTGAATAAGCAGTGCAACAATTAGCAAGAATGACAACAAGAGGCGTTTGCCTCGAAAATAGGCAACTTAACATAATTTCAACAAAAAATTTTAAGTACAGCCCTGATTATTTTTTGCCACTTCTTTTTTCCTCTCCTCCTTCTATCCTCCTTAGAATCACATTTTCTCCAAGAATTACGTGTCTGGCATCCTTTAAACTGAGATTTACAAGCACAAAGATCAGTGAGATGTTGACTGATGAAGGGCCAAACAGAGAATGATATTTGGCGCCAATTTCGGGACGACTGCGTCACTGCGCATGCGCAGTAGAGTCGTACTATGGAGGTCCTTTAGGACATGATTTCTTTTTGTTTTGGATGCAAATTTTGGGGATTGGGGGGCAAAATTTGTGTTTGGCCCTGGTTTTTGTGGAGTTAGCACCAGCTAAGTCTGGGTCATTGGTACAGTATAAAAATATAGAAATTTTGGCCGGGGCGAAAATTCTTGCCTCTCCCATAACAACAGCAAATATAGCTCCTCGAACTTCTCTTGATCAAATCTGAGTCTACACCTCAAAAGAAAGCTGCACACCAAGTCTCTGCTACTGCTGCTTCATCAGAAGAGGATTTTTTAAGATTTAATCACACTTTTTGGGCGTGGCCCCACCTAGGGGCGAGGCAACTTGATTTGAACAAAATCAAAATGCGATGTCATAACAAACAATTATCTCAAATTTCACTTGAATCGGTTCAGCGGTTTTGGAGAAGACACAAACACCATGTTCACGACAGTGAGTGATCACTATAGCTCGCCTGACTTTCAGCCAGGTGAGCTAAAAAAATAGCCCGAGAAACAGATCTGCTTTGTGGGGCCTTATGAGCTCGGTACTGTACTTGCATTGCAAGTCCAATATCACCTGCCTCTGAAAATGACGTTTTATTTCATTACCTAAAAAACACAATCTGAACACAAACACCACAGCTTTTAGCACACACTTTGACCAAATTAGCCAAAAAGTTTTCTAAATATATTTTTCAAGGACTTTCCATGACTCATTCCAAGAATGCTGCTTTTAGAGCACTTGTGAGGGACTGAAATTACATTTTTAAAATTGAAGCACTTTTAAAGATCCATATGGACACTGCAGAAGATACAATGATTAAAACTGAACTTACCAATAGCAACTTTCCTGATTTCTGGTGGAGTGTATGAATTTAACAATGTCAATAATTTTTTAACAAGCTCCATTCTCTCTTTCCAGTTTGATAAGCTGTTCTTAATTTCACTGGCTGCTGAGCCTGAAAAAGAAAAAGAAAACACATGAGCTTAAAACTGTAAGGAACACAGAAACTTCCTTATTTCAAACAGTGACAATAGCTACATGAAAGTGCTTATTAGTTGTTTAATATAGCAAAGATTGAGGACTTCACTGCATTGGCAAAAAATAAAGGTCAAATTTTATTCTTTTTGAAAACATGGCGTATGTTCCTAACTATAAAAAAGTTCCAAGTCATACTTCTGAAAAAATGAAAGTGTCAATGACACTGTAGCTCAACTTGTTAAGACATGTACATGTATAGTATGTGACACAGCAATGACAAACATCTAGGTAATGACCTGATAACAAAGGTACATAAGTATTGTAATGGTCTGTACATAAATACTGACCGTAGCCTGTAACAAATGTATAGGTAAAGTATTGAAAAGGTGGATGACAGTCAGATTCTAAACTAGAACAGAAATCTTGGAGTCCCAGAGTGGGTCTGACTGAACCCCAAAATATTTGTTCTCAAAGCACAGTGATAACAAAGGCACCCCAAAACACATTCGTTCCTGTCCCAAGGTGAAAACAAAGGTACCCAAGAAGTTTCGTGAAGATCAGTTCATAAATACGAGCTGTATAGAAGTTGTGACAAAAAACTGAATGGACCTAATTTCGGTACAAAATGGCCACTGGTAACCATCTTGAATTTTGGACCGCACCCAGAAACACTCGTTCTTGTCCCAAGGTGATAACAAAGGTACCCAAGACGTTTCGTGAAGATCGGTTGATAAATACAGCCTCTAGCCCGAGCTGTATTGACATGTGCACGTACAGTGTATAAGTAGCACTGAATAAATCAAAGTTCATCTAATTTGCATAATTTCTGCATGAGAAAAAAACCTGTACCATATGTGATGTATTCCATGTTACTAAACATTCATACAAAAATTTATTCAAATCAGGACTTTCATACAGAAGTTCTGTACAAAAGACTGATTGCATTAATTTGGGTACAAAATCGCTGCTGGTGGCCATTTTGAATTTCGAACCACACCCCCAAAACACTCGTTCTCATCCCGCAGTGATACCAAAGGTACCCAAGAAGTTTCATAAAGATCGGTTCATAAATACAGCCTCTAGCCTGAGCCGTATAGAAGTTGTGTACAAAAAACTGATTAGACCTAATTTTGGTACAAAATGGCCACTGGCAGCCATCTTGAATTTTGGACCGCACCCAGAAACACTCGCTCTCATCCCAAGGTGATAACAAAGGTACCCAAGATGTTTCGTGAAGATCGGTTCATAAATACAGACTCTAGCCCGAGCCGTAATGACATGTGTACTTACTTTGTGTAAGTAACACTGAAAAAATCAAAGTTCATCTAATTTAAATAATTTCTGCACGAGAAAAAAACCTGTATTGTATGTGATGTATCCCATGGTACTAAACATTCACACAAAAAATTATTCAAATCAGCACTTTCATATGGAAGTTCTGTGCAAAAATCTGATTGCACCTAATTTTGTACAAAATGGCTGCCATCGGCCATCTTGAATTTCGGACCGGACCCCAAAACACTCGTTCTCGTCCCACGGTGATACCAAAGGTACCCAAGAAGTTTCGTAAAGATCGGTTCATAAATACGGCCTCTAGCCCGAGCCGTATTGGCATTTGCACTTACAGTGCTGAAAGTAACACTAAATACATCAAAGTTAGTCTAATTTGCATAATTTACATACGAGAAAAAAACTCGTATTATATGTGATGTATCCCATGGTACTAAACATTCATACAAAAAAATATTCAAATCAGTGCTTTCATATGGAAGTTTTGCACAAAAATCTGATTGCACCTAATTTTGTACAAAATGGCTGCCAGCGGCCAACTTGAATTTTGGATTGGACCCAAAAGCACTCGTTCTCGTCCCATGGTCATAACAAAGGTACCCAAGAAGTTTCGTAAAGATCGGTTCATAAATACGGCCTCTAGCCCGAGCCGTATTGAATTGTTAACGGACAGATGGACGACTGGCCATGGCATAAGCTCAAATTTGGCTTCACCAAAGTTGAGCTAATTAATAAATTTTTGGACAAGTTTCAAATGCAACTGAAGAATTAGAACGTTTCTGTTAAGAAATAATGAATCAATCATTGTGAAAGATTATTAAAATATTTCCTAAGATAATAGCCTATATTGTATCTGTGAACCCTTCACCTAAAGAATCAACCAAATCCGCCTCCATAATATACAAATTGGGCAGTTGGAAATAAAATTATAAAAAAATCGTGACATCGACGCCGTAGCTGCGACGGGTGGTGCAATCTGCAAGTCCAAAAAATATTCTCAGGGGCATTTTACAAGTGATGGTGAAAAAAAACCAAGAAAAATATTTGGAACAACATTTGCATCGGACATGGGAATGAGATACACTTGCATATCAAATATGAAGTCATTCCACCAGGTTGTTTGAAAGTTATTCTTTTAGAAACTCGTTAGTCACAAAATTCTAAGTTCATCAAGGGCCATAACTCCAAGAAAAATATTTGGAACAACACATGCATTGAACAGTGGCTAGACATCAATAAGATACACTTACATGCCAAATATAAAGTCATTCCATCAAGTATTTCAAAAGTTATTGAGTTTTGAAACTCGTTGGTCACAGACAGACCAACCGACAGATGGACCGACAGACAGACATTGCCACTTATAGAGCTGCTAGTCGCAGCTAAAAAGTTAAAAAATTTATAGTAATTTATATATTTTTTACACTTACCAATGACCCAGACATAGCTGGTGCTAACTCTAAAAATCCAGGGCCAAACACAAATTTTGCCCCCCAATCCCCAAAATTTGCATCTAAAACAAAAAGAAATCATGTCCTAAAGGACCTCCATACTTTGCCCTTACTGCGCATACGCAGTGTCAAGGACGTTCCGAAATTGGCGCCAATTATCATTCTTACTGGCAGTGCCTGGTCAGCGCTATGTACTCAGCGGGGAGGTAAGAGTTCCCAACTCCTGGGAGGGCCATCCCCATCTGGGTCATTGGTAAGTATAAAAAATATATAAATTACTATAAATTTTTTAACATTTTTATACTGTACCAATGACCCAGACATAGCTGAATAGTAAAAAGGCTGGAGGACCTAGGACATAGAGGAAAATCCAATAAGCTCAACTATATAATATAGAGGCAACCCCTCAAGGAGAAAAGGAGTATTAGGCTTTACATGTATCTTTCTTATTTTATGTTAAATTAGAAAGATACAATACCCTTCATAATTGAGCACAATAACATTCATGTTCTCTATTAACAACCAGTATAACCCTTTATACTAATTATTTTTAAAGTAAGCCAATAAATAAAGTTAGTCCAGAGAATTGAGACTCTTTATATTCTTTAAAAGTGTCCGAGGATTGTATATTAACGCCCGTTTGACACTTGACATATACAAATGCTTCACACCGAGCTACACTTTAAAAATATGACATGAATGAATTTTAACATTAATATTACACTTTAAAACCATCCCGGAAACGACTCAGAAATACTGACTTCGGAGGAGGCATTCCCTTGCTTTTCACTATAAAGCAGGTGACCTAAGGGAACACCCTCCCCCCCCCCCCCTTCCCCTTGGTCAAATAGCCCAGAGCGAAGAGGGCAGCCGGACGGAGACACTGCCGGAACAGAAAGCCTGCATAACTATAGTTGCAACTGTTTAGTGGACGACATTCTGAGCAACAGATAACGGACCTAAACAATGCAGGTCTCCAGAAATGGACTCAATATTTCTGAGATAAAAATTCGTGAATGTGGATGGCTGAGACCAATAAGCAGCCTTCATTAAATCTCTAATAGCAATACTATTAGCGTAAGCCCAAGAAGTAGAAAGAGCTCTTACTTCATGAGCCGAAATCTTAAGCACATACTGCTGAGAAGAAGATAAATTTTCATAAGCAGTACAGATAGTTAATTGAATCCATCTAGCAATTGAATGGACCGAAATGTCCTTTCTATTAGGCATCAGAGACAGAAAGAAACGTTTTCGTCCCTTTCTGATAAATTGAGATCTCTGTTTATAGATACGTAACGCTCTAACAGGACAGAGTAAAGGCCTACGCCCGTCTGAAGACGGAAGAGCCTTAATAACAATAGGTTCCGGATATTTATTAGGAGCCTGATTCTTAGCTAAAAATCCCACATTAGTAGTGAAGGTGATAGTGTTCCCGACACTACGATAGTGAGAATCATCCACCGACAGTGCATGAAGCTCACTGACTCTTCTAGCAGAAGAGAAAGCTAAGAGAAAAGCTGTCTTATAAGACAAGAATTTGAAATCTACTGTCCCAAGAGGTTCAAATGGCTTTTCCTTCAGTTTAAGAAGAACCCAAGCTAAATTCCACTTAGGAATTAACCTAAGAGTTCTGGGTCTATTTATCGAGAAGTTTCTAACTAATTTAGATAAAGAGACATTAGATCCAATTTGTAAACTATCATGATGTGCATAGGTATCAGATAACATAGACCTATAACCCTTAATAGTAACAGGCTGCAGTTTGATTTCGTCAAACAAGTATACTAGAAAGTTTGCAATGTCTGGTATGGAGGGATCAAAAATATCAACAGAATGATCCCTACACCAACGATGAAAAACCTTCCACTTAGCCGCATAGTTTAGCGAAGAGGAGGTCCTCCTACAGTTAGAAATCGCGTCCACTGCTCGTCCTGTAAAGTGCTTGCCATGCAAGAAGGACCGCACAACGGAAAAACGTGAAGGTTGAGACCTTGCGGGTTGTGATGGAGTTGACGCGATCTCCCCTGCGAAAGAAGATCCTCCCGTGGAGGAAGCTTTCGCGGTAGGTCCCACAACAGACACCTGAGTAGATTTATCCACGGTCTCTGTGGAGACAGAGATGCTACCAACAGAATCTTGCATTGAGATTGTTTTATCTTTAGCAATACTTGCTGAATTAACGGCGCTGGAGGATACGCATATCCTATCATTCCGTCCCAAGGGATCGACAGAGCGTCTACTGCAAATGCTCTTGGATCTGGACTCGGAGACACATACGTCTGCAACTGATTGTTGAGATGTGTCGCAAATAAGTCTATCATTGGCCGTTCCCACTGGTAGCAAATCTGATTGAATACTTGTTTGTTGAGAGTCCACTCCGACGGCAACAAGCGACCCTTTCGTGAAAGGGAGTCTGCTAGAACGTTCAGACGACCCGGTATATGACGGACCGAAAGAAGAACATGATGTTCTAGGGCAAACAGAAGGATTCTTTCCGTTAGATTGAACAACGGAATTGAATGAGTGCCTCCCTGATTCCGTATATACGCCACTACTGTCGTATTGTCGGATAGGATTTGGACATGAGCATTGTGAATAATGTCCATCCAATGACGTAACGCAAGCCAAATTGACATCATTTCCTTGATGTTTATGTGCTTGCCCAGGAATTGCGGATCCCAAAGACCCTGGCATCTCGAATCCGTTGGGATCAATGATGCACCCCAACCTGTTTGACTGGCATCCGTCATAATGGTAAAACTCGGATCCGGCAACTGCAGCGGAACTCCCTGAGTTAACCACTGAATGTTTGCCCAAGTCTGAATCTCTCGTTTCACTTGATCTGACAAGAGAACGTCTATGTCGAGCAAATGAATTTTCACACTCCAATTCTGAGTCAAGAAAATTTGGAGAGGACGCGTGCGTAACCGCCCCATCGGAATGAGATCCGTAGCGGCTCCGCACAGACCTATCAGTCTCATGAACTCCCTCGCTGTAACTTTATCTGCGTGCAGACAATAGCGAGCGTAACAACTGACTAGTTTCGCTCTGGTTAACGGCAGACGAACGAGATTGTTGGGCGTCTCGAAGCTCATTCCAAGATGTGTGAATGACTTGGACGGCACCAGATCCGACTTCTCCTCGTTTATTATAAAACCGAGACGTCGGAGCAATAGAAGCAAATTCTGCACATCGTTCTGAAGCGTTAACTCGTTGCCGTACCTCTGAAGAATGTCGTCCAGGTAGGCCGACGTTACCGCAGACGAATGAGCTCGGAATTACATCATTACCGAGTTCATTACCCGAGTGAAAGCCCAGGGTGCTAGATTCAATCCGAAGCACATCACCCGGAATTGATACACCACCCCTAGGACTGCGAAGCGTAGATACTTTCTGAATGTCGGATGTACCATGACGTGAAAGTACGCATCTTTGAGATCTATGCTTGTTGCATAATCGTTCACCCGAATACTCGCTCTGACCGATCGAATCGTCTCCATATAAAACTTCGGAGCGACGATCAGCTTGTTTATCCAGCTCAAATCTATGACTGGACGGAACGAGCCGTCTGGTTTCGGAACCAGAAACAGATGGCTGTAGAATCCCGGTGTCTCCTGGTTTTCTACGACCTCTACCGCGTTCTTCATTAAAAGAGACTGCACCTCTGATAACAGAGCGTCTCTTTTCTGCGAATTTGACGGAAGTTGAGTCCATTTTGGACTTCGAGTTAATGGAGGCTTTCGTTTGAAGGATATCTTTAGACCTTCCGAAATCACCCCTCTCACCCAAGGGTCGTCCGTAATCGACGCCCACTCTTGTGAAAAACTTGACAACCTTCCGCCAACCGGCACATGATAGAGGTTGAAGCCATCACCTCCTGGACCTGCGAGGCCTGCGGTAGGAGAAACCACGTCCTCCACGACCCGCACCTCATCCCGTCGACCTCGGGGCGTCCGACCGGTTGTCCCGGCCTGAAGGACGTCCCGCACGTGAGTCGCTGCCTTGACGGTCTCTTGAATAAGACCAAGAGGACGCACCGGAACCTCTATAGGAACCTCTCTTGAGCACATTAGACCCAGAAGTGCCTGTCTTACTCTTATCTGCCGTGTCCGACTTCTTAGAAGCAGATTTGAACAGCAGAGAATCCGAAGCTTTCTTAGTAATTTTATCATAAATTGCAGAAAGCTTGCCGTCGAAGAGAAGTTCTCCGGAGACCGAAGCGACTCTGAGAGAGTTCTTCACCTTACTATCCACGAGTGTGGATGTAGCTTGGGCTGCGTCACGTCTAACCAACTCCAGGTTTGCCACTGAAAGGGCGGAGTTACACGTGGAATAAGCTACTGCCCTTGAAAGAAGTCTTAAAGAGGATTGTATATCCTGGAATTCTTTTCCTTGAAGACGCAGTGATAACGCCTTAGTAAGGTGGTCTGCGTAAGATAAAGCATCTAAACTGGCTCTGTTAGACGAAATAGTAGTCTCCAACACCGTGGTTGGAATAGACGCAGACGACGGTAACGACAATTCTAAGTCTTCCGCCTCGTCGTCCATACACAGAGGAACTCTCGGGATACCCTGTCCTGCCGTATCGAATTTATTCCTTGCATTAATGAAAGGCAGGTTGAGAGTATTGTTGGACAAGAAACCCGCTTTTCCTGTTTTGGAAGCAAGTTTGAATATAGCGTCGTTCAATAATTCAAATGTTCTTGCAACATTATTGGACTGAGACGGAAACTCGGGAGCGATGTCCCTGAACCGCTCAAAGAAATCAGAGTTCACTGACGCTATAATTCTCTTGTCCGGAACCGCAGCAGTCTGGCCCGACGGAACAACTTGAGGAAGAAAGTGCCGGATGAAGTCTACGGCAGCTTTATGTTGTTCCGAAAGGGATAGCTCCAAGTCATCCGTATCCCTTTCACCATCCGGTCGGACATCATGATGCTCCCGGTCGTCCGCCCCCGATGCTTCGGCGGAGCGTACCGACCCAGCGCCGTCGGATAATTCCCGATCCGACACCGTTTCTGTCGGTTGCTGGGATGCTGCGATAAGTTGTGCTATTTGAACAAGCACGTCCGACATCGAGGCCTGCGGAGGCGCAGTCTTTCGCTGCTTCGCCGAGGGCAGCTCCGCATCTGGTGACTCCCACATACTCTTCCTATGCGAACGTCCGGAGTCCACCGGCCTCGTGTCCCTGGCTACCGGATGGTGTGACCTGGTCGCCGAAGAATCCCTGATCGGAGAAGCTGGCAAAATATCGGCGGTCACGTAGCCAAGGTGCGGTCGTATGCGCTGGTGAGAGGAAGAAGCCTGAGCAGTCTCCGCGGACTGCCTATACAACGGAGCGTCCCGAGCGACGGACGTGTGCTCCGCTTGCGACACATTTTGTACCACAACATCTGGTCCCAGATGTTGTTGTACGAGAGAGGGGCCTCTCTCGCTCGCGGCCCGGCTGGACCTGGACGAGCTAGGAACCGGACTCGAAGGCTTCCTCCGATCTCTCCTACTATCCGCCGTCACTGGGTGTGCACGTTGAATGTTTATAGTGCTCGCATCACCCAACATTTCCTCCTGGACCGCATCGGACGAACCCGGCTGCCGAACCATTCGGTGAATGGACGCTACACCGGGCAAGCTAGCGGACGACATTTGTCTCATCTCCATGAGCACTTTTGCCGCTAGCTCTGAATTCATTTGTGATGACGGAAGCGCACTTGCGGAAGATAACATGGAAACATCACCCTGTTCTTGTTCCTCTGAAATAGAAACTGATAGAGTAGAGTGACCCTGCGGAGAAAGAGCCGGCATAGCCCTTTCCCCACTAACAACATATCGTGACACACGTTTCCAATATTTGTCATCCCAATATTGACATATAGAACAGGGATTAGTGCGAGTACACTGACTACAATTAATACAATGATCATGAAAGTCAGAGGAAGACTTCTTCCTATTACAATTTGAACAATATCCTTTCATTGTGAAAAGTCAACAACAAGTCCTAGTACTCGCACAAACCCCTAAACACAAAGATACATAATAACATGATCCATTAATATAGAAAAAACAATTGAAAATCAAAATAATTTTTGAAAATTATTTTTTCAGCGAAGCCCAAGTTTCTGAAAAGTAACGTTGAGCCCCAATGGATCCCAAGGCTAAGTGTGGTCAAAAATTTTAAAATTATATTAAATAATTAAAGCAACACTTACGGATAATAATAATGTATCTTATAGTGAGATAAACTACTCCAAAGGCAAACAGCCCCCCTCAAAAGAGACTGTTGCCAATGTTAACAAACAGTGTAAAAACACCAGAAAACATGACTCCAGGCACTGACAAAACTGGCCCGAAATCAGTCATCAAAATTACACTCTATCTGATGCAAGACAGAGACTCACAGGGGAGAATCTGCAGAACATCAGATGGAAGATGCAGAACACAACGTTTATACACCCATGGGTGAAAACGTAACTATGGGGAAAATAACAGAATACATTCTGTAACCAAGCTAACTCTCCCAAGAGAATTTAGAAATGATCTTTCTCAAAAATATGCCAAAAGCATGGGAGAATAGCAAGGGGGGACCTAGAAGACCAGGGGAGAGGAAACACTGAATAAGCAGTGCAGCTTTATAGCAAAAATGACAACAACAGGCCCATGCCTCGAAAATAGGCAACTTAACATAATTTCATAAAAAATTTTAAAGACAGCCCTGATTATTTTTTGTCACTCCTTTTTTCTCTCCTCCTTCTATATCCTCCTTAGAATCACCATTTCTCCAATAATTACATGTCTGGCATCCTTTAAACTGAGATTTACAAGCACAAAGATCAGTGAGATGTTGACTGATGAAGGGCCAAACAGAGAATGATAATTGGCGCCAATTTCGGAACGTCCTTGACACTGCATATGCGCAGTAAGGGCAAAGTATGGAGGTCCTTTAGGACATGATTTCTTTTGGTTTTAGATGCAAATTTTGGGGATTGGGGGGCAAAATTTGTGTTTGGCCCTGGATTTTTAGAGTTAGCACCAGCTATGTCTGGGTCATTGGTACAGTATAAAAATTTGTCAGCAAAACCATATCATGTAAACCCTCATTGGAACGAGCTTGTTCCAATGAGGGATTATTTTATTTATTGGTGTTTAAGGTCACATATTTCTGCAGAATGGCTAATCATGACCACGACAGTTTTACGGGCGGAGGTAGCCAGAGTACCCGGAGAGAACCACCATGCAACTGTCAGCTCCCCAACATACCAACTCCACACAAGCACGGTTAGCATTGATTGAAGACAGGTGCACCATCGATGTGCAGTATGCCTTAGTACACAATACCACCGTGCCCTCACGTGGGCAATGGGGGTGAAGTGTCTTGACCAAGGACACAACACGGTTGCCGCAGGTAGGAAATGAGGGATTACATGATATGGTTTTGCTGAATTTTTGTTAAGCCCCCACAAAGTAGATCTTCTGTTTCTCAGGCCACTTTTTGTAAAATTACATGTGGACGGAAGTTTTTTTATTCTATTGTTGTAATTACTTCTTTGCCATCAAAAAAGTTCATGTTCTCGGTTTGTTTTATGTTTTAGGCCTCATAATCTAAAAGAAAAGCATGGGTGGTGGTGTATTTCATCCCTTGAGTGCAAGAAGGCTTTGTAATGCTAAAGCATTGCAAAGCCTTATTGCACTCAAAGACAAATTTATTAATTTTATTAACTTGGGTAAAATATCAGACATAGACCGTTTAATTTTTATTTTTTTAAGTTTACATTGGTTATAAAAAGAGAGCATGCGGCAGCCAAAAGGACCATGCAAGAGGTCCTGAGAAACAGATTTTTAACTTCTTTAGGCCTAAAAACAAATAATTAAAAGAACAAATTTTGATATCATGTGCACTGGATAAAGGATTAAGCTAACAAATAAGATTACCTTTCTTCTCAATAACATATCTTGCAGTCTTCAATGTAGGCTGTAGAAGAGTCAGCAGATCAACAATATCTCCAGTCACATGACATGCTGTGGCTTCATGGTACATTACATGCAGTGTATGGAAAGCCTGGCAGAGAAAATTTAATTAAATAACCTATCTTTTCAATTTTTTTTAATCAGAAAATGAAATCTTCAAAATTTTTGGTCTTTTATTAGGACTTATTGCAGGAAGGTTTTTATGTCACCTTTCAGAAAAACATTAAAATTCTACAACTTCAATACTTTGTGTAATGTAATGTAATCTATGATGGCCATTGGCAGCCATATTTTTCAACAGAATTCAAAAAACTTCAATAGCTCTCATCTAGACATTACCCCAAAGTAACAGATGAAATTTGGAACTGATCGGGTGAGAGATGCGGCCTATAGGGTTTGCCAATGGAACTGTTGACAATTTATGTGAAAATCCAAGATGGCTGCTGGTTTTTCAATGAATTTTCAAAAAATTTGATAGTTCCCATCTAGACATCACACCAAAACTACTTATAAATTTAAAAAAAAAATCAGGTGAGAAATGCGGTCTGTAGTGTGTGCCAATGAAATTGTTGACAATTCATATGCCAAATACAGGATGGCTGCTGGTGGCCAAGTTTTTCAATGAAAGTCGGAAAAATTCAATAGCAGCCATCTAGACATCACACCAAACCAACATACAAAATTTGAAAAAGGTCGGGTGTGAGATGTGGCCTATAGGGTTTGCCAATGGAATTGTTGACAATTTATATGCCAAATCTAAGATGACCACTGGCAGCCATGTTTTTCACTGAAATTCGGAAAAATTTGATAGCTCCCATCTAGACATTGTTCAAAGGTCACATATGAAATTTGGAACTGAACGGGTGAGAGCTGCGGCCTGTAGGGTGTACTAATGGAATTGTGGACGGACGGAAGTATGGATGGATCGCAACCCATCCCAATAGCTCATCTCAACTTCAAGTTGAGCTAAAAACCTGCACTTTGTTTTTAGTACAGTAGAACCCTGTTAACTCCCTTCACTCGGTGGTCAAAATATCCAAATTTCAAGTAGCTATTTTTCCCATAATGCAACTGGGAATTTAACCAATTCAATCTTGTTTGACAGAGCTCAATGAGCTCTGTCAAACAAGACTGAATTGGTTAAATTTCTAGTTGCATTGTGGGAAAAATTTGCACCTTGAACTTTAGATATTTCGACATCAGTGCGCAGGGGGTTAATTAAATAGCAGCGTAGCAAATGAAAAATATTCAACAGACAGGAGTATTCATTTAACTAGATTGTTGTCATTTTCCTTTGTTCTTCTGATAACTTGAGATTTTATTCTGTTTTATCTTGTTTGACAGAGCTCATGGAGCTCTGCCAAACAAGATATAATTGATTAAATACCTATAATGGATAACTGTGGCCCGATATATCTATAAACATACAGCATTCAATGATTATCATAGTAATTCTTTGATATTTTACCAAAACTTTTATTGAATTAACAGGAGTTTACTCTTTGGCCTGCAGGTATTTAACAGAGATTTGTACTGAATGTATGGTGAATGATTTGTTCTTTGCAAATTATATGCAGTTAACAGGGTTATACAATTAAGAGATATCCAATTAAGTGAGCTCCTCTGTATTAGTGATAGGTACATGTTTGTTACTCATCTCATTTACATACATACCATTTTTGGGCCACTCACATTCAGTTCACTCGCAGAAAAGCCTGGATTTCTAGTAAAAAAAAACAGGGCTGATAATGCACACGAAAGTTAAAAAATTTATAGTAATTTATATATTTTTTATACTTACCAATGACCCAGACATAGCTGGTGCTAACTCTTAAAATATAGGGCCAAACACAAATTTTGCCCCCCAATCCCCAAAATTTGCATCTAAAACTAAAGAAAACATGTCCTGAAAGGCCCTCCACACCTCGCCCCCACTGCGCATGCGCAGTGTCAAGGACGTTCCGAAATTGGCGCCATTTATCATTCTAATAACCAGTGCCTGGTAAGCGCTATGTACTCAGCGGGGAGGCAAGAGTTCCCAACTCCTGGGAGGGCCATCCCCGTCTGGGTCATTGGTAAGTATAAAAAATATATAAATTACTATAAATTTTTTAACATTTTTATACTGTACCAATGACCCAGACATAGCTGAATAGTAAAAAGGCTGGAGGGCCAAGGACATAGAGCAAAATGGAATACGCTCAATAAAATAAAATAGAGTCATCCCCTGTAGGGAAAAGAAGTAATAGGCCTTACATGTATCTTTCTTATTTATGATAAATTAGAAAGATACAACACCTTCCAAAAATTGAGCTTCATACATCCATGTACTCTATTAATATCCAATAATCCTTATACTAATAATTTTTAAAGTAAGCCAATAATAAAGTAAGTCTAGAGAATAGAGACTCTTATACTCCTAAAAGTGTGTGAGAATTGCATAATCATGTCCGTTGACATATGCAATATTCAAAAGCTATACTTTAAAAACTAAGACTTGAATGAATTTTATAAACTTAAACTTCTCACTAAACAACCATCCCAATAACAGCTCAGAATTACTAACTCCGGAGGAGGTATCCCCTTGTTTTCATAGTAAAAACAGGTGACCCAAGGGAACACCCTCCCCCCCCCCCTTTTTCTTGCCCTGGGTCAAATAGCCCAGAGCGAAGAGGGCAGCCGAACGGAGACACTGCCGAAACAGACAGCCTACCTAGCTATAGTAGCAACTGTTAAGTGAATGACATTCTGAGCAGTAGATAATAGACCTAACAATAGAGGCCTCCAGAAATGGACTCGATATTTCTGAGATAAAATTCATGAATGGATGGCTGAGCGCAATGAGCAGCCTTCAAAAATCTATAATAGCAACACTATTAATGTAAGCCCAAGAAGTAGAAGAACTCTTACTTCAAGAGCCGAAATCTTAAGCACAACTGCTAAGCCAATGATATACCATAAGCAGTACGCTAGTTAATAGAATCGATTAACAATAAAATGGAGCGTAACGTCCTTCTACTAGACATCAAAGACAGAAGAAGCTTACGCCCTTGTAATAAACAGATATCTGTTTATAAATACATAAACTGTATCCGGAAAGAGTAAAGGCCTATGCCCATACGAAGACGGAAGGTCCTTAAAATAATAGGTTCCGGATAATAGGAGCCTAACTCTTATGCAACAATCCAACCTAAATAGTAACGGAAGTATTGATTCCGAAACTATGAAAGTGAAAATCATCCATCGATAGTGCATGAAACTCACTGACTCTACAGTAAAAGAGAAACCAACAGAATTACTGTCTAAAAGGTCAGAATTTGAAAACTACTGTTTCCAGAGGCTCAAATGATTACTTAGCTAAATAAGAACCGAAGTTAAAATCCGTATAGGAATTTAATCTAAAGATTCTAAGTCTATTTATCAAAAAGTTACTAACTGACTTAGATAAAGAGACAAAAGACTCAATTGTAAACTATCGTAGAGTGCATAGGTATGAGGTAACATAAACCTATAACCTAAATAACAACAGGCTGCAGTAGATCTTGTGAAACAAGTATACTAAAAACTAGCAATGCGTAGTATGGAGGGATCAACCATATGAACATAATGATCCCTACACCACGACGGAAGAGCCTCCACTTTAGTCGCATAGAATAGCGAAGAAGAGGATCTCCTATAGTAAGAAATCGCGTCCAAAGCTCGTCCAGTACAGTGCTTACAATGCAATACGGACCACACAACGGAATACATGAAGGTTGCGACCTTGCTGGTTGTGATAAAGATGACACGATTTACCCAGTGAAAAAAGATCCTCACATAGAGGAAGATTTCACGTTAAGATCCACAGTAGACAAGAGAGAAAATTACTCATGATCTCTGTGAAGATAGAGATGCTATCAACAGAAATGTATTGTGGTTGTTTATCTTAGCAATACCTGCTAAAACAACAGCGCCGGAGGATACGCGTATCCTATCATTGCGTCCTATAGATCAATAGAGCGTTGACAGTATTAGCTCAGAGATCTGGACAAGCCAACACATACGTCTGCAATTGATTAGCAAGCTGTGTCATAATAAAACATCATTGGGCGCTCCCATAGATAGCAAATCTGATTAAATACTTGTTTGTTGAGAGTCCATTCTGACAGCAACAAGCGACCCGTAAGAGAACGGGAGTGCGATAAAACAATCAGACGACCCCGAATATGACGGACCAAAACTGAACTTGGTGTACAATAACCAACAGACGGATTCTTTCCATTAAATTGAATAACGGAAACGAAAGAGTGCCTCCCTGGTTCCGGAGATACGCCACTACTGTCGAATTAAAGGACAGGAATTTGGGCATGCATTTCTGAATAATGTTCATGCAATGACATAAAGCAAGCCTAAAAAACATTATTCCGCGGAAGTTAAACTGATAGCTAAAAGACTGCGGAACCCAAAGACCCTGGCACTTCGAATCCGTAGGGATCAGTATATATCCCAATCTGTTAGACTGGCAACCGTCATAACAGCCACACTAGGGTCCGGCAACTGCGGCGGCACTCTCTGAGTCAACCACCGAATGTTTGCCCCAGTCTGAATCTCTTGTAACACTAGATAGTCAAGAGAATGTATAAACCAAGCAATTCATGGATTGCCGGAAAGTTGCCGTCGAAGAGAAGCTCCTCCGAGAACGAAGCGACTCTGAGAGAGTTCTTAACCTACTATCCACGCGTGGATGTAGCTAGGGCTGCATCACGTCTAACCAACTCCAATCAGCCACTGAAGGGCGGAGTTATACGTGAACAAAATACTGCCCTCAAAAGAAATTACATTGAGAATAATATCCCGTAAATCTTTTCTTGAAGACGTAATGATAACGCCTCAGTAAGGCGGACTACGTATAATAAAGCGTCTAAGTTAAGTCTACTATACATAATGTCGTTCCCAATATTGAAATTGGAAAAGACATAAACGGCGAAAAAGAATATATGCAGTCTTTAATCACACCGTCTAGACGCATATGAACTCTCAGTATGCCCTGCTCTGCCAAAATAAACTATATGTAAAAAAGATAAAATGGCAGAAATGAGCCACGCGGACAAGAAACTAAACTATCATGCTTAGTAGCAGGCTTGTATATATATATATAATATATAGCGTCGAAAAATAAAACACATGTTGTAATGACAATATTGGACTGCGTCGGTAAGTCAGGGACAAAGTCCCTGTACCGATCGAAAAATCCGAGTCCAATGACGCTATAAGTCTCTTATCCAAGATCGCAGCAATGAAGTCCGAAAAATAATCACTGGAAGAAATGCCAGAAGATATGAAAGGCATCTTCCGATACTACTAAAGGGAAAACTCGAAATCTATCGAATCCCTTTCGCCATCCTGTCGGACCCTATAAAGCGTTCGGTCGTCCGTAGCTTGATGCAACCGCGGACCGCACCGACCCAGCGCCGTCGGATAATTCCTGATTCGACCGAGAAACCGTCAATTGCTGGGATGCTGCGAAACAACTGTGCTAACTCGGATAGCACGTCCGTCACCGAGGCCTGAGGAGCAGCGGTCTTACGATGCATTGCCGCAGGAAGCTCCGAGATCGTTACCCCGTGCATACTTCCAATATGCGAGCGAACGGAGTGTATAGGCCTCGTGTCCCTTGGCTACCGGATGGCGCGACCTATTCGCTGTGGAATCACTGAATGCCGAAACTGATCGGATACTCGAGGTCACGTAGCCAATGTGCGGTCGTGTGCCCTGCTGTGAGGATGAGGAAGCATTAAAGACAGTCTCTCGGACTGTCAATATAACGGAGCGTCCCGAGCAACGGACATATGCTCCGAATGTAAAATATCTGAACCACAACATGCGGTCCCCTATGTTGTTGGCTTCCTCCGATCTGTCCTCAATCTGCCGTCACTGGGTGAGTACTAAAGTAATTAAAGTGCTCGCATCACCCAAATCTCCTTCCTAGACCGCAACGGACGAACCCGGCAGCCGAACCATTCGATGAATGTATGCTACACCGGGTGAGCTAGCGAATGTCATTCCGTAAGCGATAGACATATTCCATGAGCACTTATTGCCGCTAACTCTTCATTAACTATGACGACAGAGGCACACTTTTGAAAGACATCTCCATAACTCTTCGAACAAGAAACCAGAAATGCTTGGATAGCAAGCATAAAATAATAATATATATAGCGTCGTTCAATAATTCGAAAGTTTGTGTGACATTATTGGACTATGTCGGAACTGAGGGACGATGTCCCTGAACCGAACCAAAAATTTCTAAGTCCACCGACGCTATCAGTTTCTTATCCGGCATCGCAGCATATGTTGTTCCGAAAGGGAAAGCTTGAAATCCACCGAATCCCTTTCGGTATCCCGTCGGACCGGATGAAACTTTCGGACGTCCGTACCCGCTTCCGCGGAGCGTCCCGACCCAGCATCGTCGGATAAAATATATGCGACAGATTCAGTTGATGCTGGGATGCTGCGATAAACTGTGCTATTAAGGAAAGCACGTCCGTTCCCGAGGCCTGTGCAGTAGCGGACTTACGATGCATTGCCGCTGGAAGCTCCGTGTACGTTGACTCCCGCACACTTCCTATGCGAACGTCCGGAGTCTGCAGGCCTCGAGTCCCCGGCTACCGACCCAGCGCTGTCGGATAATTCTCGATCCGACACCGTTTCTGTCGGCTGCTGGGATGCTGCGATAAGCTGTGCTATGTGCACAAGAATGTCCGGCGTCGAGACCTGCGGAGGCGCAGTCTATCGGTGCTTCGCCGAGGGCAGCTCCGCATCAGATGGCTCCCGCATACTTCCTATGCGAACGTCCGGAGTCCATCGGTCTCGAATCCCTGGCTGCCGGATGGTGTGACCTGGTCGCCGAAGAATCCTTGATCGGCGAAGCTGGTAATATATCGGCGGTCACGCAGCCAAGGTGCGGTCGTGTGCGCTGATGAGAAGAGGAAGCCTTAGCAGTCTCAGCGGACTGCCTATACAACGGAGCGTCCCGAGCGACGGACGTATGCTCCGCTAACGACACATTTGTACCACAACATCTGGGGCCAGATGTTGTTGAACGAGAGAGGGGCCTCTCTCGCTTGCCGTCCGGATGGACCGGAACGAGCTATGAACCGGACTAAAAAGGCTTCCTCCGTTCTCCCTCCGATCCGCCGTCACTGGGTGTGCATTAAGTTAATTTTATAGTGCTCGCATCACCCCAAAATTCCTTCTAGACCGCAACGGACGAACCCGGCTGCCGAACCATTCGGTGAATGGACGCTACACCGGGCGAGCTAGCGGACGTCAAAGGCCGTCGAACCTACTAGGGTCCTCTTAGGCAATTGGCGTATTACATGAGCACTTTTCCGCTAGCCCTTCATTAATTGTGACGACGGAGGCACACTGTTGGAAGACATCACAGATACATCACCCTAATCTTGATCGTCTGAAATAGAAATTGATAAAGTAGAGTGACCCTGCGGGGAAAGGACCGGAGTGTCCAAATCCCCAACAACATACCGTGACATACGCTTCCCATATTGTCATCGAAATCATACGATACAGAACAGGAGTTAATGCGAGTACACTGACCACATATAGAATGATAATAAGGTCAGAGGAAGACTTCCTCCTAAAACAATTGATCAATATCCTTTCAATGAGAAAAGAAAACAAGTCCTGGTACTCGCACTAACCCCTGGCAATCAAATACATAATAATAATATGATCCATTAATATAGAAAAAATAATTGAAATCAAAATATTTTGAAAAAATATTTTTTCCAGAACAGCCCAAGTTTCTGAAAAGTAACGTTGAGCCCCAATGGATCCCAAGCCTAAGTGTGGACAAAAATTTTAAAAATATTTTAAACAATTTATTCAACACTTACGAACAATAATAATGTATCTAGATATGATTAAAATAACATAAAGATATTATTATTTAGAAATCCCCCCCTCACACAGAGGGCTGTTGTAAATGTAAACAATGAGTGTAAAAACACTAAAATAAGACTCCAGGCACGCAGGCCCGAAATCAGTTACCAAAAATACACCATCTGATGCAAAACAGAGACTTCCAGGGAAGAAACTGCAGAACATCAGATGGTAGATGCAGAACACAACGCCTAAACACCCGTAGGTGAAGACGTAAACATGGGGAAAGAACAGAATTCATTCTGTTATTAAGCTAAAACTCCCAAGAAATTTTAGTAATAATAATTACAGAAACTATGCCAAAAGCATGGGAGAATAGCAAGGGGGAACTTAAAGGACAGGGAGAGAGGAAAAACACTGAAAAAACAGTGTAACTAAATAATCAGAATGACAACAAAATGGCTGCTGCCTTGAAAATAGGTAACTTAACATAATTTCATTAAAAAATTTTAAGTTACAGCCCTGATAATATTCTGTCACACATTCTTTTCCTCTCCTCCTTTTCTATCCTCCTTAGAATCACCATTTCACTAATATTTATGTGTCTGGCATCATTTAAACTGAGATTTAAAAGCACAAAGATCAGTCAGATGTTAACTGATGAAGGGCCAAACTTAGAATGATAAATGGCGCCAATTTCGGAACGTCCTTGACACTGCGCATGCGCAGTGGGGGCGAGGTGTGGAGGGCCTTTCAGGACATGTTTTCTTTAGTTTTAGATGCAAATTTTGGGGATTGGGGGGCAAAATTTGTGTTTGGCCCTATATTTTAAGAGTTAGCACCAGCTATGTCTGGGTCATTGGTACAGTATAAAAATATGAGTTTGCTTAAAATTAAGATGATTTGTCAAATGAGCAGTGTGACAAATAATTCTTCAGTTTTTCACTCAAATGCTGGAATGTTAACTTTATTTATAAGCAAAATACACATAACATAATTTCTTAGTTAATACCTTGTTAGCATCTGTAATCCCTTAATTTTATCTTAAAATAAGGTAATTTGTCAAATATAAGCATTTTAACAAATAATTCTGCAGCTTTTCACTAAAATGCAAAGTTAATCTGTATTCATAAACCAAAAATACAAAACATAAACAGACAATAGTTCACTGCTGGAATTTGAGTATGATTTTTATTCCCAAGAGGGCACATGGAGCCAAATGAAATAATCTATGTGGCCCAAAAGAGGATAAAATCGTACTCTAATCCGAACAGTGAACTTTTGTATTTATTTTATTTTCTCCCTATTTGTTTTCCCAAATCAACCCTTTATAATTGATTCTGTGGTTACTTTCAAAACATGTTAAAAAAACAAAAAAATAGTCCAGCATCACTGAGAGTGGCATAAGATGCTGAGAGTGGAATACCATTTTTGGCGAGTGTGAGAAGGAATATGATTTGTTTTGGGGGATGAAAAATGAATGAATTTAAAATAATTTATTTCATACCTCTGTGAGCATCTGTAATCCTTGCTGACACAGCAGTAGAATTCTATCCTGATCACTTTCTATCAAAATTTTCAAGGCACTGAAAGAAAAAGCAAAAAAAAATCAAAACATGATTTGTCAATGAACAAGTTTATTCATTATGAGAAACAGTAGCCAAAACAACAAAACTAAAAATGTTAAAATTTTGTAATTTCAGTGTTTTGTGAACTTATTCATTCCACATAATTCACCACCAAAAAAACAATTACATGACCAAGTACTATCAAAATTCTCTATAACATTTTAAGTTCTTGTTCCTATTTCTTATAAAATCTTACTTCTTATTTATTTATTGGGGTTTAATGACACTTTTGACAGCCAGGATCTTACTTCTTACTGGAATGAACTCATGCATGATGTCTAAATGACGATCGACTAGCAGAAGAATTTAGATTTATTCTTAACAAGCATTCAAAGGAGGGCAAATTCAAGATTCATGGACTTTAACAGATGGAAAATAACCTACCTGATCAGTGTCTGCCACATAGATCTAGCATCTAAACAGTTTAAATAAAGCTGGATGGTGTTCCGCTTGAAGCTATTAACAGCTTTAATCTCATCTTCTATGCTATCTTCATACACAGTTGCCATAAGTTTCATCATTCGGAAAAGTTCCTCCACTGCCTGCCAACAAAAAGCAACTACCATTTACCACAATACTTGACCCTTGAGGGCATAATGGCTTATTCGCCAACCCCTTACCTAACAGAACTCCCATACACAAAAGTTAAAAAATTTGTAGTAATTTATATATTTTTTATACTTACCAATGACCCAGACATAGCTGGTGCTAACTCTTAAAAATTTAGGGCCAAACACAAATTTTGCCCCCCAATCCCCAAAATTTGCATCTAAAACCAAAGAAATCATGTCCTGAATGGCCCTCCATACTTCGCCTCTACTGCGCATGCGCAGTGTCAAGGAGGTCCTGAAATTGGCGCCATTTATCATTCGTACAATCAGTGCCTGGTCAGCGCTATGTACTCAGCGGGGAGGTATGAGTTCCCAACTCCTGGGAGGGCCATACCCATCTGGGTCATTGGTAAGTATAAAAAATATATAAATTACTATAAATTTTTTAACATTTTTATACTGTACCAATGACCCAGACATAGCTGAATAGTAAAAAGGCTGGAGGGCCTAGGACATAGAGGAAAATCCAATAAGCTCAACCATATAAAATAGAGTCATCCCCTCGAGGAGAAAAGGAGTATTAGGCTTTACATGTATCTTTCTTATTTATGATAAATTAGAAAGACACAACACCCTCCATAATTGAGCATCATAACATTCATGTTCTCTATTAACATCCAGTATAATCCTTATACTAATTATTTTTAAAGTAAGCCAATAAATAAAGTTAATCCAGAGAATTGAGACTCTTTATACTCTTTTAAAAGTGTCCGAGGATTGTATATTAATGCCCGTTTGACACGTGACATATTCAAATGCTACACTTTAAAAATATGACATGAATGAATTTTTTAAACATTAACTTTTCACTTTAAAACCATCCCAGTAACAGCTCAAAATTACTGACACCGGAGGAGGTATCCCCTTGTTTACACTATAAAACAGGTGACCCAAGGGAACACCCTCCCCTCCCCCCCTTCCCCTTGCCCTGGGTCAAATAGCCCAGAGCGAAGAAGGCAACAGGATGGAGTCACTGCCTGAACAGAAAGCCTACATAACTATAGTTGCAACTGTTTAGTGAACGACATTCTGAGCAGCAGATAATGGACCTAAACAATGCAGGTCTCCAGAAATGGACTCAATATTTCTGAGATAAAAATTTGTGAATGTGGATGGCTGAGACCAATATGCAGCCTTCATTAAATCTGTAATGGCAACACTATTTGCAGAAGCCCAAGATGTAGAAAGAGCTGTTACTTCATGAGCCGAAATCTTAAGCACAGACTGCTGAGTTAAAGATAGATTATCATAAACAGTACAGATAGTTAATTGAATCCAACTAGCAATAGAATGGACCGTGATGTTATTTCTATTAGGCATCAGAGACAGAAGAAGCTTTGACGTCCTTTCTGATAAACTGAGATCTTGTTTATAAATACATAAAGCTCTAACCGGACAGAGTAAAGGCCTATGCCCATCTGAAGACGGAAGGGCCTTAATAACAATAGGTTCCGGATATTTATTAGGAGCCTGATTCTTAGCCAAAAATCCAACATTAGTAGTAAAGGTAATAGTGTTCCCGACACTACGAAAGTGAGAATTGTCCACCGATAGTGCATGAAGCTCACTGACTCTTCAAGAGAAGAAAAAGCTAAGAGAAATGCTGTCTTATAAGACCAGAATTTGAAATCTACTGTCTCAAGAGGCTGAAATGGTTTTCTTTTAGTTAAGAAGAACCCAAGCTAAATTCCATTTAGGAATTAATCTAAGGGTTCTAGGTCTATTTATCGAAAAGTTTCTAACTAATTTAGATAAAGAGACATTAGATCCAATTGTAAACTATCATGGTGTGCATAGGTATCAGATAACATAGACCTATAACCTTTAATAGTAACAGGCTGCAGTTGATCTCGTCAAACAAGTATACTAGAAAGTTTGCAATGTCTGGTATGGAGGGATCAAAAATATCAACATAATGATCCCTACACCAACGACGAAAGACCTTCTACTTTAGCCGCATAGTATAGCGAAGAGGAGGTCCTCCTACAGTTAGAAATCGCGTCCACTGCTCGTCCTGTACAATGCTTGCCGTGCAAGAAGGACCGCACAACGGAATACGTGAAGGCTGAGACCTTGCGGGTTGTGATGAAGTTGACACGATTTCCCCTGCGAAAGAAGATCCTCTTGTGGAGGAAGTTTTCGCGGTAAGTCCCACAGCAGACACCTGAGTAGATTTATCCACGGTCTCTGTGGAGACAGAGATGCTACCAACAGAATTGTATTGTGATTGTTTTATCTTTAGCAATATTTGCTGAATCAACGGCGCTGGAGGATACGCATATCCTATCATTCCGTCCCACGAGATCGATAGAGCGTCTACTGCATATGCTCAGGGATCCGGACATGGTGACACATATGTCTGCAATTGATTGTTGAGTTGTGTCGCAAATAAGTCTATCATTGGCCGCTCCCATTGGTAGCAAATCTGATTGAATACCTGTTTGTTGAGAGTCCATTCTGACGGCAACAAGCGACTCTTTCGTGAAAGGGAGTCTGCTAATACATTCAGACGACCCGGAATATGACGGACCAAAAGCAGAACTTGGTATTCTAGAACAAACAGAAGGATTCTTTCCCGTTAAATTGAATAACGGAACGGAATGAGTGCCTCCCTGGTTCCGGATATACGCAACTACTGTCGTATTGTCGGACAGGATTTGGACATGCGCTTTCTGAATAATGTTCATCCAATGACGTAGTGCAAGCCAAATTGACATCATTTTTTGGATGTTTATGTGCTTGCCTAGAAACTGCGGAACCCAAAGACCCTGGCACTTCGAATCCGTTGGGATCAATATTGTACCCCAACCTGTTTGACTGGCATCCGTCATAATCGTAAAACTCGGATCCGGCAACTGCAGTGGAACTCCTTGAGTCAACCACTGAATGTTTGCCCAAGTCTGAATCTCTTGTTACACTTGATTGACAAGAGAACGTCTATATCGAGCAATTCATAGATTGCTGAAAGGTTGCCGTCGAAGAGAAGCTTCTCCGAGACCGAAGCGACTCTGAGAGAGTTCTTCACCTTACTATCCACGCGCGTGGATGTAGCTAGGGCTGCGTCATGTCTAACCAACTCCAGGTTTGCCACTGAAGGGCGGAGTTATACGTGGAAAAGCTACTGCCCTTGAAAGAAATCTCATTGAGGATCATATCCTGGAATTCTTTCCCTTGAAGACGTAATGATAATGCCTTAGTAAGGTGGTCTGCGTATGATAAAGCATCTAAGTTAAGTCTGTTAGACATTATTGTCGTTTCCAACTTCGTGGTTGGAATTGACACAGACGGCGATATAGACAAATCCAAGTCTTCAGCCTCGTCGTCTAGACGCAGAGGAACTCTCGGTATGCCCTGTCCTGCCGTTTCAAATTATTCCTTGAATTGATGAAAGGCAGATTAGAGCATTTGCGGACAAGAAACCAGACTTGCCTGTTTTGGTAGCAAGCTTATATATATATATAGCGTCGTTCAATAATTCGAATGTTCTTGTGACATTATTGGACTGTGTCGGCAACTCAGGGACGATGTCCCTGAACCGATCAAAAAGAAATTCTGTGTCCAATGACGCTATTAATCTCTTATCCAGCATCGCAGCATTCTAGTCCGACGGAACAACCTCTGGAAGATAATGCCGGAAGAAATCTATGGCAGCTTCTGTTGTTCCGAAAGGGAAAGCTCGAAATCCTCCGAATCCCTTTCGCCATCCTGTCGGACCCTATAAAGTACTCGGTCGTCCGTACCTGATGCTTCAGCGGAGCGTACCGACCCAGCGTCGTCGAATTATTCCTGATCCGACAGAGATTCTGTCGTTTGCTGGGATGCTGCGATAAGTTGTGCTATTTTGGATAGCACGTACGGCACTGAGGCCTGTGGATAAGCGGACTTACGTTGCTTTGCCGCTGGAAGCTCCGTGTACGTTGACCGGTGCATACTTCTATTATGCGAGCGTCCGGAGTCTACAGGCCTCGTGTCCCTTGGCTACCTGATGGCGTGACCTGTTCGCCGTGGAATCCCTGAATGGCGAAGCTGGCTGGATATTTGCGGTCACGTAGCCAAGGTGCGGTCGTGTGCGCTGCCGTGAGGATGAGGAAGCCTTATCGACAGTCTCTCGGACTGTCTATATAACGGAGCGTCCCGAGCGGCGGACTTATGCTCCGAATGCGAAACGTTTGTACCACAACATCTGGTCCCAGATGTTGTTGTACGAGAGAGGGACCTCTCTCGCTCACAGCCCGGATGGACCTGGACGAGCTAGGAACCGGACTAATAGGCTTCCTCCGATCTCTCCTCTGATCCGTCGTCACTGGGTGTGCACTTTTGTCTTATTATAGTGCTCGCATCACCCAAATCTCCTTCCTAGACTGCAACGGACGAACCCGGCCACCGAACCATTCGATGAATGGACGCTACACCGGGCGAGCTAGCGGATGTCAACGCCGTCGATCCTACTAGGGACATCTTAGGCGATTGACGTATTTCCATGAGCACTTATTGCCGCTAGCTCTTCATTTAACTATGACGACAGAGGCACACGTTTGGAAGACATCACGGTAACTTTTGCGAACAAGAAACCAGACTTGCTTGTTTAATAGCAAGCATATATATAGCGTCGTTCAATAATTCGAAAGTTCCTGTGACATTATTGGACTGTGTCGGAAACTCAGGGACGATGTCCCTGAACCGATCAAAAAATTCTTGTGTCCACAGACACTATCAGTCTCTTATCTGGCATCGCAGCATTCTGGTCCGACAAAACAACCTCTAGAAGATAAAGCCGGATGAAATGTACGGCAGCTTATGTTGTTCCAAACAGGAAAGCTCGAAATCCTCCGAATCCCTTTCGCCATCCTGTCGGACCCTATGAAGTTTTTGGACGTCCGTACCTGATGCTTCAGCGGAGCGTACCGACCCAGCCTCGTTGGATATTACCTGATCCGACAGAGATTCTGCCGTTGCTGGGATGCTGTGATAAGTTGTGCTATTTGGGATAGCACGTCCATCACTGAGGCCTGTGGAGTAGCGGTTTTACGATGCTTTGCCACTGGAAGCTCCGTGTACGTTGACTCCTGCATACTTTTCTTATGCGAACATCCGGAGTCTACAGGCCTCGTGTCCCTGGCTACCGGATGGCGTGACCTGGTCGCTGTGGATTCTCTGATTGGCGAAGCTGGCTGGATATCTGAGGTCACGTAGCCAAGGTGCGGTCGTGTGCGCTGCCATGAGAATGAGGAAGCCTTATTGACAGTCTCTCCGGACCGTCTATATAACGGAGCGTCCCGAGCGGCGGACGTATGCTCTGAATGCGAAACATTTTGTACCACAACATCTGGTCCCAGATGTTGTTGTACGAGAGAGGGGCCTCTCTCGCTCGCAGCCCGGATGGACCTGGACGAGCTAGGAACCGGATTAATAGGCTTCCTCCGTTCTCTCCTCTGATCCGCCATCACTGGGTGTGCCCTTAGTTGATTTATAGTGCTCGCATCACCCAAATCTCCTTCCTGGACCGCAACGGACGAACCCGGCTGCCGAACCATTCGATGAATGGATGCTACACCGGGCGAGCTAGCGGACGTCAAAGGCCGTCGATCCTACTAGGGACCTCTTAGGCAATTGACCTATTTCCATGAGCACTTTGCCGCTAGCTCTTCATTTAATTGTGACGACGGAGGCACACTTTTGGAAGACATCACGGATACATCACCCTGTTCTTGTTCGTCTGAAATAGAGATTGATAAACTAGAGCGACCCTGCGGAAAAAGGACCGGCATGGCCATTTCCCCGCTAACATACCGTGACACACGCTTGCCATGTTTGTCATCCAAATTGACACATACTGAACAGGAGTTAGTGCAAGTACTCTGACTACAATTAATACAATGATTATGAAAGTCAGAGAAGATTTCCTCTTATTACAATTGAACAATATCCTTTCATTGTGAAAAGAATAAAAAAAGTCCTAGTACTCGCACCAACCCCTGAAAACAAAGATACATAATAACATGATCCATTAACATAGAAAAAATAATTGAAATCAAAAAATTTTTTTTGAAAATATATTTTTTCAGAAAAGCCCAAGTTTCTGAAAAGTAATGTTGAGCCCCAATGGATCCCAAGCCTAAGTGTGGACAAAAATTTTAAAAATATTTTTAAAAATTAATGCAACACTTACGAATAATAATAATGTATCTTGTTATGATTAAACTAACACAAAGACAAGAAATCCCCCTCCACAGAGACTGTTGTCAATGTAAACAAGAAGTGTAAAAACACCAGAAACATGACTCCAGGCACTGATAACCATGGCCCGAAATCAGTTACCAATAATACACTATCTGATGCAAAACAGAGACTTCCAGGGAAGAAACTGCAGAACATCAGATGGTAGATGCAGAACACTACGCCTAAACACCCATGGGTGAGGACGTAAACATAGGGAAAAGAACAGAATTCATTCTGTTATCCAGCTAAAACTCCCAAGAAATTTTAGTAATAACATTACAGAAAATACGCTAAAAGCATGGGAGAATAGCAAGGGGGGACTTAAAGAAAAGGGAGAGAGGAAAACACTGAACAAGCAGTGTAACTTTATAGCAAGAATGACCACAACAGGCCCATGCCTCGAAAATAGGTAACTTAACATAATTTCATTAAAAAAATTTAAGTTACAGCCCTGATTATTTTCTGTCACTCATTTTTCCTCTCCTCCTTCTATTTCCTCTTTAGATCCACCATTTCTCTAATATTTATGTGTCTGGCATCATTTAAACTGAGATTTACAAGTACAAAGATCAGTCAGATGTGAACTGATGAAGGGCCAAACAAAGAATGAAAAATGGCGCCAATTTCGGGACCTCCTTGACACTGCGCATGCGCAGTAGAGGTGAAGTATGGAGGGCCATTCAGGACATGTTTTCTTTGGTTTTAGATGCAAATTTTGGGGATTGGGGGGCAAAATTTGTGTTTGGCCCTAGATTTTTAAGAGTTAGCACCGGCTATGTCTGGGTCATTGGTACAGTATAACAAGAGGCCCCACGTGGCCTTAATCGCTCACCTGACAAAGTGACTCTAAGAAGTATTTTAGGTCACCTTCACCATGTCATGCCTCATCAACATTAACTGGTTGAGTGATAGATTTTGTTTGAAGTTCAACATTTGTTACCTAAAATTAGTTTTATTTAAAATCATTGGTGTGTGGCCAATCTCCAATGATTTTTAATAAAGCAAATTTATCTCTGCAGACAAACTGGTTTAGCTTGAAGCACAAACAAGGAATGTGAAGAGATAGCCTTGGACATCTCTCCCCAACTGTGGATATCTTCCATGTGCTACATGTACATATTTGCATGCAAGAAAACAAAAATTTTCACAAATTTTCCAAAATATTAGTTTTTTTATCATCATTGGAACAAGCTCAAATAGCTTATTCCAATAGGGGTATGGGAAGATCAGGTATATTTTTGAGACAGAAATGTGAATATATAAATAATGGTGTTTTTTTGTGAATGATGCTGGAGAATTTTGCGTAAAGATATGGTAAATGGTTTGTTCTAGATACAGAGTGATGCAAAAGTATTTAAATTTGATTAGGCAAGTTGTTCCTATAATGCATTTAAAAATTGAAGTAACTGTTTTTTTGCTGCCCGAACTTTTAGATGTGTGTGTCTGTGTTTGTGTGTGTGTGTGTGTGGGGGGTGGGGGGGGGGGGGGGGGGGGGGGGTAAGAGTGTTCTTGCAAACAAAATTCCTGAATAAATGGAAAATTTTATTTTTTGTGTGAAAGACATAGTGCGTGAATGTTGATTGGAACAAGCTTAGAGAGCTCATTTTAATGTGAAGTCATAAAGCTGTGTTTTTACGTACGAAATTCTGGAATAACTAAAAAATTGCTTTTTTGACTCAAAAAGCATGGTGTGCGACCTCTCATTGGAATGAGCTCAAAAAGCTCATTCCAATGGGGTATTTACAAGCGATAAGTACATGTATGTTTAAGAGACAAAATTAAAATTTGAATAGCGATTTTAGCGAAGAATGCTGACAAGTTTTGGCAGTTATGCTGGTAAAAAGGTAAGATATGCAAAGTGGTTGTTTTTTAGAGGCGACATTTAATTAAGGGGAATTAACCCTTGATTACTGAGGTAACTTCTAAAAGTACTGAAATTTCATGAAGCAATGTGAATAACAGACAACAGTTGCCTAAAAATTTCATGAATAACTAAAATTTTTATTCTTTTGTCTCGAAAACATGGCATATGACCTTTGTTGGAATGAGCTGAATGCGTGTGTTCCAATGAGGGGTCATAAAATTTGAACGGAGATTTGTGTGAATAATGCATTAGTACTGATAGATTTGGGTAAACGGTTCACCCTGGATACCACCCCTTCTATAGTAGATCTTTTCTGCAAATTTTGTCTAAGATTCTATCAACTTTACAAATAAATACGTTCATGAATCACAATCAGATCCACTCCACAATGTTGCATACCAAATATCAAAAGATTCTGCCTGCTGGATCTGGAGAAGAAGATTTTTTAAGAAATATGCCTGAAATGCACTAAGTTAAAATTTGGGCTCCTATACGGAGCCCAAATATAAACCCAGGGGGCCGATTTGAACAAACTTGAATCAGATCCACCCCACAATGTTGCTTACCAAATATGAAAAGATTCTGAAGCTGGATCTGGAGAAGAAGATTTTTTAAGAAATTTGCCTGAAATGCACTAAGTTCGAATTCGAGCTTCTATAGTGAGCCCAAATATGAAACTAGGAAGCCGATTTGAACAAACTTGAATCAGATCCACCCCACAATGTTGCATACCAAATATCAAAAAATTCTGCATGCTGGATCTGGAGAAGAAGATTTTTTAATAAATTTGCCCGAAATGCACTAAGTGCGAATTCAGGCTTCTATATTAAGCCCAAATATGAATCCAGGGGGCCGATTTGAACAAACTTGAATCAGATCCACCCCGCAATGTTGCATACCAAATATCAAAAGATTCTGCCTGCTGGATCTGGAGAAGAAGATTTTTGAAGAAATTTGCCCGAAATGCACTAAGTTTGAATTCGAGCTTCTATAGTGAGCCCAAATATGAATCCAGGGGGCCGATTTGAACAAACTTGAATCAGATCCACCCCGCAATGTTGCATACCAAATATCAAAAGATTCTGCCTGCTGGATCTGGAGAAGATGATTTTTTAAGAAATTTGCCTGAAATGCACTAAGTTCGAATTCAAGCTTCTATAGTAAGCCCAAATATGAATCTAAGGAGCCGATTTGAACAAATTTGCATCAGATCCATCCCACAATGTTGCATACCAAATATCAAAAGATTCTGCCTGCTGGATCTGGAGAAGAAAATTTTTTAAGAAATTTGCCTGAAATGCACTAAGTTCGAATTCAAGCTTCTATAGTGAGCCCAAATATGAATCTAGGAAGCCGATTTGAACAAACTTGAATCAGATCCATCCCACAATGTTGCATACCAAATATCAAAAGATTCTGCCTGCTGGATCTGGAGAAGAAGATTTTTAATAAATTTGCTTGAAATGCACTAAGTTCAAATTTGGGCTCCTATACTGAGCCCAAATATAAACCCAGGGGGCCGATTTGAACAAACTTGAATCAGATCCACCCCACAATGTTGCTTACCAAATATGAAAAGATTCTGCCTGGTGGATCTGGTGAAGAAGATTTTTTAAGAAATTTGCATGAAATGCACTAAGTTCAAATTCGAGCTTCTATAGTGAGCCCAAATATGAATCTAGGAAGCCGATTTGAACAAACTTGAATCAGATCCACCCCACAATGTTGCTTACCAAATATGAAAAGATTCTGCCTGGTGGATCTGGAGAAGAAGATTTTTTAAGAAATTTGCATGAAATGCACTAAGTTCAAATTCGAGCTTCTATAGTGAGCCCAAATATGAATCTAGGAAGCCGATTTGAACAAACTTGAATCAGATCCACCCCACAATGTTGCATACCAAATATCAAAAGATTCTGCCTGCTGGATCTGGAGAAGAAGATTTTTTAAGAAATTTGCCTAAATGCACTAAGTTCGAAATCGGGCTTCTATACTGAGCCCAAATATGAACCCAGGGGGCCGATTTGAACAAACTTGAATCAGATCCACCCTACAATGTTGCATACCAAATATCAAAAGATTCTGCCTGCTGGATCTGGAGAAGAAGATTTTTTAAGAAATTTGCCTGAAATGCTCTAAGTTCGAAATTGGGCTCCTATACTGAGCCCAAATATTAACCCAGGGATCCGATTTGAACAAACTTGAATCAGATCCACCCCACAATGTTGCTTACCAAATATGAAAAGATTCTGCCTGCTGGATCTGGAGAAGAAGATTTTTTAAGAAATTTGCCTGAAATGCACTAAGTTCGAATTCGGGCTTCTATAGTAAGCCCAAATATGAATCCAGGGGGCCGATTTGAACAAACTTGAATCAGATCTACCCCGCAACGTTGCATACCAAATATCAAAAGATTCTGCCTGCTGGATCTGGAGAAGAAGATTTTTGAAGAAATGTGCCTGAAATGCACTAAGTTCGAATTCAAGCTCCTATAGTGAGCCCAAATATGAATCTAGGGAGCCGATTTGAACAAACTTGAATCAGATCCACCCTACAATGTTGCATGCCAAATCTCAAAAGATTCTGCCTGCTGGATCTGGAGAAGAAGATTTTTTAAGAAATTTGCCTGAAATGCAGTAAGTTCAAATTTGGGCTCCTATACTGAGCCCAAATATAAACCCAGAGGGCCAATTTGAACAAACTTGAATCAGATCCACCCCACAATGTTGCATACCAAATATCAAAAGATTCTGCCTGCTGGATCTGGAGAAGAAGATTTTTTAAGAAATTTGCCTGAAATGCACTAAGTTCGAAATCGGGCTCCTATACTGAGCCCAAATATGAACCCAGGGGGCCGATTTGAACAAACTTGAATCAGATCCACCCTACAATGTTGCATACCAAATATCAAAAGATTCTGCCTGCTGGATCTGGAGAAGAAGATTTTTTAATGTTTTTCCCATTGCCTACAGTGTTAAAAAGTGCTGACTCAGCACTTTTTCAAAGTCCCGAAACTGTACCCTATGATAAAACCGATGGCAATTTTTTTTTATCAATCCTTTCTGTTGGTCCTAAGGAAGCTGCACACCAAATAAAAATTCTCAGTGCCGTGCAGTTTTGGAGATATGGGCGTTTTAAATTTTTTCTATTTTTAGCTCCTGCGGTTCCCACGGGGCTGCGGGAAAATTTTTTTTTGCATAAATCAAGTACTCATGACCCAATAAGCCCTCACATAAAATTTCGTTCAAATCAGCCTCTCGGTTTGGAAAATAGAAATTTTGGGCGGGGCAAAAAATTTTGCCCCTCCCATAACGACGCCAAGTATAGCCCCACAAACTTCTCTTGAACAAATCTGAGTCTACACCTCAAAAGGAAGCTGCACACCAAATATCAAGTCTCTGCTACTGCTGGTTCATGAGAAGAAGATTTACAAAGATTTTGGTGCCCCTTGGGGGCGTGGCACCACCCAGGAGGAGAGGCAACTTCATTTGAACAAATCTGAATTGGCATTAGGTAATAAACATTTAGCCAACATTTGAATAAAATTGGGCTAGTGGTTTAGGAGGAGAAGTCGATAATGTAAAGTTAACGCCGGACGGACGACGACGGACGACGGACGCCGGACGACGGACAGAAAGTGATTAGTAAAGCTCCCCTTGAGCTTCGCTCAGGTGAGCTAAAAATATAGTCATTCAGCTTTATTTTTTCTAATTTCTTTTTTTCAAACATCGCTTATGACTTAACAGGGGTCAAAAGCTAGGTTGTGAGGTAACTAGAGGGGGTATCAGTACCCTGTGGCTCACCGACAGGTGACCTATGTAAAGGAGTGGCTGGAGTAAAAAAAAAAAAAAAAAGTCCAAAACCTGCACACAAAAGTCCAAAATTAAAGTAAATAAGCAGCTAAAGGGTTAAATAATATAATAATAGCCCCAAGAAGCATGCTAACATAAAATAGGAACCATGGCAATATGCTACAAGGTAAGTCTCCACTTAGAAGAAAAGAAAGACAAACCTCAAAACCTGCACATAAAAGTAAAAAAAAAGTATCACATTTGTTTCAATGGATTAAAATTTAGAAAAATACCCTGATAATGTCACAGTAACCACCATGGCAATATGCCAGTAAGGTGAAACTCTACCTGAAAAATATCCACTTGGAAGAAAAGAAAGACAAACCTCAAAACCTGCACATAAAAGTAAAAAAAAAAAGTATCACATTTGTTTCAGTGGGTTAAAATTTAGAAAAATACCCTGAAAATGTTACAGTAACCATCATGGCAATATGCCAGTGAGGTAAAACTCCACTTAAAAAAAATATCAAAACCTGTACACAAAAGTCAAAAACCTGCACACATAAGTCCAAAACTTGCACACAAAAGTCCAAAATTAAAGTAAATAAGCAGCTAAAGGGTTAAATAATATAATACTAGACCCAAGAAGCATCCTAACATAAAATAGGAACCATGGCAATATGCTACAAGGTAAGTCGCCACTTGGAAGAAAAGAAAGACAAACCTCAAAACCTGCACATAAAAGTCAAAAAAAGTATCACATTTGTTTCAAAGGGTTAAAATTGAGAAAAATACCCTGCAAATGTCGCAATAACCACAATGGCAATATTCCAGTAAGGTGAAACTCTACTTGAAAAATATCCACTTGGAAGAAAAGAAAGACAAACCTCAAAACCTGCACATAAAAGTAAAAAAAGTATCACATTTGTTTCAAAGGGTAAAATTGAGAAAAATACCCTGAAATGTTAAGGTAACCACCATGGCAATATGCCAGTAAGGTAAAACTCCACTTGAATATTTATTTATATATATTTATTTATTGATGTTTAAGGTCACATATTTATGCACAATGGCTAATCATGACCGTGACAGTTTTACAGGTGGAGGAAGCCGGAGTACCCGGAGAGAACCACCGAGCAACGACGAGCAGCTGCCAGCTCCCCAACATCGTAACTCCGCACTGCAGCACAGGCAGGGTTAGATTGGTTGAAGACATGCGTACCATCGACGTGCAGTACGCCTTAGTACACGGCGTCATCGTGCCCCCACACGGGCAATGGAGATGAAGTGTCTTGCCCATGGACACAACGCGGTTGCCGCAGGTGGGATTCGAACCGAGGACCTCTCGGCTTGCAGCCTGCACCTCTACCAACTGAGCCACTGCGCTCCAAACTCCACTTGAAGACAAAATTTCAAAACCTGTACACAAAAGTCAAAAACATGCACAGAAAAGTCAAAAACCTGCACACAAAAGTCCAAAATTAAAGTAAATAAGCAGCAAAAGGATTAAATAAGATATTACTATCCCTGAAAAGCATGCGGACATAAAAAAAAAAAACTAAACAAGAGGCCCCAGGGGGCCTGAGGGTGCTCATCTGACATGGTAGTCTAAATATCAAACCAGGGACTTGAATAAGCTGCATATGCCCCTCCTATGAAAAGCATATACCAACTAGATGAAGCGATTGTGCCCACACAATACACAGGATTTTCCTTCTATTTTCAGTTCCTGCACTTTTACGTCCCAAAATTGAGATAAATGCATAAAAACAGATGTTTTTCCCCAAACAAAATATTTTCAGCCTAAATTTTTTCTTTTTTCTTAAAATGCATAAAAAACCAAAAAACTAACTTCCTGATTTTGATCCAAAATTTTCTAAGTCCTACCTGGACCCCAAATTTTCAGTGTAAAAAAAAAAAAAATTTTTATCTTAAAATTGACCGAAACGCATAAAAAACAAAAAAAAAAATTTCTGGATTTTGGTCCAAAATTTTCTAAGTCCCACCAAGACCCCAAATTTTCAGTGTGAAAAAAAAAATTATTTTGTCTTAAAATTGACCGAAAGGCATAAAAAACAAAAAAAACAAAATTCTGGATTTTGGTCCAAAATTTCTAAGTCTGGAACGGGACCCCAAATTTTCAGCCAAAATATTAACCCAGGGACTTGACTTGAACAAACTTGAATCTCAGCCCCCTAAGGATGCTGCATACCAAATATCAAAAGATTCATATTGGTTGACCTGAAGAAGATTTTTAAAGAATATTCCTCACACTGCACTAATTTAAACATTTGGGCTCCCATAGAGAGCCCAAATATGGACCCAGGGAACTGATTTCAATAAACATGTGAAACAATCTTCCAAAGATGTTATATGTGAAATTTGAAAGCTTTTGGAGCAGTGGTTTGGGAGAAAAGTAGTCTTACATGTTTTTCCCATTACCCACATGTTAAAAAATGCTGACTCAGCACATTTTCAAAGTCCCCAAAAAGTACCCCCATGATAAAACCGATAGCAATTTTTTTTTTTTTTTACCATTCCATTCTGTTGGTCCTAAGGAAGCTTCACAACAAATAAGAATTCTCAGTGCCGTGTAGTTTTGGAGATATGGGCATTTTAATTTTTTTCTATTTTTAGCTCCTGTGGTTCCCATGGGGCAACGGGAAAAATTTTTTTGCATAAATTAAGTACTTATGACCCAATAAGCCCTCATATCAAATTTGGTCCAAATCTGCTTCTCGGTTTGGAAAATAGAAATTTTGGGAAGGGCAAATATTCTTGCCCCTCCCATTACGACGCCAAATATAGCCCCACAAACTTCTCTTAAACAAATCTGAGTCTACACCTCAAAAGGAAGCTGCACACCAAATATCAAGTCTCTGCTACTGCTGGTTCATGAGAAGAAGATTTTTTAAGATTTCAGCACACTTTTTGGATGTGGCCCTACCAATGGGCGAGGCAACTTGATTTGAACAAAATCAAATTGCGTTGTCATAACAAACTATTATCTCGCAAACACCATGTTCACGGACGATGGACGGCGACGGATGGTGAGTGATCACTATAGCTCTCCTGACTGAAAGTCAGGTGAGCTAAAAAAAAAAAAAACCTCAAAACCTGCACACAAAAGTTCCAAATGTATGAATCCGGGCGCCGACATGAGGGCTACGAAAGTTTTCAGTTATTCAAGAAGTATCATCCTCTAATCATGTCAGATGAAGGGTTACACATTACAACTTTTTATCAAGTGGTTGTTGCGCGGTCAAATATGACCAGTGTCACTTCTTGAGATAAACATTTCATTCCAAATATACAGTAGTGCCCACTTAATTGGATATCTCTCAAATGAATGAGAACAAAGTGAGCAGAAATACCCCCCCTTTACCACTCAGTAATAACAGTGACCTTGACCTTTGACCTATTGAGCCCAAATGCAATCACAATGGTCAACACCTCAAATGCAATCAAAATATGAAGTTATAGCAAAAACTAAAGTTATTGCATGGAAACCAAAAATCTCTTTATAGTAAGTGACCTTGACCTTTGACCTATTGAACCCAAATGCAATCCCAATGATCAACACCTCACATGCAATCGCAATATGAATTTGTAGCAAAAACTAAAGTTATTGAACGGAAACTACAAATTCTATTTTTAGTAACAGTGACCTTGACCTTTGACATATTGACTCCAAATGCAATCCCAATGATCAACACCTCAAATGCAATCACAATATGAAGTTATAGCGAAAACTAAAGTTAGTGCATGGAAACCAAAAATCTATTTATAGTGACCTTGACCTTTGACCTATTGATCCCAAATGCAATCCCAACAATTGACATCTCAAATGCAATCACAATATGAAGTTATAGCAAAAACTAAAGTTATTGCATGGAAACCAAAAATCTATTTATAGCAAGTGGCCTTGACCTTTGACTTATTGACCCCAAATGCATTCCAAATGATTGACACCTCAAATGCAACCACAATCTGAAGTTATAGCTTCGTACACAAAAGAAAACTAAAGTTATTGCACGGAAAACAAAAATTCTATTTATAGTAACAGTGACCTTGACCTTTGACCTGCAGATCACAAGAGCAATCCCAATCACCATCCCACTGCAAGCAGCCTGCATGTGAAGTATGAGTACTGTGCTGCCAATGGTACAAAAGTTATTGGCCCGAAACGAGTGTGATGGATGGATGGATGGATGGATGGACAAATGAACGGATGGATGGACAAACGAACAGACACACAAATGAATGGATGGATGAATGGACAGAAGGATGAATGGAGAAAGTGATTACTACATGCCCCCCCCCCTTTTTATAAAGATACCCCCCTTTTATAAAAATAGGCCGATGAAATCGTCAGATGTGTACCCATACGCGCAACTAGTAGAAAGCTGTATGACGAAGGGCCACCACGGATGCCGACATTATGTACACCATACATGATAAGGGTACATATAGAAATGGATTGGAGGAGTGTCTAATTTGATGGATAAAGGGTTAATATCTCCAGATCAAATTATCAGATTTACATAAAAAAAACTACACAGCACAGCACATCAGTAACCTGAATAAATATAACCTGAACACAAATATAAAGTAACTTGACAATCCAAGCAATATTTTTCAAGTTATCGAATGCCAAAGGAATTGGAGGAATTTTCAATTTGAAGGATAAAGGGTTAATATCTCAGGATCAAAATAACAGATTTACACCAAAAAGTAAAAAAATTTATAGTAATTTATATATTTTTTATACTTACCAATGACCCAGACTTAGCTGGTGCTAACTCTAACAAAACCAGGGCCAAACACAAATTTTGCCCCCCAATCCCCAAAATTTGCATCCAAAACCAAAAGAAATCATGTCCTATAGGACCTCCATACTACGTCCCCACTGCGCATGCGCAGTGTCAAGGACGTCCCGAAATTGGTGCCAATTATCATTCTTACTGGCAGTGCCTGGTCAGCGCTATGTACTCAGCGGGGAGGCAAGAGTTCCCAACTCCTGGGAGGGCAATCCCCGTCTGGGTCATTGGTAAGTATAAAAAATATATAAATTACTATAAATTTTTTAACATTTTTATACTGTACCAATGACCCAGACTTAGCTGAATAGTAAAAAGGCTGGAGGGCCTAGGACATAGAGGAAAATCCAATAAGCTCAACTATATAATAAAGAGGTAACCCCTTAAGGAGAAAAGGAGTATTAGGCTTTACATGTATCTTTCTTATTTAATATTAAATTAGAAAGATACAATACCCTTAATAATTGAGCACAATAATATTCATGTTCTCTATTAACATCCAGTATAACCCTTATACTAATTATTTTTAAAGTAAGCCAATAAATAAAGTAGTCCAGAGAATTGAGACTCTTTATAATCTTTTAAAAGTGTCCGAGTATTGTATATTAAAGCCCGTTTGACACTCGACATATACAAATGCTTCACACCGAGCTACACTTGGAGGAGGCATTCCCTTGCTTTTCACTATAAAGCAGGTGACCTAAGGGAACACCCGCCCCCCCCCCCCCCCCCCCACCTTCCCCTTGCCCTGGGTCAAATAGCCCAGAGCGAAGAGGGCAGCCGGACAGAGTCACTGCCGGAACAGAAAGCCTGCATAACTATAGTTGCAACTGTTTAGTGGACGACATTCTGAGCAACAGATAACGGACCTAAACAATGCAGGTCTCCAGAAATGGACTCAATATTTCTGAGATAAAAATTTGTGAATGTGGATAGCTGAGACCAATAAACAGCCTTCATTAAATCTGTAATAGCAACACTATTAGCATAAGCCCAAGAAGTAGCAAGAGCTCTTACTTCATGAGCGGAAATCTTAAGCACAGACTGCTGAGAAGAAGATAAACTCTCATAAGCAGTACGGATAGTTAATTGAATCCATCTAGCAATAGAATGGACCGAAATGTCCCTTCTATTAGGCATCAAAGACAGAAAGAAACATTTCCGTCCCTTTCTGATAAACTGAGATCTCTGTTTATAGATACGTAACGCTCTAACAGGACAGAGTAAAGGCCTACACCCGTCTGAAGACGGAAGAGCCTTAATAACAATAGGTTCCGGATATTTATTAGGAGCCTGATTCTTAGCTAAAAAACCCACATTAGTAGTGAAGGTGATAGTGTTCCCGACACTACGATAGTGAGAATCATCCACCGACAGTGCACAAAGCTCACTGACTCTTCTAGCAGAAGAGAAAGCTAAGAGAAAAGCTGTCTTATAAGATAAGAATTTGAAATCTACTGTCCCAAGAGGTTCAAATGGCTTTTCCTTCAATTTAAGAAGAACCCAAGCTAAATTCCATTTAGGAATTAATCTAAGAGTTCTGGGTCTATTTATCGAGAAGTTTCTAACCAACTTAGATAAAGAGACATTAGATCCAATTTGTAAACTATCATGATGTGCATAGGTATCAGATAACATAGACCTATAACCCTTAATAGTAACAGGCTGCAATTTGATTTCGTCAAACAAGTATACTAGAAAGTTTGCAATGTCTGGTATAGAGGGATCGAAAATATCTACAGAATGATCCCTACACCAACGACGAAAAACCTTCCACTTAGCCGCATAGTTTAGCGAAGAGGAGGTCCTCCTACAGTTAGAAATCGCGTCCACTGCTCGTCCTGTAAAGTGCTTGCCATGCAAGAAGGACCGCACAACGGAAAAACGTGAAGGTTGAGACCTTGCGGGTTGTGATGGAGTTGACGCGATTTCCCCTGCGAAAGAAGATCCTCCCGTGGAGGAAGCTTTCGCGGCAGATCCCACAACAGACACCTGAGTAGATTTATCCACGATCTCTGTGGCGACAGAGATGCTACCAACAGAATCTTGCATTGAGATTGTTTTATCTTTAGCAATACTTGTTGAATTAACGGCGCTGGAGAATACGCATATCCTATCATTCCGTCCCAAGGGATCGACAGAGCGTCTACTGCAAATGCTCTTGGATCCGGACACGGAGACACATACGTCTGCAACTGATTGTTGAGATGTGTCGCAAATAAGTCTATCATTGGCCGTTCCCATTGGTAGCAAATCTGATTGAATACTTGTTTGTTGAGAGTCCACTCCGACGGCAACAAGCGACCCTTTCGTGAAAGGGAGTCTGCTAGCACATTCAGACGACCCGGTATGTGACGGACCGAAAGAAGAACCTGATGTTCTAGCGCAAACAGAAGGATTCTTTCCGTTAGATTGAACAACGGAACTGAATGAGTGCCTCCCTGATTCCGTATATACGCCACTACTGTCGTATTGTCGGATAGGATTTGGACATGAGCATTGTGAATAATGTCCATCCAATGACGTAATGCAAGCCAAATTGACATCATTTCCTTGATGTTTATGTGCTTGCACAGGAATTGCGGATCCCAAAGACCCTGGCATCTCGAATCCGTTGGGATCAATGATGCACCCCAACCTGTTTGACTGGCATCCATCATAATGGTAAAACTCGGATCCGGCAACTGCAGCGGAACTCCCTGAGTTAACCACTGAATGTTTGCCCAAGTCTGAATCTCTTGTTTCACTTGATCTGACAAGAGAACGTCTACGTCGAGCGAATGAATTTTCACACTCCAATTCTGAGTCAAGAAAATTTGGAGAGGACGCGTGCGTAACCGCCCCATCGGAATGAGATCCGCAGCGGCTCCGCACAGACCTATCAGTCTCATAAATTCTCTAGCTGTGACTTTGTCTGCGTGCAGACAATAGCGAGCGTAACAACTGACTAATTTTGCTCTGGTTAACGGCAGACGAACGAGATTGTTGTGCGTCTCGAAGCTCATTCCCAGATGAGTGAATGACTTGGACGGCACCAGATCCGACTTCTCCTCGTTTACTATAAAACCGAGACGTCGGAGCAATAGAAGTAGATTCTGAACATCGTTCTGGAGCGTTAACTCATTGCCGTACCTCTGAAGAATGTCGTCCAGGTAGGCCGACGTTTCCGCAGACGAATGAGCTCGGAAATAGATCATTACCGAGTTCATTACCCGAGTGAAAGCCCAGGGTGCTAGATTCAGTCCGAAGCACATCGCCCGGAATTGATACACCACTCCTAGGACTGCGAAGCGTAGATACTTTCTGAATGTCGGATGTACCATGACGTGAAAGTACGCATCTTTGAGATCTATGCTTGTTGCATAATCGTTCACCTGAATACTCGCTCTGACCGACCGAATCGTCTCCATATAAAATTTCGGAGCGACGATCAGCTTGTTTATCCAGCTCAAATCTATGACTGGACGGAACGAGCCGTCTGGTTTCGGAACCAGAAACAGATGGCTGTAGAATCCCGGAGTCTCCTGGTTTTCTACGACCTCTACCGCGTTCTTCATTAAAAGAGACTGCACCTCTGATAACAGAGCATCTCTTTTCTGCGGATTTGACGGAAGTTGAGTCCACTTTGGACTTCGAGTTAATGGAGGCTTTCGTTTGAAGGATATCTTTAGGCCTTCCGAAGTCACTCCTCTCATCCAAGGGTCGTCCGTAATCGACGCCCATTCTTGTGAAAAGCTCGACAACCTTCCGCCAACCGGTACGCGATAGAGGTTTAAGCCATCACCTCCTGGACCTGCGAGGCCTGCGGTAGGAGAAACCACGGCCTCCACGACCCGCACCTCGTCCCGTCGACCTCGGGGCGTCCGACCGGTTGTCCCGGCCTGAAGGACGTCCCGAACGAGAGTCGCTACCCTGACGGTCTCTCGAATAAGACCAAGAGGACGCACCAGAACCTCTATAGGAACCTCTCTTGGGCGCATTAGACCCAGAAGTGCCTGTCTTATTCTTGTCTGCTGTATCCGACTTCTTAGAAGCAGATTTGAACAACAGAGAATCCGAAGCTTTCTTTGTAATTTTATCATAAATAGCAGAAAGCTTGCCGTCAAAGAGAAGTTCTCCAGAGACCGAAGCGACTCTAAGAGAGTTCTTCACCTTAGTATCCACGAGTGTGGATGTAGCTAGGGCTGCGTCACGTCTAACCAACTCCAGGTTTGCCACAGAAAGGGCGGAGTTACACGTGGAATAAGCTAATGCCCTTGAAAGAAGTCTTAAAGAGGATTGTATATCCTGAAATTCTTTCCCTTGAAGGCGCAGTGATAACGCCTTAGTAAGGTGATCTGCGTAAGATAAGGCATCTAAATTGGCTCTGTTAGACGAAATAGCTGTTTCCAACACCGCGGTTGGAATAGAAGCCGACGACGGTAATGATATCTCTAAGTCTTCCGCCTCGTCGTCCATACGCAGAGGAACTCTCGGTATACCCTGTCCTGCCATGTCGAATTTATTCCTTGCATTAATGAAAGGCAGGTTGAGAGTATTGGCGGACAAGAAACCTGCTTTCCCCGTCTTGGAAGCAAGTTTAAATATAGCGTCGTTCAATAATTCAAATGTTCTTGCAACATTATTGGACTGCGACGGAAACTCGGGAGCGATGTCCCTGAACCGCTCAAAAAATTCAGAGTCCAATGACGCTATAATCCTCTTGTCCGGAACCGCAGCAGTCTGGCCCGACGGAACAACTTGAGGGAGAAAGTGCCGGATGAAGTCCACGGCAGCTTTATGTTGTTCCGAAAGGGATAGCTCCAAATCATCCGTATCCCTTTCACCATCCGGTCGGACCTCATGATGCTCCCGGTCGTCCGCCCCCGATGCTTCGGCGGAGCATACCGACCCAGCGCTGTCGGATAATTCTTGATCCGACACCGTTTCTGTCGGCTGCTGGGATGCTGCGATAAGCTGTGCTATCTGCACAAGAATGTCCGGCGTCGAGACCTGCAGAGGCGCAGTCTTTCGCTGCTTCGCTGAGGGCAGCTCCGCATCAGATGGCTCCCGCATACTTTTTCTATGCGAACGTCCGGAGTCCATCGGCCTCGTGTCCCTGGCTGCCGGATGGTGTGACCTGGTCGCCGAAGAATCCCTGATCGGCGAAGCTGGTAAGATATCGGCGGTCACGCAGCCAAGGTGCGGTCGTGTGCGCTGACGAGAAGAAGAAGCCTTAGCAGTCTCCGCGGACTGCCTATACAACGGAGCGTCCCGAGCGACGGACGTATGCTCCGCTTGCGACACATTATGTACCACAACATCTGGTCCCAGATGTTGTTGTACGAGAGAGGGGCCTCTCTCGCTCGCGGCCTGGCTGGACCTGGATGAGCTAGGAACCGGACTCAAAGGCTTCCTCCGATCTCGTTTACTATCCGCCATCACTGGGTGTGCACATTGAATGTTTATAGTGCTCGCATCACCCAACATTTCCTCCTGGACCGCATCGGACGAACCCGGCTGCCGAACCATTCGGTGAATGGACGCTACACCGGGCGAGCTAGCGGACGACATTTGTCTAATCTCCATGAGCACTTTTGCCGCTAGCTCTGAATTCATTTGTGATGACGGAAGCGCACTTGCAGAAGATAACATGGAAACATCACCCTGTTCTTGTTCCTCTGAAATAGAAACTGAGAGAGTAGAGTGACCTTGCGGAGAAAGAGCCGGCATAGCCCTTTCTCCAGTAACAACATACCGTGACACACGTTTCCAATGTTTGTCATCCCAATATTGACATATAGAACAGGGATTAGTGCGAGAACACTGACTACAATTAATACAATGATCATGAAAGTCAGAGGAAGATTTCTTCCCATTACAATTTGAACAATATCCTTTCATTGTGAAAAGTCAACAACAAGTCCTAGTTACTCGCACAAACCCCTGACACAAAGATACATAATAACATGATCCATTAATAAATGAAAAAACAATTGCAAATCAAAATAATTTTGAAAAAATATTTTTTCAGCGAAGCCCAAGTTTCTGAAAAGTAACGTTGAGCCCCGATGGATCTGATGGCAAAGTGTGGTCAAAAATTTTAAATTTATATTAAATAATTAATGAGACACTTACGGATAATATAAATGTATCTTATAGTGAGATAAACTACACCAAAGGCAAACAGCCCCCCTCAAAAAAGGCTGTTGCCAATGTAAACAAACAGTGTAAAACACCAGAAAACATGACTCCAGGCACTGAAAAAACTGGCCCGAAATCAGTCATCAAAATTACACTCTATCTGATGCAAGACAGAGACTCACAGGGGAGAATCTGCAGAACATCAGATGGAAGATGCAGAACACAACGTTTATACACCCATGGGTGAAAACGTAACTATGGGGAAAATAACAGAAAACATTCTGTATCCAAGCAACTCTCCCAAGAAAATTTTAGACATGAACTTTCCCAAAGTATGCCAAAAGCATGGGAGAATTGCAAGGGGGGACTTAGAAGGCTAGGGGAGAGGAAACACTGAATAAGCAGTGCAACATTTTAGCAAGAATGACAAGAAGAGGCCCATGCCTCGAAAATAGGCAACTTAACATAATTTCATAAAAAATTTTAAGTACAGCCCTGATTATTGTTTGTGACTTCTTTTTCCTCTCCTCCTTCTATATCCTCCTTAGAATCACCATTTCTCCAAAAATTACGTGTCTGGCATATTTACAAGCACAAAGATCAGTGAGATGTTGACTGATGAAGGGCCAAACAGAGAATGATAATTGGCGCCAATTTCGGGACGTCCTTGACACTGCGCATGCGCAGTGGGGGCGTAGTATGGAGGTCCTATAGGACATGATTTCTTTTGGTTTTGGATGCAAATTTTGGGGATTGGGGGGGCAAAATTTGTGTTTGGCCCTGGTTTTGTTAGAGTTAGCACCAGCTAAGTCTGGGTCATTGGTACAGTATAAAAATCTATACAGCTCGGTACATCAGTAACCTGAACACAAATATAAAGTAACTTGACAATCCAAGCAATATTTTTCAAGTTATCGAATGCCAAAGGGATTGGAGGAATATTCAATTTGAAGGATAAAGGTTTAATATCTCAGGATTAAATTATCTGATTTGCACCTAAAACTATACAGCTCGGAACATTAGTAACCTGAACACAAATATAAAGTAACTTGACAATCCAAGCAATATTTTTCAAGTTATCGAATGCCAAAGGGATTGGAAGAATTTTCAATTTGAAGGATAAAGGGTTAATATCTCAGGATCAAAATAACAGATTTACACCAAAAACTATACAGCTCGGCACATCAGTAACCTGAACACAAATATAAAGTAACTTGACAATCCAAGCAATATTTTTCAAGTTATTGAATGCCAAAGGGATAGGAGGAATTTTCAATTTGAAGGATAAAGGGTTAATATCTTGGTAACAAATCATCCGATTTACACCAAAAACTATACAGCTCAGCAAATCAGTAACCTGAACACAAATATAAAGTAACGCGACAATCCAAGCAATTTTTTTTTAAGTTATCGAATGCCAAAGGGATTGGAGGAATTTTCAATTTGAAGGATAAAGGGTTAATATCTCAGGATCAAATTATCAGATTTACACCAAAAACTATACAGCTTGGCACATCAGTAACCTGAACACAAATATAAAGTAACTTGACAATCCAAGCAAAATTTTTCAAGTTATGGAATGACAAAGAAATGGATACGGACGCCAGATGGACAAACGGATGGACAAAGGATGGACGAACAGCAGATGGCCACCCCGGATGCCGGCATTATGTGTACCATACATAGTATGGGTACACATAAAAAGGGGGGTATAACAAAAGGGGGGTATAATAACCTTGTCAATTGAATATAATTTTCAAACACCATTTACCATTCCATCAATACAAATTTGACCTGTTAATTACATACAGGTTATAGAGTAGACTCCTGTTCATTGAATAAAAACTCTGGCAATCTATCGAAGAATTACTCTGAGAACCAGTGAATTACAAATTTTTTTTCATCTATCTGGCCTCAGTACATCAAACAGATGTATTTAATCTATTATATCTTGTTTGACAGGGCTCCATGAGATCTGTCAAACACGATATAATAGAATAAACACTTAGTTTTTCAGCTGAATTCAAGAAAGGGACCAAATTCCTGTTAATTGAATACCATTAATAGAATATGTTTCACTGACTATGTGGGTATTCAGTTAACAGGACTCCACTGTATTAGTGGGGACCCCATTGCTTTTATAAAATTGATAAATTGTAACAGTGTTTGCAAATCCCTGAGAAAATGGTTGAATGCTATAAGCCCCTATTATGGCTCCACTGAAAAGTGCTAAAAGCCACTATAGTGGCATTACACTAAATGCATTAGTTTGTTGTTTGCTCAGCTGTATAATAATTTTTTATTTATATAAATTTGTTTTGTTACAATTTATTGGAGAGTGCCAATAGGGACTCTCCAATAAATGGTATTAAAACTTATTTATGAACAACATCTTGCTGAACCTTGCTGGTAGCCTGGTATCTTTAAAAAAAAAAATACTTGGGTTACAAATCACCTTTGAAAAAAAAACTAAGCACTCTACTTGTTATGGACCTTCTTGGGAATTTTCAAGCTCTTTCCAGGACTTTCTTCAAAAATTATTTTAAACTTCTAACAATTGTTCAGACATGTATTCCAAATGAATGATACCTGCACTTAACGCTGAACCTTGGGATGTTCTCCGAGAGAGCTTCCAAAGAATAAATGTCACAAGCAACCATTAAGCCTATAAAAAATTGCTTGTTTCTCAGGCAATCTTTCCTCAATTTTATGATGCGAGAGGAAGGCTTTTTTTTTTTGGTTTTGTTTGTTTGTTTGTTTGTTGGTGGTTAACGTCACATATTTATGCACCATGGCTAATCGTGACACAACATGGAGATGAAGTCAAGTTTAGTCAATCGTTGATCAACATGTTGCCCATTTTAGAGGACTTTCACCCCAAGCATTGGTTACTGGGTCCTATTTTACTAGTAAAGCGGAACTGGTTGACCACAGTAAACAAGTGCTGCGTACTTCCCGGGGTTCCCACGGGGATTTTGGTTTTGTTTATTCATAAAACAGTACAAAAAATAGTTGGCATCAGAAATTTAACTACTTACACTATTATGTGGCAAACCAATGTTTTCAACAGTGAAAACTTTCCCATAAATCAGTTGAAAATTCAACAAACTATATCTTTTTTGACAGAGCTCTATGAGCTCTGTCAAACAAGATATAGTTGGTTAAATATTTGTCCTATAAGTGCAAAATAGTGTCATAGAAGAGATTACCAGGTGAGAAAAAGTTGATGAGGCAGATTTTCTATGACGAGGGAGGTGCCTGAGAAACAAGAATTTTGTTTTTAATAGCCTTATATCAGTGTATGACAAATGCAATCCATGTAACAATGACACCCATGTATGACAGCTTATAATTACAGAATTTCATCAAATCAAACCAAAAAATACTTAAATAAATTTTGCAAGGCTTCCCATGACCTTTTCCACAAAAGTCCCAATTTTCACGCACTTTCATGATCCAGGAATTTCAGTTTTAAATTTCAAGCACTTTTAAGTAGATGTATATAAGGTAGTATTCATCATAAAAATTAATCTGAGACTTTCAAGGGTTACTTGTATTTTCAAAGTATATGAGATTATTAGTTACCCTGTGTCTGTTCACGTAGTACAGGTTTTTTACCTTCCCAAAGATTGCCACATCCTATTCTGCCTCCAAGGATATGGCTGGCTTTGGGTAGGTAAAAAACCTGTACTACATGAACAGATATGGGGTGACAATTTTATCTATTGACAACTAAGACTATCAATGCTTGCACATACTCTACAAAATAAACTTTCTAAGACTGATGTTTTTCCGTTTTCATCAAATAAATGCCCTCAATGTTCGCGCTGCTTCTCATTAGCTTTTATTGTGGCTTTCAGTATTAGTCTCTAGTTTCTTTTCACTTATTTCCGCATTTGTAAAATGTGTAAATCATTTAACTTTTGACAGTGACATTTTTAGTTTAACATGAATGACAGTTTGACTCGTCTGCCACAATATTTACTTCCACGTCATGACGTCAACCATGATATGAAATTCTGGAATGAGACAAATACATATGGAAAATCTTTGTGTGGGTGAGAGTAAATATTGTCGGTTTGGACATTTTCCACACGATACAGGTTTATATAGTTTATCTCTTGACCAATCAAATTTCCGTTTACAATAGATAATATCTACTTACAGCAGTGTATTGTGCTGGGTATGGAGAAATATTCTTAAATGCCCACTGAACATTCTGATGCTGGGCCAGTTGTCGTGTAAATGATCTGGACTGCTGACAACACATTCTCAGTAAACCATAATATGATGGCAACATGCAACGATTAAACATAACAACATCCTGGTCTTCATGATCAGCTCTGAAATCAGTAAATAATTCAACTAAGGCCACAGAATGATGGAACTGTTACTTAAACCTTAAGGGCCTAATTACGACTTTAATCATACATTTTTCTACAACAAAACAGGTGCCCCAACATGCTGTTTTGGGGGTAATATTGCAAGTTACATCTGAAGTGCCATGGCTGTTGTTTCTAAGCAAGTCTTGGCTGCCTCCATAAGGCAGCCAACACTTGCCGGGAAACAACAGCAAATTCATAGGATGTGGATAGTCAAAGTAAAGTAAAAATGTATAAAAAATCTCCTGGCCCCCACGGGTTAAGTCATTCTTTTAAGCACGAAAGGATGATGAGTTAACTCTTAAGGGCATGAATTTTTTTTCTACCCACTTCACATAAACAAATCTACAATCTGTGGCTTTGTAGGTGTTTCTAGCCAAGATGCTTGAGGTGTAATTTTCAAGTTTACCCAATGACTGCATGTTGAGGCACCTTTTTTGTTGCAATAAAAAGCGATCGAAGTCAAAATTAGGTCTAAGCATTAAACATTTGTTTACTTAAATGGCAAAAACTCTTGAACACCTTATCTAACTCAGTATTTATTTATTGGTTTAAGGTCACATACTTATGCACAATGGCTAATCGTGACCGTGACAGTTTTACAGGTGGAGGAAGCCGGAGCAACCGGAGAAAACCACTAAGCATCGATGAGCAACTGTCAGCTCAACATTCTAACTCTGTTCAAGATCTGCTCAAGCAGGGTTACATCAGTTGAAGACATGTGCACCATTGACGTGCAGTACGCCTTAGTACATGGCGTCATTGTGCCCCCATGTAGGCAACCGGGATAAAGTGCCTTGCCCAAGGACACAACGTGGGTCGTCCCAGACAGGGATCGAACTCCTGACCTCTAGCATAGAAGTCCAACAGTCTACCACTGAGCCACCGCGCTCCCATCTAACTCAGTAGATAACACATTTAAAGTTTTTTCCTGAATTTCTGAAATATATTCATAGTTTCCCTCCAAAACATAGTGTATGACCCCTCATGGGCATGAGCTCAACAAGATCATTCCAACAAGGATTTATTAGTTATGCTTTGGAGGCAAAATTGAAAGGAAAGTGTCAATGGCACTGTAGCTCAACTTGTCAAGACATGTACATGTATAGTATGTGACACAGCAATGACAAACATCTAGGTAATGAGCTGATAACAAAGGTACATAAGTATTGTAACGGTCTGTACATAAATACTGGCCGTAGCCTGTAACAAATGTATAGGTAAAGTATTGTAAAGGTGGGTGACAGTCAGATGCTAAATAGAAAAGAAATCTTTGAGTCCCAGAGTGGGTCTGACTGAACCCCAAAATATTTGTTCTCATAGCACAGTGATAACAAAGGCACCCCAAAACACACTCATTCCTGTCCCAAGGTGAAAACAAAGGTACCCAAGAAGTTTCGTGAAGATCAGTTCATAAATACGAGCTGTATAGAAGTTGTGACAAAAAACTGATTGGACTTAATTTCGGTACAAAATGGCCACTGGCAGCCATCTTGAATTTTGGACCGCACTCAGAAACACTCGTTCTTGTCCCAAGGTGATAACAAAGGTACCCAAGAAGTTTCGTGAAAATCGGTTCATAAATACAGCCTCTAGCCCGAGCCGTATTGACATGTGCACTTACAGTGTATAAGTAGCATTAAATAAATCAAAATTTATCTAATTTGCATAATTTCTGCACGAGAAAAAAACCTGTACTATATGTGATGTATTCCATTTTACTAAACATTCAAAAATTTATTCAAATCAGAACTTTCATACAGAAGTTCTGTACAAAAGACTGATTGCACTAATTTTGGTACACAATGGTTGCTGGTGGCCATCCTGAATTTTGGACCACACCCAAAAACACTCGTTCTCATCCCACGGTGATAACAAAGGTACCCAAGACGTTTCGTAAAGGTCGGTTCATAAATACGTCCTCTAGCCTGAGCAGTATAGAAGTTGTGTACAAAAAACTGATTAGACCTAATTTCGGTACAAAATGGCCAATGGCAGCCATCTTGAATTTTGGACCGCATTCAGAAACACTCGTTCTCATCCCAAGGTGATAACAGAGGTACCAAAGAAGTTTTGTGAAAATCGGTTAATAAATACAGCCTCTAGCCTGAGCCGTATTGACATGTGCACTTACTGTGTGTAAGTAGCATTGAAAAATCAAAGTTCATCTAATTTGCATAATTTCTGCACGAGAAAAAAACCTGTACTATATGTGATGTATTCCATTTTACTAAACATTCATACAAAAATTTATTCAAATCAGAACTTTCATACAGAAGTTCTGTACAAAAGACTGATTGCACTAATTTTGGTACACAATGGCTGCTGGTGGCCATCTTGAATTTGGACCACACCCAAAAACACTCGTTCTCATCCCACGGTGATAACAAAGGTACCCAAGACATTTCGTAAAGATCGGTTCATAAATACGGCCTCTAGCCTGAGCCGTATAGAAGTTGTGTACAAAAAACTGATTAGACCTAATTTCGGTACGAAATGGCCACTGGCAGCCATCTTGAATTTTGGACCGCACTCAGAAACACTCGTTCTCATCCCAAGGTGATAACAGAGGTACCCAAGAAGTTTCGTGAAAATCGGTTGATAAATACAGCCTCTAGCCCGAGCCGTATTGACATGTGCACTTACTGTGTGTAAGTAGCATTGAAAAAATCAAAGTTCATCTAATTTGCATAATTTCTGCACGAGAAAAAAACCTGTACTATATGTGATGTATCCCATGGTACTAAACATTCACACAAAAAATTATTCAAATCAGCACTTTCATATGGAAGTTCTGTGCAAAATTCTGATTGCACCTAATTTTGTACAAAATGGCTGCCATCGGCCATCTTGAATTTCGGACCACACCCAAAAACACTTGTTCTCGTCCCACGGTGATACCAAAGGTACCCAAGAAGTTTCGTAAAGATCGGTTTATAAATACGGCCTCTAGCCTGAGCCGTATTGGCATTTGCACTTACAGTGCTGAAAGTAACACTAAATACATCAAAGTTAGTCTAATTTGCATAATTTACGTACAAGAAAAAAACCCATATTATATGTGATGTATCCCATGGTACTAAACATTCATACAAAAAATTATTCAAATCAGCGCTTTCATATGGAAGTTCTGTACAAAAAACAGATTTCTGCATCGTCGGTATAAAATGGCAGCTGGCGGCCAACTTGAATTTCGGATCGGACCCCAAAACACTCGTTCTCGTCCCACAGTCACAACAAAGGTACCCAAGGAGTTTCGTAAAGATCGGTTCATAAAGTCGTATTGAATTGTTGACAGCCAGACGGACAGACGGCCAGACGGATGATGAACAACTGGCCATGGCATAAGCTCAAATTTGGCTTTGCCAAAGTTGAGCAAAAAATATACAAATTTTCTAGTAAATTTACTTTCTTTCTTATCATACCTACAATGATTTCTTTTAACACTGATACCAAAACATCCAAATTCAAGAAGCATATTTTTCCAAAAATGCTCCAAGGAATTTAACCAACTCAATCTTGTTTGACAGAGCTCAATGAATTGGTTAAATTCCTAGTTGCAGTATTGGAAAAATTTGCTTCTTAAATTTTGATGTTTCGAAATCAGTGTGCATTTGTTTATTTCGTTCATTTCTTCTTTCTATTATTGCTCATTTCTCAAAAGCTACTGTCATTTTGCGAAGTTAGGTTATGTTGGCCTGAAAAAGGTAGGAATACCCACAATCCAAGAAATTATTTGAATGTATTTTTCAAAGACTTCCAAATTACCTTGGAGAAAGTCCCTTTCTATAAGCAGTTTCAATGACCTTGAATTTCAATTTTAAAATTCAATAACTCTTATGGACCCATTCGAACCCATAGAAGAGAGATATTAAATGTTCCAGATAGAAAAAGGGCAGTGTACACCTTATGGAATATCATTAATTATATGAAGCGCCTCAAACTGTCCTGTCATAAAATTAAATTCAAACAGTGGAGGTAAGCTAATCAATTCTCACTTAACCCTTTACCTAACATGAAAAGCAGACGACACTTGCAAAAAAAATTCTTGAATAACTAAATTTTTTCATTTTTTGTCTCAAAAACTAGGTTATGACCCCTCGTTAGAAAGAGCTCAATGTGCTTGTTCCAATGAGGGGTCATAAGCTATATATATAAAAATATATAAAAAATAAAGAAAATTGTATGGTGATTTTTGTGAATAGCGCTGGCTGCTTTTGTCCGTTACATTGGGCAAAGGGTAAACTACCAAAGCTCTTCATCCGATTTTGAAAAACTTGGCATTCTGAGATTTAGAGAACAGGTACTTTACCATCAAATCAAGAAGAGGTCCCACGGACAATTCTCAAATTACCTACGTAGTGGAAAACCAGTCAAATCTTGGCTGCCTGGAGAAATCACTGCTTTATTTGCAAACATTGATTTTAAAATCCCTTAGTTTATCAAGATTTTCTAGGCAGGTATTTGCCTCTCTGTTTATTTTCAATTCGCGTGGGTTATAGAGGGTAAGGGTTAATGCTAATAGCAAAAGAACACACTTTGAATACATCACTTTTATAGACACATCCAAAACTAGCAGGTCGAACCATCACAGGCAGGTAGCCCTGCCCATGCAATGGAAATTTTCTAGCTTCACTGCATATCAACTGAGATAATTAAAGCTTGAAATTCTAGCAGGACATGAATGCAGAATCAGAAGGAATCACATACTCCCCATTTATATAATATATGTTATAATATACTTACAATATATAGATGAAGCCAATATTTTTACAAACATGAGGATTATTTACAATCAGCTTTACATTCTCAGGAAAGTCCAAACACACATGATACCAGAACAACAATAATGCCTGAAAATAAAAAATCAAGGAAAATATAGAAAATTCAAACATATGTTCTCAATTTGAGCTAAACTGAGCAATTACTACAATGATAAAATTATGAAAACCTTTTCCGAATAGATAAAATTATTATATTATTTTGATTAGAATATCACCTCTCAAATACCGAATCATCATTTATCATCTACTCAATGAAAAAAAAGCCCAAACTGGTTATGAATTGGGCTATTAAAAAAAAATTCTTGTTTCTCAGGCTCCTCCCTTGTCATAGAAAATCTGCCTCATCAACTTTATTTTCACTTTGAAATCATTTCTATGACATTATTTTGCACTTGCAGGACAAATATTTAACCAACTATATCTTGTTTCACAGAGATCACAGAGCTCTCTCAAACAAGATATAGTTAGTTGAATTTTCAACAACATTACGGGAATTTTCACTGTTGAAAACATTGGTTTGCCACATAAAAGTGTAAGTAGTTAAATTTCTGATTCCAACTCTTTTCAGAACTGTTTTGTGAATAAACAAAAAAAAAGGCTCCCTCTCTCACAAAATTGAAGAAAAGTTAAAAAATTTATAGTAATTTATATATTTTTTATACTTACCAATGACCCAGACATAGCTGGTGCTAACTCTTAAAATATAGGGCCAAACACAAATTTTGCCCCCCAATCCCCCAAATTTGCATCTAAAACCAAAGAAAACATGTCCTGAATGGCCCTCCACACTTCACCTCTACTGCGCATGCGCAGTGTCAAGGACGTTCCGAAATTGGTGCCATTAATCATTCTAATAACCAGTGCCTGGTAAGCGCTATGTACGGGGAGGTAAGAGTTCCCAACTCCTGGGAGGGCCATCCCCGTCTGGGTCATTTGTAAGTATAAAAAATATATAAATTACTATAAATTTTTTAACATTTTTATACTGTACCAATGACCCAGACATAGCTGAATAGTAAAAAGGCTGGAGGGCCAAGGACATAGAGCAAGATGGAATACGCTCAATAATATAAAATAGAGTCATCCCCTCTAGGGAAAAAGAAGTAATAGGCCTTACATGTATCTTTCTTATTTATGATAAATTAGAAAGATACAACACCTTCCAAAATTGAGCATCATACATCCATGTACTCTATTAATATCTAGTATAATCCTTATACTAATAATTTTTAAAGTAAGCCAATAAATAAAGTAAGTCTAGAGAATAGAGACTCTTTATACTCCTTATAAGTGTCTGAGGATTGCATAATCATGTCCGTTGACACATGCTATATTCAAAAGCTATACTTTAAAAACTAAGACTTGAATGAATTTTTAAAACATAAACTTCTCACTAAACAACCATCCCAATAACAGCTCAGAATTACTAACTCCGGAGGAGGTATCCCCTTGTTTTCATAGTAAAACAGGTGACCGAAGGGAACACCCTCCCCCCCCCCCCCCCCCTTTTTCTTGCCCTGAGTCAAATAGCCCAGAGCGAAGAGGGCAGCAGAACGGAGTCACTGGCGAAACAGACAGCCTACCTAGCTATAGTAGCAACTGTTAAGTGAATGACATTCTGAGCAGTAGATAATAGACCTAACAATAGAGGCCTCCAGAAATGGACTCAATATTTCTGAGATAAAAAATTCATGAATGTGGATGGCTGAGCGCAATGAGCAGCCTTCAAAAATCTATAATAGCGACACTATTAATGTAAGCCCAAGATGTAGAAGAACTCTTACTTCATGAGCCGAAATCTGAAACACAACTGCTGAGTCAAAGATATACCATAAGCAGTATCGATAGTTAATTGAATCCATTAGCAATAGAATGGAGCGTAACGTCCTTCTAATAGGCATCAAAGACAGAAGAAGTTTACGCCCGTAGTAATAAACAGATATCTGTTTATAAATACATAAACTCTAACCGGACAGAGTAAAGGCCTATGCCCGTACGAAGACGGAAGGACCTTAATAACAATAGGTTCCGGATATTAGGAGCCAAACTCTTATGCAAAAATCCAACCTAAATAGTAAAGGAAGTAGTGATTCCGAAACTACGAAAGTGAAAATCATCCACCGATAGTGCATGAAACTCACTGACTCTTCAGTAGAAGAGAAGCCAACAGAATTACTGTCTAAAAGGTCAGAATTTCAAAACTACTGTTTCCAGAGGCTCAAATGATTACTTAGCTAAATAAGAACCGAAGTTAAATTCCATATAGGAATTTAATCTAATGATTCTAAGTCTATTTATCAAAAAGTTACTAACTGACTTAGATAAAGAGACATAAGACTCAATTGTAAACTATCGTAGAGTGCATAGGTATGAGGTAACATAAACCTATAACCTTAATAATAACAGGCTGCAGTAGATCTTGTGAAACAAGTATACTAAAAAATTGCAATGAGTAGTATGGAGGGATCAACAATATGAACATAATGATCCCTACACCAACGACGGAAGAGCCTCCACTTTAGCCGCATAGAATAGCGAAGAAGAGGATCTCCTATAGTAAGAAATCGCGTCCAAAGCTCGTCCAGTACAATGCTTACAATGCAATACGGACCACACAACAGAATACATGAAGGTTGCGACCTTGCGGGTTGTGATAAAGATGACACGATTTTATCCAGCGAAAAAAGATCCTCTCATTAAGGAAGATTTCGCGTTAAGTCCCACAGTAGACATCAGAGTAAATTTACCCACGGTCTCTGTGAAGACAGAGATGCTATCAACAGAAATGTATTGTGGTTGTTTATCTTAGCAATACCTGCTGAAACAACAGCGCCGGAGGATACACATATCCTATCATTCCGTCCTATTAGATCAATAGAGCGTTAACAACATTAGCTCAGAGATCCGGACAAGCAAACACATACGTCTGCAATTGATTAGCAAGCTGTGTCGTAAATAAATTATCATTGGGCACTCCCATTGATAGCAAATCTGATTGAATACTTGTTTGTTGAGAGTCCATTCTGACGGCAACAAGCGACTCATAAGTGAACGGGAGTCCGGTAAAACAATCAGACGACCCGGAATATGACGGACCGAAACAGAACTTGGTGTACTATAACAAACAGAAGGAGTCTTTCCATTAAATTGAATAACGGAAACAAATGAGTGCCTCCCTGGTTCCGGAGATACGCCACTACTGTCGAATTAACGGACAGGATTTGGACATGCGTTTCTGAATAATGTTCATCCAATGACATAAAGCAAGCCTAAAAAACATTATTCCGCGGAAGATAAGTGCTTGCTTAGAGACTGCGGAACCCAAAGACCCTGGCACTTCGAATCCGTTGGGATCAATATTATATCCCAACCTGTTTGACTGGCCACCGTCATAATTATAACACTCGGATCCGGCAACTGCAGTGGCACTCTCTGAGTCAACCACCGAATGTTTGCCCCAGTCTGAATCTCTTGTAACACTAGATAGACAAGAGAACATGTAAATCGAGCAATTCATGGATTGCTGAAAAGTTGCCGTCGAAGAGAAGCTTCTCCGAGAAGAGAGCGACTCTGAGAGAGTTCTTCACCTTACTATCCACGCGCGTGGATGTAGCTAGGGCTGCGTCACGTCTAACCAACTCCAATCAGCCACTGAAGGGCGGAGTTATACGTGAACAAACTACTGCCCTCAAAAGAAATCACATTGAGGATAATATCACGTAATTCTTTTCTTGAAGACGTAATGATAACGCCTCAGTAAGGTGGATTACGCATGAAAAAACGTCTAAGTTAAGTCTACTAGACATCATTGTCGTTTCCAACATTGTGGTTGGAAAAGACATAGACGGCGAAAAAGAATATTTCCAGTCTTTAACCACGCCGTCTAGACGCATATGAACTCTCGGTATGCCCTGCTCTGCCAAAATAAATTATTCGTATAAATGATAAAAAGGCAGAAATGAGCATTGCGGACAAGAAACTAAACTATCATGCTTGGTAGCAGGCTTATATGCATATATAGCGTCGATAAATAATACACATGTTCTAATGACAATATTGGACTGTGTCGGTAAGTCAGGGACAATGTCCCTGAACCAATCCAAAATTCTGTGTCCAATGACGCTATAAGTCTCTTATCCAACATCGCAGCAATGTAGTCCGAAATAACAATCACTGGAAGATAATGCCAGAAGATATGAATGGCAGCTTCCGATGCTACGAAAGGGAAAACTCGAAATCTTTCGAATCCCTTTCGCCATCCTGTCGGACCCTATAAAACGTTCGGTCGTCCGTACCTGATGCAACTGCGGACCGCACCGACCCAGCGCCGTCAGATAATTCCTGATTCGACTAAGAAACTGTCGATTGCTGGGATGCTGCGAAAAAACTGTGCTAACTCGGATAGCACGTCCGTCACTGAGGCCTGTGGAGAAGTGGTCCTACAATGCATTGCCGCTAGAAGCTCCGTGATCGTTACCCCGTGCATACTACTAATATACGAGCGAACGGAGTGTATAGGCCTCGTGTCCCTTGGCTACCGGATGGCGTGACCTATTCGCCGTGGAATCACTGAATGACGAAACTGATCGGATACTCGAGGTCACGTAGCCAATGTGCGGTCGTGTGCCCTGCTGTGAGGATGAGGAAGCATTATCGACAGTCTCTCGGACTGTCAATATAACGGAGCGTCCCGACCGACAGACATATGCTCCGAATGTAAAATATCTGAACCACAACATGCGGTCCCCTATGTTGTTGGACGAGAGAGGGACCTCTCTCGCTCACAGCCCGGACGGACCTGGACAAGCCAGGAACCGGACTAACAGGCTTCCTCCGATCTGTCCTCAATCCGCCATCACTGGGTGAGTACTAAAGTAATTATAGTGCTCGCATCACCCAAATCTCTTTCCTAGACCGCAACGGACGAACCCGGCAGCCGAACCATTCGATGAATGTACGCTACACCGGGTGAACTAGCGAATGTCACTCCGTCGATCCTACAAGGGACCTCTTAGGCGATAGACATATTCCATGAGCACTTATTGCCGCTAGCCTTTCATTAACTATGACGACAGAGGCACACTTTTGAAAGACATCTCCGTAACTTTGCGAACAAGAAAGCAGAAATGCTTGGTAATAGCAAGCATATAATAATAATATATATAGCGTCGTTCAATAATTCGAAAGTTTGTGTGACATTATTGGACTATGTCGGAACTGAGGGACGATGTCCCTGAACCGAACCAAAAATTTCTAAGTCCACCGACGCTATCAGTTTCTTATCTGGCATCGCAGCATTCTGGTCCGACGAAAGAAGCTGTAGAAGATCAAGTCAGATGACATACACAACAGCATATGTTGTTCCGAAAGGAAAAGCTCGAAATCCTCCGAATCCTGTCGGACCGGATGAAATTTTCGGACATCCGTACCCGCTTCCACGGAGCGTCCCGACCCAGCATCGTCAGATAAAAAATATGCGACAGATTCAGTTGATGCTGGGATGCTGCGATAAGCTGTGCTATTTAGGAAAGCACGCCCGTTCCCGAGGCCTGTGCAGTAGCTGTCTTATGATGCACTGCCGCCGGAAGCTCCGTGTACGTTGACTCCCGCACACTTTCCTATGCGAACGTCCGGAGTCTGCAGGCCTCGTGTCCCTGGCTATCGGATGGTGTGACCTGGTCGCCAATGATTCTCTGACTGGCGAAGCTGACTGGATATCCGAGGTCACGTAGCCAAGAGCGGTCGTGTGCGCTACCATGAGAATGAGGAAGCCTTATTGACAGTCTACTCCGGACTGCCTATATGTCGGAGCATCCCGAGCGACGGACGTATGCTCCGAATGCGAAACATTTTGTACCACAACATCTGGGGCCAGAACGTGCTATGAACCGGACTAAAAGGCTTCCTCCGTTCTCCCTCTAATCCGCCGTCACTGGGTGGGCATTTGGTTGATTTATAGTGCTCGCATCACCCCAAAACTCCTTCTAGACCGCAACGGACGAACCCGGCTGCCGAACCATTCGATGAATGGAAGCTACACCGGGCGAGCTAGCGGACGTCAAAGGCCGTTGAACCTACTAGGGTCCTCTTAGGCAATTGGCGTATTTACATGAGCACTTTTCCGCTAGCCCTTCATTAATTGTGACGACGGAGGCACACTGTTGGAAGACATCACAGATACATCAACCTAATCTTGATCGTCTGAAATAGAAATTGATAAAGTAGAGTGACCCTGCGGGGAAAGGACCGGAGTGTCCAATTCCCCACTAACATACCGTGACATACGCTTCCCATGTTGTCATCGAAATCATACGATACAGAACAGGAGTTAATGCGAGTACACTGACCACATATAGAATGATTATAAAAGTCAGAGGAAGACTTCCTCTTATTACAATTGATCAAAATCCTTTCAATGTGAAAAGAAAACAAAGTCCTGGTACTCGCACCAACCCCTGGCAATCAAAATACATAATAATAATATGATCCATTAATATAGAAAAAATAATTGAAATCAAAATATTTTGAAAAAATATTTTTTCAGAACAGCCCAAGTTTCTGAAAAGTAACGTTGAGCCCCAATGGATCCCAAGCCTAAGTGTGGACAAAAATTTTAAAAATATTTTAAACAATTTATTCAACACTTACGAACAATAATAATGTATCTAGTTATGATTAAAATAACATCAAGATATTATTTTCAAGAAATCCCCCCCTCACACAGAGGGCTGTTGTAAATGTAAACAATGAGTGTAAAAACACTAAAATAAGACCCCAGGCACCCAGGCCCGGAATCAGTTACCAAAAATACACTATCTGATGCAAAACAGAGACTTCCAGGGAAGAAACTGCAGAACATCAGATGGTAGATGCAGAACACAACGCCTAACCACCCGTAGGTGAAGACGTAAACATGGGGAAAGAACAGAATTCATTCTGTTATTCAGCTAAAACTCCCAAGAAATTTTAGTAATAATAATTACAGAAACTATGCCAAAAGCATGGGAGAATAGCAAGAGGGGACTTAAAGGAAAGGGAGAGAGGAAAACACTGAAAAATCAGTGTAACTAAATAACCAGAATGACAACAAAATGGCTGCTGCCTCGAAAATAGGTAACTTAACATAATTTCATTAAAAAATTTTAAGTTACAGCCCTGATAACATTCTGTCACACATTTTTCCTCTCCTCCTTCTCTATCCTCCTTAGAATCACCATTTCACTAATATTTATGTGTCTGGCATCATTTAAACTGAGATTTACAAGCACAAAGATCAGTCAGATGTTAACTGATGAAGGGCCAAACTTAGAATGATTAATGGCGCCAATTTCGGAACGTCCTTGACACTGCGCATGTGCAGTAGAGGTGAAGTGTGGAGGGCCATTCAGGACATGTTTTCTTTGGTTTTAGATGCAAATTTTGGGGATTGGGGGGCAAAATTTGTGTTTGGCCCTATATTTTAAGAGTTAGCACCAGCTATGTCTGGGTCATTGGTACAGAATAAAAATATTGCCTGAGAAACAAGAAATTTGTATAGGCGTTATTATCAGCAAATGTATATTTAACAAGAAGATTGTATACAAATTAATCCCAAAGAGCATTTTTATAGAGAAAATAATGCTTGTTTGCAAAATATGGCATCATTCTAAGAGAAAAATTTGGCTAAGATGATCGACGATGCGGGGGGCAGGGGGCTTGGGTGTTTGAGGGGTAAGGTTTTATTTCATGTGAGTAATCATGTATAAGGTCTTTTCTCCCAACCATTTTCAAAGAATTACACGCAAACTCAATATTTCAAGCATTGAAGCCAAGGTTTGGGTAATTTGTGACTTTTCCTGACTTGGAACAGATAAAAGAACCTTGCACTTCACTCTAGCTACATAAAGTCATTTAAGCCCTCTCCAATCCCACAACATATTCTGTGTGTGCAGATCCTGAAACTGCAATTGCTAAAGCATTGTATACCTCGTATTTAATAGATAACACATGCCTTAAGCCTCAAGTATGTCAAAAACAGAAACATTCAACAAAAGTCTAAAATGAAGTACAAAGGATGAAGTTACCTGTTTATTGTGATGTGTTGATATCTGTGGTTCTGACAATTTGGGTTGGAAGACTTGCCACAGTTCAAGGAAATGGGGACTAAACTGAAAAGAAATATGTAAAACAAGGCAATTTAAATAATGTTAAATGAAAATTACACATCATAAAGTTAACTTAACCCTTAAAGACATATTCTGACTTTGATCACTTTTACTGCAACAGAACAGGAGCCCTAACATGTAGTCACTCGGTAAATTTGCAGTTTACCTTCTTAGTACCTTGTAAGTAGTCCTACATCGGCAGCCAAAACTTGCCTAGAAATGAAAAATGTATGAAAAATCTCTAGTCATTTTAGGGTTTTAAAAGAAAAAGGATAAAAAACAAGAAGAATGTTACTAAGGTAACACATTCCCCCCCCTTCCCCCTCCCCGTGACCTTCACCTTGCAGATGCGGCGGAAACTATTATACGTGACATACCTTCTGACTGTCTTTAACATTTGTAAAAAGTTTAATAATTGTACTATGATTCATTTCTGAGTTATGGCTGAGACACGAATATTGACAGATTTTTAGTGTGACCTTGAAATGTGACCTTGACCTTGAAGGTACAAACCCGGCTATGGTGTGTGACACATCCTCCCATGGTCCTTTATAATTGTGTGAAGTTTGATGACTGTGGCCCTAGCAGTTTTCGAGTCATTGGCTTGGACACACACACACGGATGAACACACGCAAACTTTAATCACTATATGCCACCCGACTTAAGTCGGCGGCATAAAAATCAGCCAAAATGAAATTGCAAAACCTTTACCAACATGAAATATATAATCTGCAGAGAAATAAATATAGGTTATTACCACAATGTGGGTTTCCAAGATGGTTTATTGAAGTCAAGACTTTGTCTCTAGGCATATATCGACAAGTCTGTTTGGACAACTATACATGGCACACCAAAATTCAGAAAATAGAAATTTGGAGTAAAAAATGCCTGCCACAAGTCCTTTGTATCTAAATCTTACCATAAGTTTTTCTGTTTTTGAAATGAGGCAGTAGGTCATTAAGCAGAAATAACATGTCAGCTTCATAGTTCCATGAGTATGTGGATCTGAAAAACGCCAAAAATAAACTGGTAAGATCTGACATATCTTGATGTATACCCTATCAATTGAAAATTATAAATTCATAGTAATTTGTATATTTTTTATACTTACCAATGGCCCAGACTAGCTGGTGCTAACTCAAAAAATAATCCAGGGCCAAACAAATGTTGCCCCCCCAATCCCCAAAATTTGCATGCAAAACTTAAAATTCAATGTCCCATCTGGTCCTCCATACTTTTGTGATCAGTGCATGCACAGTATCCAGGAAGGTACTGAAATTGGCGCCAACCATCATTCTTTCTATAGTTGCCTGTTAAATGTTGTAAATAGCGGGGAGGTATGAGTGCCCACTCATGGGAGGGCCGTACCCCTCTGGGCCATTGGTAAGTATAAAAAATATATAAATCACTTTGAATTTATATTATTTTTATACAACAACCAATGGCCCAGACAAGCTGAATCGTAAAAAGGCTGGAGGGCCGAGGACATAAAGGAAAATCCAATTACTCCATCACTTCATAAAGGATATCTCCCACAGAAGAATAGGATAGAAAGGAATTATATATGTCTCTCTCATTTACGAGAAACGAGAAAGACAAAACACCAACAACGTAATTGAGTATTACATCTAATATATAAATGCGAATGTCTGTATCTGTCTCTCTCTATCTTTGTTCCGGGTGAACTCCTCCATTTCTCGACCGATCGATCTCAAATTTTCTACACAGGGGTAATTCGTCCCTGCGAGTAACATGGGGTGGGGCCATGCCCGTGTGGGGTGACCTTGACCTTCAAATTGATGATCTTGACCATTTATTTTGAAAACGGATGGGCCGATCGGGCTATAATTTCATATGTGCGGGTATATTGACCCATCGAACATTTTGACTTTATCGGGGTGCCCGTGCGGGGTGACCTTGACTTTGAAATTGGTGACCTTGACCTTTTATTTCGAAAACAGTTGGGTGGATAGGGCTAAAATTTCATATGTGTGGGTATATTGACCCATCGATCATTTTGACTTTATCGGGGTGCCCGTGTGGGGTGACCTTGACCTTGAAATTGGTGACCTTGACCTTTTATTTCGAAAACAGCTGGGCCGATCGAGCTAAAATTTCATATGTGCGGGTATATTGATCCATCGATCATTTTGACTTTATTGGGGTGCCCGTGCGGTGACCTTGACCTTAAAATTGGTGACCTTGACCTTTTATTTCGAAAACGGCTGGGCCGATCGGGCTAAAATTTCATATGTGCGGGTATATTGGCCCATCGATCATTTTGATTTTATCGGGGTGCCTGTATAGGGTGATCTTGACCTTTAAATTGGAGACCTTGACCTTTTATTTCGAAAACAGCTGGGCCAATCGGGCTAAAATTTCATATGTGCGCGTATATTGACCCATGATCATTTTGACTTTATCGAGGTGACCTTGACCTTGAAATTGGTGACCTTGACCTTTTATTTCGAAAACGGTTGGGCCGATCGGGCTAAAATTCATATGTGCGGGTATACCGACCCATCGATCATTTTGACTTTATCAGGGTGCCTGTGCGGGGTGACCTTGACCTAGAAATTGGTGAACTTGACCTTCTCTTTCGAAAATGGCTGATATAACCATCTTCTCCCGTGCAATGCCGGGTATCACCCGCTAGCAATATATAATTCTCCATTTAATGCCAGCATAACCCATTATGCTAATTCGGTGAAGTGAAGCCAATGTATAAGGACAGTCCAGAGAATGATACTCAATTAAAAGTGTCTGAGGATTGTACATTAATGCCCGTTTGACTCCTGACATATAGAAATGCTTCACAGTGATCTACACTTCGAAATAATACATAAATGAGAAATAGTATTTGCTTCACACCGAGCTACACATTAAAACCATCCCAGCACCGACTCGAGACTACTGACACCGGAGGAGGTCTTCCCTTGCTTTTCACTATAAAGCCAGATGACAATAAGGGAAAAAAACGTTCCCTCCCCCACCCCTTCACCTTGTTCTGAGGTACGAGACTGCAGAATAAAGAGGGCAGCGGAACAGCGTCACTGCTAGAACGGGCTGCTTAAATAACTATAGATGTAACCCTTAATGGACGACATTCTGAGCAACAGAAAGAGGACCTAAACATCTAAGGTCACCGGAGATGGACTCTAAATTTCTCGGGTAAAACTTTGTAAATGTAGAGGGCTGTGTCCAGTATACAGCCTTCATGAGGTCAGTAATGGCTATACTGTTAGAATAAGCCCAGGAAGTGGACAATGCTCTAACTTTATGAGCTGATATCTTATTTACAGAACGTTGATCTAAAGATCGATTTTCATAGGCGATGAGTATTGCCAACTGAATCCATCTAGCAATTGAAGGAACAGAAATAGCTTTTCTGTTAGGAATTAATGAAAGAAACGTTTTCTTCCTTTTCTTATAAAATCTGATCGACGTTTATATATGCGCATAGCCCTGACTGGACACAGCAGAGGTCTACGGTTGTATGTGGATAGCACAGCCTTTATGGTAATAGGCTCAGGCCATTTATCTGGAGTCTGATTCTTGGTCAAAAATCCCACTTTCGTAGTTAGAGTAATGGTATTACCCACACTACGGTAGTGAGGTTCATCAATTGATAAAGCATGAATTCACTAACTCTTCTAGCAGATGCAAAGGCTAAGAGAAATGCTGTTTTATAGGTCAAGAATTTGAACTCTACAACGTCCAATGGCTCAAAAGGAGCTTCTTTAAGCTTCAACAGAACCCAAGCCAAATTCCATTTAGGAATTAATTTGAGGGTTCTAGGTCTATTAATAGAAAAATTTCTAACCAGCTTGGACAACAAAGCATTAGATCCAATTGCCAAGTTATCATGATGAGCATAAGTGTCTGATAACATAGACCTTTTGCCCTTAATAGTGACGGGCTGCAGTTTGAGATCGTCAAACAAGTAGACCAGAAAGTTGGCAATATCTGGTATGGACGGATCATAGACATCTATATCTATCGACTGATCCTTACTCCAATGGAAGAAAAGCTTCCACTTCGCTGCGTAGTTCAACGAAGAGGAGGACCTCCCGCAGTTCAAAATTGCATCCACTGCTCATCCTGTAAACTGCTTGCCGTGCAAGAAGGACCGCACAACGGAAATACGTGAAGGTTGAGACTTTCCGGGTTGTGATGCTGTGTGCGTGACTTCCCCTGATAAAGAAGGTCCTCTCACGGAGGAAGCTTCCAGGGAACGTCTCATAACAGACACCTGAGAAGACTGATCCATGGTTTCTGATGACAGAGGTGCTACTAGAAGAATTTTGCAATGAGACTGTTTGATTTTTAATAGAATCTGCTGAATCAACGGAGTTGGAGGATAGGCCGATCCTATCATTCCGTCCCATCAGACTGACAGAGTGTCTACTGCGTATGCTCGATGGTCTGGACATGGCGACACGAACATCGGTAACTGATTGTTCAGATGTGTTGCAAACAGATCTATCATGGGGCAATCCCATTGGTAGCAAATCTGCCTGAATACTCGCTTGTTGAGCACCCACTCCGGTGGCAACAGGCGACCTTCCCGAGATAGTGAGTCTGCTATTATGTTCACACGACCCAGTATTTGACGGACAGAAAGCTGAACATGATGATTCGCATAATGGAATCGAATGACTGCCGCCTTGGTTCCTGATATACACAATGACTGTCGAGTTATCCGACAATATCTGAACATGAGCGTCCGCTAGAATGTGAATCCAATGATGTAGCGCTAACCATACTGACATCATCTCTTTGATGTTTATGTGCTTCTCTAGGAACCAAGAGTCCCAAAGACCATGACACTTCAAGTCTGCAGGCCTCAGGGTCACGCCCCAACCCGTTTGACTCACATCCGTCATAATCATGGAAGTCGGATCCGGCAGTTGCAGCGGAACTCCCTGAGTTAACCACTGAATATCTGCCCAAATCTGAACCTTCTGTTTTACCAGGTCCGTTAAAACAATACTGGTCTCGAGCGAATGCGTCTTCACACTCCAGTTCTGAGTAAAGAATATCTGGAGGGGACGCGTGTGCAGGTGACCCATCAGAATAAGGTCCGCAGCCACTCTGCACAGACCCAACAGTCGCATGATTTCCCTCGCTGTTAATGCGTCTGAGTGTAGACAAAAGCGAGCATAACAACTGACTAATTTCGCTCTGGATTACGACAGACGAACCAGATTGTTGTGAGTCTCGAAGCTCATTCCCAAATGAATGACCGACTTGGATGGAGCTAGATCCGACTTTTTCTCGTTTACAATGAAACCAAGACGTTGGGGTAATAGAAGCAGACTCTGAACATCATTCTGAAGAATAATTCTGTTGCCGAATCTCTGAAGAATGTCGTCCAAGTTAGCCAACGCTACCGCAAATGAATGAGCTCGGAAGTGAGACATTACCGAGTTCATTATTCGATAAGCTTGTTTATCCAACTCAAGTTTATTACTGGTCGGAACGAGCCATCTGGCTTCGGTACGAGGAACAGGTGACTGTAGAAACCCTGAGAATTTTGATTCTCGATGACCTCTATTGCTTCCTTTGATAAGAGAGCCTGAACCTCTGCTAGGAGAGACTCTCTTTTGTAAGGATTTGACGGAAGATTTGTCCAACGCAGACATCTTGTTAATGGTGGTTTCGCTTGGAATGTTAGCCACAGGCCATCCGAGACAACATTTCTCACCCACTGGTCTTCCGTAATTGTTATCCAGTTTTTCGCGAAGCTTGATAACATTCTGCCAACTGGCAAGCAATAGAGGTCCTGACCATCACCTGTACGACCTGTGTGGCTTACGGGAGGAGAGCCTCGACCTGTCGGCTTTGGGGCATCTGACCGATAGTCTCGATCAGACCTACGCCCCTTTCCTAAGTCGCTATACTGACCACAAGAGTAATTATAAGATGGTTTCCTATACACTCGTGAGGAGTCCCCTTTAGACGATTTCTGTATGGGACATCCTCCTTTAATCTTTTCTGCTGCAATGGGTTGATGAGAAGCGGACTTTAGAAGCAGAGCATTAGACGCTTTTTTAGTAGCCTGGTCATAGACTAATGAAAGCTTGTCATCGAATATAGTACGTCCGGAGACCGGAGCGACTCGGAGAGAGTTTTTCACCTTGTCATCTATCAAAGATGGCGATGCAAGGGCACCATCATGTCTTATTAACTCCAAATTAGCCACTGTTAAGGCAGAGTTATACGTGGTATACATAATTGCCCTAGAAAGAACTCTAAGAGAGGTACAAACGTCCTCAAATTCCTTTCTGTGTGTGTGCTTAGTAGATGACATGGAAGAACCTGTAACTGTAGCCGAGGCCGGCTGCGATCTATATGGAGCGTCCCGGACAGAAGGTGTGGACGTATGTTCGGACTCACTGAAGTTTTTCATCACAACATCTGGCCCCAGATGTTGCTGGGATAGAAAGGGGCCTCTCTCGCTCGTGGTCCCAAACAAAGAATGATGGTTGGTGCCAATTTCGGTGTCTTCCTGGATACTGTGCATGCGCACATCACAAAAGTATGGAGGACCAGATAGGACAATAATCACATTGAATTTTTGGTTCTGCATGCAAACTTTAGGGATGGGGGGGTGGGGGGCAAAATTTGTTTGGCCCTGGATTAATTTTTGAGTTAGAACCAGCTAGTCTGGGCCATTGGTTGTTGTATAAAAATATTATAAATTTAAAGTAATTTGTATATTTTTTATACTTACCAACGGCCCAGACTTAGCTGGTGCAAACTCGATATTATCAAGGGCCAAACACAAATTTTGAACCCCCTAATCCCCCAAATTTGCATATACAGTAGAACCTGCCATGGGCGACCACCCTTGGGACTTACCAAAAGTGGTCGTTAATGACAGGTGGTCGTTGACGAGAAGTTTGCTGATAGGGGCCCATTTAACCTATTTTCGTTTGTATCATTTTGTTTTGATCACAGATGTACTTGTACCACGTGTAAATGTACTATTAAAACATATATGTCAACAAAGTTTGTTGTTGTTTTCTAAAACGTTGAGGTGGGTATTTAGTTCTTCATTGAATCATTTATATTAAAACTATTAAAACATATATGTCAATAAAATTTGTTGTTGTTTTCTAAAACGTTGAGGTGGGTATTTAGTTCTTTATTGAATCGTTCATATTAAACTATTAAAACATATATGTCAACAAAATTTGTTGTTGTTTTCTAAAACGTTGAGGTGGGTATTTAGTTCTTTATTGAATTGTTTATATTAAATGATAATTATTTCATGTCATACCACATTATGGGAAGCATAATCGAACCCCAGAATCCAAGGTAAGTCCGTAATGAGAAAGTAAACATCAGAGAAAAGTAGGCTGTGCGTGAATTGCACGTGCTAACAGGCGATCACGAGGTCGGGAGATTCCGTTTCAATCTCTCGCTTAGTGGAGAGAAGGCAACGGAATATACCGACACGGTGAAAGCTGATGGCTTCGGTACAAAGGCACAGCTTGAAAAAGGGCCTCTGGCATCACAATTGACAGAATGTATGCGCGTGTGTGGGGGGGGGGGGTCGTTTTTTTCAACATCTTTTGGGTTTGTGTTAAAATACAGAAACAACAATTTTTTTCATTTTAATTTATTTATCGCAGTACGAGAATACATGTATAAAAATGAAAGCTGATCTTCTACATAAAATGCAACATATTTATAAAAGCACATAACCACACATTAGAAGAATGGACAACGACCATTTTGGGAAGACGTTCGGTGGGAGTTGGCATGAAGAATTTTGATAAGGAAATTAGTACATGGGAATTAGTACATGGTCTCTGAAAAGGGATGCGTGGTTTGGTATCCGAGATGTTTCGTACCCTGGTTGTTTCGTTCTGGTATGAAATGACCAAGACTTTGGGAAAAAAAGATTGTTTCTGATCTGAAAAATCTAGTTTATCACGCCTCATAGAGGAGTCATAAAATATATTTTTGAGACAAAAAACATTCCGAATTTACAGATTTATACGTGGTGGGGGTGGGGGGGGGGGGGGGGAGGGGACAACAAGAAACAACATGTCTGAGATGTTTCTGATCTGAAAAATCTAGTTTATCACGCCTCATAGAGGAGTCATAAAATATATTTTTGAGACAAAAAACATTCCGAATTTGCAGATTTATATGTGGTGGGGGGGGGGGGGGGGGGGGGGGGACAACAAGAAACAACATGTCTGAGATGTTTCTGATCTGAAAAATCTAGTTTATCACGCCTCATAGAGGAGTCATAAAATATATTTTTGAGACAAAAAACATTCCGAATTTACAGATTTATACGTGGTGGGGGGGGGGGGGGGACAACAAGAAACAACATGTCTGAGATGTTTCTGATCTGAAAAATCTAGTTTATCACGCCTCATAGAGGAGTCATAAAATATATTTTTGAGACAAAAAACATTCCGAATTTGCAGATTTATATGTGGTGGGGGGGGGGGGGACAACAAGAAACAACATGTCTGAGATGTTTCTGATCTGAAAAATCTAGTTTATCACGCCTCATAGAGGAGTCATAAAATATATTTTTGAGACAAAAAACATTCCGAATTTACAGATTTATACGTGGTGGGGGGGGGGGAGGGGACAACAAGAAACAACATGTCTGAGATGTTTCTGATCTGAAAAATCTAGTTTATCACGCCTCATAGAGGAGTCATAAAATATATTTTTGAGACAAAAAACATTCCGAATTTGCAGATTTATATGTGGTGGGGGGGGGGGGGGGGGGGGACAACAAGAAACAACATGTCTGAGATGTTTCTGATCTGAAAAATCTAGTCTATCACGCCTCATAGAGGAGTCATAAAATATATTTTTGAGACAAAAAACATTCCGAATTTACAGATTTATACGTGGTGGGGGGGGGGGGGGGGAGGGGACAACAAGAAACAACATGTCTGAGATGTTTCTGATCTGAAAAATCTAGTTTATCACGCCTCATAGAGGAGTCATAAAATATATTTTTGAGACAAAAAACATTCCGAATTTACAGATTTATATGTGGTGGGGGGGGGGGGGGGGGGGGACAACAAGAAACAACATGTCTGAGATGTTTCTGATCTGAAAAATCTAGTTTATCACGCCTCATAGAGGAGTCATAAAATATATTTTTGAGACAAAAAACATTCCGAATTTACAGATTTATACGTGGTGGGGGGGGGGGGGGGGGACAACAAGAAACAACATGTCTGAGATGTTTCTGATCTGAAAAATCTAGTTTATCACGCCTCATAGAGGAGTCATAAAATATATTTTTGAGACAAAAAACATTCCGAATTTGCAGATTTATATGTGGTGGGGGGGGGGGGGGGGGACAACAAGAAACAACATGTCTGAGATGTTTCTGATCTGAAAAATCTAGTTTATCACGCCTCATAGAGGAGTCATAAAATATATTTTTGAGACAAAAAACATTCCGAATTTACAGATTTATACGTGGTGGGGGGGGGGGAGGGGACAACAAGAAACAACATGTCTGAGATGTTTCTGATCTGAAAAATCTAGTTTATCACGCCTCATAGAGGAGTCATAAAATATATTTTTGAGACAAAAAACATTCCGAATTTGCAGATTTATATGTGGTGGGGGGGGGGGGGGGGGGGACAACAAGAAACAACATGTCTGAGATGTTTCTGATCTGAAAAATCTAGTTTATCACGCCTCATAGAGGAGTCATAAAATATATTTTTGAGACAAAAAACATTCCGAATTTACAGATTTATACGTGGTGGGGGGGGGGGGGGGGGGGGACAACAAGAAACAACATGTCTGAGATGTTTCTGATCTGAAAAATCTAGTTTATCACGCCTCATAGAGGAGTCATAAAATATATTTTTGAGACAAAAAACATTCCGAATTTGCAGATTTATATGTGGTGGGGGGGGGGGGGGGGGGACAACAAGAAACAACATGTCTGAGATGTTTCTGATCTGAAAAATCTAGTCTATCACGCCTCATAGAGGAGTCATAAAATATATTTTTGAGACAAAAAACATTCCGAATTTACAGATTTATACGTGGTGGGGGGGGGGGGGGAGGGGACAACAAGAAACAACATGTCTGAGATGTTTCTGATCTGAAAAATCTAGTTTATCACGCCTCATAGAGGAGTCATAAAATATATTTTTGAGACAAAAAACATTCCGAATTTACAGATTTATATGTGGTGGGGGGGGGGGGGGGGGGGGAACAACAAGAAACAACATGTCTGAGATGTTTCTGATCTGAAAAATCTAGTTTATCACGCCTCATAGAGGAGTCATAAAATATATTTTTGAGACAAAAAACATTCCAAATTTACAGATTTATATGTGGTGGGGTGGGGGGGGGGGGGGACAACAAGAAACCACATGTCTGAGATGTGAGGAGGTTCAAATCCAACGAGGGAGGGCCTGAGAATCAAAACATTATTTTTTTTTACACTTCACATTTATACATTCTTAGGAAAAAAATGATCAATTTTACTTTGTTTTTGCTTTACAGTTACAAAATCCTTCTCTAATGTTGTTTCTAAAGATATAATGTCTGTCATCAAACTTGCATTGTGACAGTGCAATGCAAATTTTTTCAGCTGATTCAAATGTTCAATAGCCTGCGAGAATGTGATATTTGGTTCAACACTGTCACTATTTGTTTCTTGGTCACTTTCGTCACTTTCTGCAGTCTCAGAATTCAGTGTTGTCTGACCCTTTAGAATGGGAACTTCCCAATCAATATTCACCACCTCGGGCGAAGTTTGTACACAATCGTCATAACTACAATAATCGTCCATACTCATGCCGTTAAGTAGCTTGCCAGCCTCCTCATCAACACTGTCCCTATCATCTGGAATTTCCACAGTTTCCGAAGTTGTTTCGCTAAGTCCACATTTGGCAAAACATTTTTGTATTGTGCTGCTACTTACACTGCTCCATGCAAATTTCACCCACATAATTGCGTCTAATAAAGAGACAGATTTTGCAAAATCCGTAGCACTAGTGCACTCATCAATCTTACACACAACATGCCTAAGAAACTTTTTTCTGTAATTAAGTTTCACAGATTGTATTATGCCAGCATCACATGGCTGCAGCTTTGAAGTAGTGTTAGCGGGCAAAAAACACAGTTTAATATTGCTCAGACTGACATCTGGGTGTGCACTGCAGTTGTCTATTAGCAAAAGAATTTTCCTGCTGTTCCGTTTCATATCGTTGTTGACGTTCTTTAACCACGAAGTAAATATCTCACTAGTCATCCAAGCCTTTTTGTTCGCATGATACGATACACCCAGACTGTTTAAATTACAGCCCTTGAAACACCTGGGATTTTTCGATTTCCCAATCACAAGAAGCTTGAGCTTTTCACTGACGCACTACACGCGATAAGCAATGTAACTCTATCCTTTGCTTTTTTTACTCCTTTCCTATCATCACATTTGGCAACTAATGATTTATCTGGCAACCCACGGAAGAAAAGTCCAGTTTCGTCAGCATTAAATATGTTGTCTAAAGAATATCTTTCAGTAGTGTGAGGTAGGCGCTTTTTCCACTCGTCCACCGTTTGCTCATTTACACCGGCTGATTCTCCACTTAGTACACTGCATTTTATGTTGTGCCGATTCTTAAAACTTTCCAGCCACCCATTTGATGCTGTGAAGTCAATATGTCCCATCTCATATGACGCAATTATCGCCTTTTCTTGAAGAAGTTTCCCGGTTACTGGAATATTTTTGCTTCTAGCTAGACAAAACCAGTTCCAAACAGCCTCATTTAGATCGCTATACTGAGATTTCCTTGCATGTAGATATTTTCGTTCTATTTGCTGACCATTTTTCCAATCGCTCTTCACATTTTCTTTATCTTTAATTATTGACTGCACCTGTGTTTTACCAACAGCCATTAAACCAGCAATTTTTCTTGCACTCTCACCTCGCTCAGACATATCTATTACTTTAATTCTTTCTTCTAAAGTCAACACTTTCCTCTTTTTCGATGCAGGTTCAGCCATTTTGAAAATTAATTTGTTTATGATCATCATTTGCAAAAATCCTGCTATTTATCTGTACTGGTAGATACAGGTAGCTTACGTTCGAAGCCATCATTGTCTTTTCTTGTCTGTCGGTATGCGTACAATCAAAGAAGGCCGACAATCTATTCTGTACCAAACATCTGTTATAGTTCTTTCAGTAATTAAAATTTTTGTGAGCTTGATTGGGTTAATGACACAAGCTGTGTTTTTACAGCGTTGTAATGAAAATTAGCAGAACTTTGCCCTTTAGTGTTGAAAAAACAAAATCAAGATGACTCAGTTTTTTCAATTGCGGTCAGCTTGTTAGTGCCCTGTTGTGACAGCACTGTCATTGTTGGGTGAATTTTACCCTGCATACAGATTACTTGTCAAAAACAGCTGTTATTCTAAAAGTACAAGCGACACCTACCGGCGAATCAATGTTTACTGCTGTTTTTTTTCCAAACACATCAACCCAATTCGTCCAGTGAAATTGTGATTTATTCACTGTGCTCTGCCCCGAGCACATCGAAATGTGGATTAAACATTTAGCTTATAGGTAAGGAAAGCATGTTTTATTGAGGGCATTTATAAATAAATAAATTTGACAGTAAATTTCGCCACGTGCAAAGGGAATTAGGATGAAACCGGGAACTGGGAAATGACAAAAAATAAACAAACACAACATAATTAAATAATTCTTTAATTTTTATTCTTTATACCAGTATATGTATAAATATCATAGCATAAATACAAAACAGTCAGATGGGACAGATTTGAAACGTATTTGATAACACAACGATTGGTGACGATCTTCAAGCTGAAAATGGTCGCAAAATACAGGTAAAAATCGACAAACTGGACACAAAAAAGCGGTCGGTGGTCGCGTCCGGCAGGTGGTCGCTGACGACAGTGACAATATAACGTGAAACCAACCCGTGCATTGCAAATGCGGTCGTAAATAGCAGGTGGTCGCTTACGTCAGGTGGTCGCTCAGGCAGGTTCTACTGTAATACCAAAAACTAAAAGTCCTATCTGGCCCTCCATACTTTTACCAACTGCGCATGTGCAGCAATCAGGAAGAGACCGGAATTGGAACCAACATCATTCTTTGTAGATGAGCGTACTAATAATAACTCAGCGGGGAGGTATGAATGCCCACTCATGGGAGGGCCATCTCCATCTGGGCCATTGATAAGTATAAAAATATTCAATTACTTTATTTTTATCATATTTTTATACTAATAACCAATAGCCCAGACTTAGCTGAATCATAAAAAGGCGAAGGGTCTAGGACTTAAGAATTAGCAGACCAAATAGCTCCTAAGCCTGCATTCCAAGGTGAAAGGAAATTAAATTTAAAAGGAATTACATGTATGTCTCTCTATATAATAATTGAGAAGACATATCATAAATAAGGAGACATATCTAAGTAATTTCGTATTCTTAGCATGAATGATTATGATTAGTGATTAATTATTAATTATTAATGATTATGCTAATTGGGTGTAATGAGCCCCCAATTTAAGGCTTTACTGGACTAAACCACTTAAATCAGGATGGCGTATTCGAGAGTGAGAGACTAACCCCCACAAACACATGCCATATATACATATAAACAAGCTGTATCGAAGATCAGTAATAACCTACAGACAAAAACAGCTTCACTCATAGTTACACACTTATTTTCAAGCTGGAAGAGATGATGAAAATTCCCTCCCTCCCCCCACACACTTTTTTTTTTGAAGAAATATTCTTTCTATAAACAAAGACGGAAGCGCTCTGGGATCAGTGAAAAGCGGGTACCAAAAGCTCAATATATATTCACCCAACAGGCTCCCAGTTATTAATTATTATTAATTAGTGGTGCTTAACGCCACTTCAGAAGCTAAGGATATCGTGGCGACACCGCTAATTAACAGTGCAAGCTTCTAACATTTTCCAGAGTCGGAATACATAGACAGGTCGAAAACCGGTGATATAACGTGTACAACCATACACTTGTCCAATTGAATCGCAATGGAAAGTCTCTGCAGAGCAAACACGCTTCTAAGGCAACCAACAGGCAACCCCGTTCAGGTGTACAATTAATTTCAATAACAAAATTCAAATTGAACCGTGCGAAAATACGAGAATGTGTACCGAGTCTCGTAGAAACCTGGATTAGAACATGGAACAAGCTATGATAAACAGACTCATCACGGTCTATGAATATACTACTCCGAATAATGATGCCAAAAATTGAGAATGTATGCACAGACAGCCTATTGGAAGTTCCATAACTAATCCAAATAGCCCCAAAATTCTCATGAGCTCTATAAGCAGAGAAGGAATTTACATAATCTGTTCAATAATGATTCTGCCTAATAAATACATCTATTATGTATGAGAGCAATGAAATCCTGCATGTACTCATCTGAATACAGCCTGTATCCACGGTATGACCGAGTGATACAAGTGTAATCAGGAAACTGAATGAATAATACATCACGGTCTATGAATATACTACTCCGAATAATGATGCCAAAAATTGAGAATGTATGCACAGACAGCCTATTGGAAGTTCCATAACTAATCCAAATAGCCCCAAAATTCTCATGAGCTCTATAAGCAGAGAAGGAATTTACATAATCTGTTCAATAATGATTCTGCCTAATAAATACATCTATTATGTATGAGAGCAATGAAATCCTGCATGTACTCATCTGAATACAGCCTGTATCCACGGTATGACCGAGTGATACAAGTGTAATCAGGAAACTGAATGAATAATACAACATTTATATGCAGTTAACTGAGAAATAAACTCATACGTCATAAGAAAAGGCCAGACTGCTCTGAGCGAAACTTTTCAGAGTGGACTAATTGCCACATTGGAGAATGTCGCCCAGAAAACCGACATGTCAACCATACAGGTACACGAAGGCCAGCAATTTTATTGATAAGGAATCATATGCTCGTATATGACTTAAAAACGAACAACCACAGGAAACAAACCAACGTAAATAGTGGACGTGACCATGAGGTTGCCAATCGAGGAGCCAAGAAAGGCATGCATATACTTGAATGCATTCGAGGCTTACAGGAAGAAAACTAAGTCCTGCCCTGTAATAGCCTCTCAACACATTGGCGGGAGAGGGGGGGGTGTTCAACGAATAATTCCTCTTGAATTCCTCACCCGCATTACTTGAATCGCTCTTGTGTTAGTTATCAAATAGTATTGGAACCGCAGGGCTTCCTCACGTCTGACCGGCTCCATAATGCCACTAAGGGCGGAGAGAGGGAGAGAGACGTGATGAACAAATAATACACCATATAGACATAATATCCAGTCTGTAAGATGGAAATATAATCCACAGCAATAGATTGGATAGAAATGAAAAGGGAGATGAAAACAATGTTCCGACTCCCAATCATAAAAACCTAGATAAATTCTTATGTTCGATCTGATGTGAGAATATATATTCCTGAGGAGTTAGTAAAGGCATTTGAAGGTTAATATGGTGTCATCAACTGGGCTTATCGCCTCAGATAACTAACACCAAACCATACCGGTTGGAAGAGAATAACCTCCTCTAACATAATGGTAGCATGTACGATAGAACAATGAACTCAGCCAAGCTGAAGCAGCTAAAGGTCTTCCTACCCATGAAGACAATTAAAAGGCTGATAACTACAGCCTTAGAAGCTCACTAAGGAGACTTACAATGCCAGCCATAGCTTATAAGTCTTCCTCTCTGTGAAGACAGATATATCGGCGTAAGTTGCGACTTTGAAAGCTCACTGAACGGAGACTTACAACTATCGTTGTGCAAGGTAGGGTATGAAGAGCCGCTATATAAACAGCCCTAAATTCCCAAAGAGACAGTAGTCTCAAGAGATAATTATTTCAGTTATGTCACTGCATAATTACTGTAAAAAACATCGTTCATGATTCTAGCTAGGCTACTACGGTGTAAACAATAACTCGAGTCTATGACACCTAGGAAAACAAACCGAAAAGCACTCTTCCTTTAGCAGTTTTATTCCCAAAAGACAGCGGTCAGAGCCTAGCTAACATAGCTTAAAAGTCTTCATCTACGTGAAGACAGATATCTTAGTGTAACTTGCGGCCTTGAAAGCTCACTAAATGGAGACTTACAACCATCTTCGCGTAAGGTAGGGAATGACGAGCCGCTATTCTAACAACTGTAACTGCCAAAGAGACAGTAGTCTCACGGGAGCTACGCAGTTATGAGTCTTCGTCTGCGTGAAGACATATCTGTGTCACTTGCGGCCTTTGAAAGTTCACTAAATGGAGACTTACAACACTAGCCACTAATGTATAAGACTGCTGTAACAATACATAAGGCTACTATGGCGTCCACAATGTTATTAAATGTCCTAACACCACGGAATACATCACCGAGAATGAAAAGATGTACTTATTCCCTCTATCGGCTCTATTCCAAACGAGACAGCTGTCTCAGCCTAACTATGCACTATGGAACCTCTATTCGTAACAAATAGGGCATAGCATTTCTTATACTCTTGCTAAGGTAAGGAAGGTGTCGTTAATCAGGACAAAAGACCTCGACACCTGAGCCAAAATATCTGGGGATGAAAGATCTTCGTCTTTCCATCGCCAGATATGAAAAGCTGTATTTTGCCTAGTAAATGCAGTCTTATATTCAGATGGAACAATATTCTAAGAGCTTAAGACTAAAATTTCATAGTCTTAAAGTGCCCTTCTGTGAGGGATGGGGACTCACACTCCGTTGCACTCCCACCATCGAAATGTTCCATCTGAAAATATGGTCGACTCCATCCAACAGAACGGATGACTGGACCAATGCAGCACCATCTGACAGCTCACCATCGGAGTCTGTTAAATGGTAGTATCAGCGACTACTGGAATGCTGTGAAACATAGACCAATCTGCAGCAGCCGGTCCATAACCGAGGCTAGCAGAACAATAATAATCTACTTGTTACCATAAGCTGCTCACAGGACAGAGATCTGGCCCCAGATCCTCGACACGTCCCATATAACAGTGCCTCAAACGATTAGCTATCGACCTGAACATGCGAAGTCAGATAGCTAGTCTGCGGTCAATGTGCTTCATTAATGAAGCAAGGGATGTCATAGCTGCAACCAGATCCGGTTGCAGCGTAGAAGGAGCGTCCTGAACTGCAAGTGTGAAAGGGCATCCCAACTCACTAAAGTTTCTAGAACCAAAAACAGTCTACTCCAACTGCTGACAGAAAGGGGGTGGTTCTCCAGCTAACGGTCTGCTCTAGACCTCACCAAGCCTTCTGTTAGAAACTTCTAGGCATCTATCCCTCATCGTGCATATCCATGGAAGAAGAGGAAGCCGTAACCACAGCTGACTCCGGCTGAAGTGCAGAAGCATCCCGACTCGTCACATAGGACGGATGCTCCTACTCGTTGAAGTTTCTTACAACACAAAACAGTCGTCCCTCGACTGTTAACAGGAAGAAAAATGCTCTGCACTCGCGATCTGTCCCCAGATTTCGCCGAGTATCCTACTTAGAAACTTCTAGGCTAATCCTCTTTCATGCGCTTCCATGTAAGTAGAAGACACCATAACTGCCGCCGGCCCCGGCTGCAGTGTGGAAGGAACGTTTCGATGCGTGTTCCAACTCAATATGGTTTCTCACAACGGATATAGTCAACCACGACTGTTAATGGGACAGAGAAGGTTCTCCAAACGGTGACCTGACCTCAGATCTAGCCGAGCACCTGTAGAGAAACCTTTGGCTTCTTCAACAAGCACAATTGACTGAACTGACCCAGCACCGTTCGACAGCTCACCACAGGAGTCTTCAGGAGGCTGCACTTGCTGGGGTCTCACTGGACACCTTCTCCAACCGTTTTAAATGTACGTGGTCCAAGGAACGGTATATTTATGGAAGATGTCGATAAGAAACCGCCTTTCCTCTTAGCACTAGAGAGGTTGAATATGGCATCGTCAACATGGCCGAAGGCCTGCGACACCTCTCTAGTCTGTATCGGGAAAGAAAGAACGTCCTCTTTCCTCCGCACGAAGTCTACATCCAAAGACGATAGCGGTTTCTCTTCAGTAGTCGCAGCTTGCTGATCAGATGGAACAAATTCAGGATAGCAGGATAGCAGGATCGCTACCATATGCTGTTTCGAAAGGGAAGGGTAATTCTCTTTCTTGTCCCTTTCAACAACGGACTGATGCACCGATTCAGCTGTGACGTTTGGTCCATTGCATCTGCATGTGCAGATGACTGGATTGACCCAGCACCATCTGACAGCTCACCACCGGAGTCTTCGGGAGGCTGCTCTTGCATTTGCTGGGATGCTGCGATCAGCTGCGCAATCTGCGACAGCAAGTCCGTTACCAAGGCTTGAGGAGCAGCAGTCTTCTGTTTCTTTGCTGCTTGCTGCTCCTGGTATGAAGATCCGGAGATGGATCTCTTCTCCGAACGTCCCGATGATCGAAGCCTCGGATCGCTAGCTAACGGATGGTCCGACTTCGCGGGCGAAGACTGGCTCTGTCTTTGCACAGCTGGCTGGATATCCAAAGTCCGGTAGCTAGCATGCGGTTGTGTGTGCTTTTGTAACGTAGTGGAGGAAACCGTGACTGTAGCTGACGTGGCTGCAGTCTGGACGGAGCATCCCAAGCGGTGGGTGTGGACGTATGCTCCGGCTGGTGCAAGTTTCTCAAAACAACATTTGGCCCCAAATGTTGTTGGGTTAGAGAGGGACCTCTCCTGCGCGCAGCCTTGTCAGACCTTGCCAAGCCTCCAGAAAAGAAACTTGCCGACTTCCTCCCTATTTTCGTCATCGCTGGGTAAGCTTTTGATTTTAAGGTGCTCGCTCTACCCAAATCTACACTTCCTTCGACTGCAACGGACTTACCCAGTGTCACGGCACCCAAGGACAAAGTAACAGCTTCGTCAGTCGAGCTAGCTGCTTGCAAGGGATTAAGAACACTAACTGGAGACCTTATCCCTTACTTAATATTCAAGAGCACCTTTGCAGCTAGCTCTGTTTGCTCATCAGAGCGTGATGACGGTAACATACTTTAATGGATGTCACAATATCATCACCATGTTCTTGTTCCTCTGAAAAAGAAACTGAAGAACTTGAATTATCTAGTGGTGAGAGTTCCGGCTTAGGAATCTCACTGTCAACAATGTACCGTGACACCCGTCTCCGTTTGTCATCCCAATTCACACAGATCAAAATACAAAGTCGATAGCACTCCTACAAACTTGACAATAAAATATATGATAAAGATACATGAATAATAGCAAGCAAAATTAAATTCGAAAAATTAAACCAAAAAATTTTTCGAAAAAATTTTGAAAAATGCCTAAGTTCCCCAAGGGAACATGATGAGCCCTAGGGCATCCCGATAGAGCCTAAGTGTGGACAAAATCCAAATTTTTTGAGCTACACTACCGGAATCATAATCAATGTATCCTACAGTAATATAATACTAAATACTACATATATTTGAGAACGTTGCAAATGTCAACAACGTTAAAGGAAAAAAACAGAAACAAAACATCAGGCACACAAAAAGGCCCAGTCACCAATTTAAATGCTACCAGATGCAAAGCTAGATCTTCATACGAAGAAAAAACGATACATCGGATAGAAGATGCAAGACCAAAATGACCTAATACCCCGAGGGTGAGGACGTAACCATGGGGATAAATAGAATAAACATTCTGTAATACACATTAAACTCCCAAGAAATTTAATAAAAAATAGCCAAAAAGTTTAGGGGTGTAACAGGAGGGCTTCAAGGAAGGATAGGAAAGGAACACTTAACAAACAGTGGAAAAATCATTAGCATGAATGATGACGTCAGGTGTATGTCCCGAAATTGGGAAACACGAAAAAATTTTTATAATTATTACAAAGTTACAGCCCTGAACGTTTGAAACCACCGTAGTTCACTTCCTTCATCCATTTACAGCCTTGGATCCACCAATTCTTTCCTTGATTTGTGTCTGACATCCTCAAAAAAGGAGATTTGTTTAAAACACAGATGTCAGATCATTGTTACTGACTTTTGGGCCAAACAAAGAATGATGTTGGCGCCAATTCCGGTCTCTTCCTGACTGCTGTGCATGCGAAGTTGGTAAAAGTATGGAGGGCCAGATAGGACTTTTAATTTTCGGTGTTGCATGCAAATTTTGGGGATTGGGGGGTTCAAAATTTGTGTTTGGCCCTTGATAATATCGAGTTTGCACCAGCAAAGTCTGCCCATTGGTTATTAGTATAACAAGAGGCCCCAGGGGGCCTGAGGGCGCTCACCTGACATGGGAGTCTAAATATCAAACCAGGGACTTGACTTGAATAAGCTGCATATGCCCCCTCCAAAGAAAAGCATATACCAACTAGATGAAGCGATTGTGCCCACACAATACACAAGATTTTCCTTCTATTTTCAGTTCCTGCACTTTTACGTCCCAAAATTGAGATAAGCACACAAAAAACAGATTTTTTTCCCAAACAAAATACTTTCAGCCTAAATTTTTTTCTTCTTCTTAAAATGCATAAAAAACGATAAAACTAATTTCAGGATTTTGGTCCAAAATTTTCCAAGTCCCACCCGGACCCCAAATTTTCAGGGTAAAAAAAAAAAAAATTTTTTTTTGTCTTAAAATTGACCAAAACGCAGAAAAAACAAAAAAAAATTTTTTTTCGGATTTTGGTCCAAAATTTTCCAAGTCCCACGTGCACCCCAAATTTTCAGGGGAAAAAAAAAAAAATTTTTTGTCTTAAAATTGACAGAAATGTATAAAAAACAAAAAAATTTTTTTTCGGATTTTGGTCCAAAATTTTCTAAGTCCCACCCGGACCCCAAATTTTCAGGGGAAAATTTATTTTTTTTTTTTTTTGTCTTAAAATTGACAGAAATGCATAAAAAACAAACAAAAAAAATTTCCGCATTTTGGTCCAAAATTTTTTAGTCCCACCCGGACCCCAAATTTTCAGGGGAAAATTTTTTTTTTTTTTTTTGTCTTAAAATTGACAGAAATGCATAAAAAACAGAAAAAATTTTTTTTGTCTTAAAATTGACTGAAACGCAGAAAAAACAAAAAAATTTTTTTTTGGATTTTGGTCCAAAATTTTCTAAGTCCCACCCGCACCCCAAATTTTCAGGGGAAAATTTTTTTTTTTCTTTTTTTGTCTTAAAATTGACAGAAATGCATAAAAAACCAAAAAAAAAAATTTCCGCATTTTGGTCCAAAATTTTCTAAGTCCCACCCGGACCCCAAATTTTCAGGGGAAAATTTTTTTTTTTTTTTTTTTTTGTCTTAAAATTGACAGAAATGCATAAAAAACAGAAAAAAATTTTTTTGTCTTAAAATTGACAGAAATGCATAAAAAACAAAAAAAATTTTTTCGGATTTTGGTCCAAAATATTCTAAGTCCCACCCGCACCCCAAATTTTCAGGGTAAAAAAAAAATTTTTTTTTTTGTCTTAAAATTGACCAAAACGCAGAAAAAACAAAAAAAATTTTTTTCGGATTTTGGTCCAAAATTTTCTAAGTCCCACCCGGACCCCAAATTTTCAGGGGAAAATTTTTTTTTGTCTTTTTTTTTTTTTTTTGTCTTAAAATTGACCAAAACGCAGAAAAAACAAAAAAAATTTTTTTCGGATTTTGGTCCAAAATTTTCTAAGTCCCACCCGCACCCCAAATTTTCAGGGTAAAAAAAAAATTTTTTTTTTGTCTTAAAACTGACAGAAATGCATAAAAAACAAAAAAAAATTTTTTCGGATTTTCGTCCAAAAGTTTCTAAGTCCCACCCGCACCCCAAATTTTCAGGGGAAAAAAAAGAAAAATATTTTTTTTTGTCTTAAAATTGACCGAAACGCAGAAAAAACCAAAAAAGATTTTTTCGGATTTTGGTCCAAAATTTTCTAAGTCCCACCCGCACTCCAAATTTTCAGGGGAAAAAAAAAAAAAAAAAATTTTTTTTTGTCTTAAAATTGACCGAAACGCAGAAAAAAACAAAAAAATTTTTTTTCGGATTTTGGTCCAAAATTTTCTAAGTCCCACCCGCACCCCAAATTTTCAGGGTAAAAAAAAAATTTTTTTTTTGTCTTAAAACTGACAGAAATGCATAAAAAACAAAAAAAAATTTTTTTCGGATTTTCGTCCAAAAGTTTCTAAGTCCCACCCGCACCCCAAATTTTCAGGGGAAAAAAAAAAAAAATTTTTTCGTCTTAAAATTGACCGAAAGGCAGAAAAAACAAAAAAAATTTTTTTTCGGATTTTGGTCCAAAATTTTCTAAGTCCCACCCGCACCCCAAATTTTCAGCCTAAATATGAACCCAGGGATTTGGCTTCAACAAACTTGAATCTCACCCCCCTAAGGATGCTGCATACCAAATATCAAAACATTCTTATTGCTAGATCTGAAGAAGAAGATTTTTCAAAAATACTCCTCATACTGCACTAATTTAAACATTTGGGCTCCCATAGAGAGCCCAAATATCAACCCAGGCAATTCATTTCAATAAACATGTGAAACAATCTTCCAAAGATGTTATATGTGAAATTTTAAAGCTTTTGGAGCAGTGGTTTCGGAGAAAAGTAGTCTTATGTTTTTCCCATTACCCACAGTGTTAAAAAATGCTGACTCAGCACTTTTTCAAACTCCCCAAAAACTACCCCATCATAAAACCGATGGCAATTTTTTTTGATCATTCCATTCTGTTGGTCCTAAGGAAGCTTCACAACAAATAAGAATTCTCAGTGCCGTGTAGTTTTGGAGATATGGGCGTTTTCATTTTTTTCTATTTTTAGCTCCTGTGGTTCCCACGGGGCTATGGGGAAAAAAATTTCGGTATAAATTAGGTACTTATGACCCAATAAGCACTCATGTAAAATTTGGTTCAAATCGGCCTCGCGGTTTGGAAAATAGAAATTTGGGGCGGGGCAAAAATTTTTGCCCATCCTTTAACATCGTCAAATATAGCCCCTCCAACTTCTCTTGAACAAACTTGAGTCTACACCTCAAAAGGAAGCTGCATACCAAATATCAAGTCTCTGCTATTGCTGGTTCTTGAGAAGAAGATTTTTTAAGAATTGGAGCATTTTTGCCCCATCCCTCTGCTCAATGTGAGCCGAAACCTAATTTGACAAAAAATCAAATTCCGCAGACACAACCCCTTCTCACATGAAATTTCATTAATATGCAGCCAGTGGTTTGGGAGAAAAAGCCCAAATACCACCTTCACGACGGATGCCGGACGACGGACGAAAAGTGATCAGAATAGCTCACCCTGACTTTCAGTCAGGTGAGCTAAAAATATCAGACTCCAGACAACAGGAAGTTAAAAAACAATCCTTAAGTAATTTTGTGAGAATTCATTAAAGCAATTGTTTCTTGTCTAGTCTTGGTAGCCAATACACTAAACCATTCAATACAATATGGCAGAAAGTGTTAAAACTGATTCCAATATCTTGTGAAATTATTAAAATATGCCATTGATCATGGTTTCATATCAGTTTTAAAAACTTTGGCCCTATTGTTAGAGGTCTTGAAGGAGGGGATTATGAAAAAGGCACAACCCAACAGCAATTATCATTCAATTATTAACTGGGTAGAGAAATGAATTATTTTTCAAAGGTGATTCTTGGGATCCTTGGTTTAGCAAAATTCTGTTCATAAGTAATTGATATGTAACAATTTATTGGAGCGTGCATGTTGGCACTCTCCAATAAATTATAACAAAACAATTTTATATAAACATTTTTTGTTCTCCTACAAAGCAAACATCAAGCTAATGCATACTGTGGCTTTCAGCTTTTTCAATAGAGCCATGATAGTGGCTTCTAACACTCCACCAATTAATGATCTGATGAAATGCACATACTTAAGCTAGGATAGCACTGCTGTTAAGTTTCTTAAAATACCTTACATAATGAAAGGGTCAATGACACTGCAGCTCAACTTGTTTAAGAAGGGACTGAACTAAAAAATCAGATGAGAAATGTGGCCTGTATGGTGTGCTAATGAAATTGTTGACAATTTATGTGCCAAATCCAAGAATGATGCCGGAGGGCATGTTTTTCAACGAAAGTTAAAAAATTTATAGTAATTTATATATTTTTTATACTTACCAATGACCCAGACTTAGCTGGTGCTAACTCTAACAAAACCAGGGCCAAACACAAATTTTGCCCCCCAATCCCCAAAATTTGCATCCAAAACAAAAAGAAATCATGTCCTAAAGGACCTCCATACTACGCCTCTACTGCGCATGCGCAGTGACGCAGTCGTCCCGAAATTGGCGCCAATTATCATTCTTACTGGCAGTGCCTGGTCAGCGCTATGTACTCAGCGGGGAGGCAAGAGTTCCCAACTCCAGGGAGGGCCATCCCCGTCTGGGTCATTGGTAAGTATAAAAAATATATAAATTACTATAAATTTTTTAACATTTTTATACTGTACCAATGACCCAGACTTAGCTGAATAGTAAACAGGCTGGAGGGCCTAGGACATAAAGGAAAATCCAATAAGCTCAACTATATAGTAAAGAGGTAACCCCTTAAGGAGAAAAGGAGTATTAGGCTTTACATGTATCTTTCTTATTTAATATTAAATTAGAAAGATACACTACCCTTAATAATTGAGCACAATAACATTCATGTTCTCTATTAACATCCAGTATAACCCTTATACAAATTATTTTTAAAGCAAGCCAATAAATAAAGTAGTCCAGAGAATTGAGACTCTTTATAATCATTTAAAAGTGTCCGAGTATTGTATATTAAAGCCCGTTTGACACTTGACATATACAAATGCTTCACACCGAGCTACACTTTAAAAATAAGACATGAATGAATTTAAACATTAATATTACACTTTAAAACCATCCCGGAAGCGACTCAGAAATACTGACTTGGAGGAGGCATTCCCTTGCTTTTCACTATAAAGCAGGTGACCTAAGGGAACACCCGCCCCCCCCCCCCCCTTCCCCTTGCCATGGGTCAAATAGCCCAGAGCGAAGAGGGCAGCCGGACGGAGTCACTGCCGGAACAGAAAGCCTGCATAACTATAGTTGCAACTGTTTAGTGGACGACATTCTGAGCAACAGATAACGGACCTAAACAATGCAGGTCTCCAGAAATGGACTCAATATTTCTGAGATAAAAATTCGTAAATGTGGATGGCTGAGACCAATAAGCAGCCTTCATTAAATCTGTAATAGCAACACTATTAGCATAAGCCCAGGAAGTAGAAAGAGCTCTTACTTCATGAGCAGAAATCTTAAGCACAGACTGCTGAGAAGAAGATAAATCTTCATAAGCAGTACGGATAGTTAACTGAATCCATCTAGCAATAGAATGGACTGAAATGTCCTTTCTATTAGGTATCAAAGACAGAAAGAAACGTTTCCGTCCCTTTCTGATAAACTGAGATCTCTGTTTATAGATACGTAGTGCTCTAACAGGACAGAGTAAAGGCCTACGCCCGTCTGAAGACGGAAGAGCCTTAATAACAATAGGTTCCGGATATTTATTAGGAGCCTGATTCTTAGCTAAAAAACCCACATTAGTAGTGAAGGTGATAGTGTTCCCAACACTACGATAATGAGAATCATCCACCGATAGTGCATGAAGCTCACTGACTCTTCTAGCAGAAGAGAAAGCTAAGAGAAAAGCTGTCTTATAAGATAAGAATTTAAAATCTACTGTCCCAAGAGGTTCAAATGGCTTTTCCTTCAATTTAAGGAGAACCCAAGCTAAATTCCACTTAGGAATTAATCTAAGAGTTCTGGGTCTATTTATCGAAAAGTTTCTAACCAACTTCGATAAAGAGACATTAGATCCAATTTGTAAACTATCATGATGTGCATAGGTATCAGATAACATAGATCTATAACCCTTTATAGTAACAGGCTGCAGTTTGATTTCGTCAAACAAGTATACTAGAAAGTTTGCAATGTCTGGTATAGAGGGATCAAATATATCTACAGAATGATCCCTACACCAACGACGAAAAACCTTCCACTTAGCCGCATAGTTTAGCGAAGAGGAGGTCCTCCTACAGTTAGAAATCGCGTCCACTGCTCGTCCTGTAAAGTGCTTGCCATGCAAGAAGGACCGCACAACGGAAAAACGTGAAGGTTGAGACCTTGCGGGTTGTGATGGAGTTGGCGCGATTTCCCCTGCGAAAGAAGATCCTCTCGTGGAGGAAGCTTCCGCGGTAGGTCCCACAACAGACACCTGAGTAGATTTATCCACGGTCTCTGTGGCGACAGAGATGCTACCAACAGAATCTTGCATTGAGATTGTTTTATCTTTAGCAATACTTGTTGAATTAACGGCGCTGGAGGATACGCATATCCTATCATTCCGTCCCAAGGGATCGACAGAGCGTCTACTGCAAATGCTCTTGGATCCGGACACGGAGACACATACGTCTGCAACTGATTGTTGAGATGTGTCGCAAATAAGTCTATCATTGGCCGTTCCCATTGGTAGCAAATCTGATTGAATACTTGTTTGTTGAGAGTCCACTCCGACGGCAACAAGCGACCCTTTCGTGAAAGGGAGTCTGCTAGCACATTCAGACGACCCGGTATGTGACGGACCGAAAGAAGAACGTGATGTTCTAACGCAAACAGAAGGATCCTTTCCGTTAGATTGAACAACGGAACTGAATGAGTGCCTCCCTGATTCCGTATATACGCCACTACTGTCGTATTGTCGGATAGGATTTGGACATGAGCATCGTGAATAATGTCCATCCAGTGACGTAACGCAAGCCAAATTGACATCATTTCCTTGATGTTTATGTGCTTGCACAGGAATTGCGGATCCCAAAGACCCTGGCATCTCGAATCCGTTGGGATTAATGATGCACCCCAACCTGTTTGACTGGCATCCGTCATAACGGTAAAACTCGGATCCGGCAACTGCAGCGGAACTCCTTGAGTTAACCACTGAATGTTTGCCCAAGTCTGAATCTCTTGTTTCACTTGATCTGACAAGAGAACGTCTACATCGAGCGAATGAATTTTCACACTCCAATTCTGAGTCAGGAAAATTTGAAGAGGACGTGTGCGTAGCCGCCCCATCGGAATGAGATCCGCGGCGGCTCCGCACAGACCTATCAGTCTCATAAATTCTCTCGCCGTGACTTTGTCTGCGTGCAGACAATAGCGAGCGTAACAACTGACTAATTTCGCTCTGGTTAACGGCAGACGAACGAGATTGTTGTGCGTCTCGAAGCTCATTCCCAGATGAGTGAATGACTTGGACGGCACCAGATCCGACTTCTCCTCGTTTACTATAAAACCGAGACGTCGGAGCAATAGAAGAAGATTCTGAACATCGTTCTGAAGCGTTAACTCATTGCCGTACCTCTGAAGAATGTCGTCCAGGTAGGCCAACGTTACCGCAGACGAATGAGCTCGGAAGTAGATCATTACCGAGTTCATTACCCGAGTGAAAGCCCAGGTTGCTAGATTCAATCCGAAGCACATCGCCCGGAATTGATACACCACTCCCAGGACTGCAAAGCGTAGATACTTTCGGAATGTCGGATGTACCATGACGTGAAAGTACGCATCTTTGAGATCTATGCTCGTTGCATAATCGTTCACCCGAATACTCGCTTTGACCGATCGAATCGTCTCCATATAAAACTTCGGAGCGACGATCAGCTTGTTTATCCAGCTCTAATCTATGACTGGACGGAACGAGCCGTCTGGTTTCGGAACCAGAAACAGATGGCTGTAGAATCCCAGAGATTCCTGGTTTTCTACGACCTCTACCGCGTTCTTCATTAAAAGAAACTGCACCTCTGATAACAGAGCGTCTCTTTTCTGTGGATTTGACGGAAGATGAGTCCACTTTGGACTTCGAGTTAATGGAGGCTTTCGTTTGAAGGATATCTTTAGACCTTCCGAAGTCACTCCTCTCACCCAAGGGTCGTCCGTAATCGACGCCCACTCTTGTGAAAAACTCGACAACCTTCCGCCAACCGGAACGCGATAGAGGTTTAAGCCATCACCTCCTGGACCTGCGAGGCCTGCGGTAGGAGAAACCACGTCTTCCACGACCCGCACCTCGCCTCGTCGACCTCGGGGCGTCCGACCGATTGTCCCGGCCTAAAGGACGTCCCGAACGAGAGTCGCTATCCTGACGGTCTCTCGAATAAGACCAAGAGGACGCACCAGAACCTCTATAGGAACCTCTCTTGGGCGCATTAGACCCAGAAGTGCCTGTCTTATTCGTGTCTGCTGTATCCGACTTCTTAGGAGCCGATCTGAACAACTGAGAATCATTAGCTTTCTTTTTAATTTTATCATAAATAGCGGAAAGCTTGCCGTCAAAGAGAAGTTCTCCTGAGACAGAAGCGACTCTAAGAGAGTTCTTCACCTTAGAATCCACTAGTGTGGATGTAGCTAGGGCTGCGTCACGTCTAACCAACTCCAGATTTGCCACTGAAAGGGCGGAGTTACACGTGGAATAAGCTACTGCCCTTGAAAGAAGTCTTAAAGAGGATTGTATATCCTGAAACTCTTCCCCTTGAAGGCGCAGTGATAATGCCTTAGTAAGGTGATCTGCGTAAGATAAGGCAACTAAATTGGCTCTGTTAGACGCAATAGCTGTTTCCAACACCGCGGTTGGAATAGAAGCTGACGACGGTAATGATAGCTCTAAGTCTTCCGCCTCGTCGTCCATACGCAGAGGAACTCTCGGTATACCCTGTCCTGCCGTATCGAATTTATTCCTTGCATTAATGAAAGGCAGGTTGAGAGTATTAGCGGACAAGAAACCTGCTTTCCCCGTCCTGGAAGCAAGTTTAAATATAGCGTCGTTCAATAATTCAAATGTTCTAGCAACATTATTGGACTGCGACGGAAACTCGGGAGCGATGTCCCTGAACCGCTCAAAAAATTCAGAGTCCAATGACGCTATAATTCTCTTGTCCGGAAGCGCAGCAGTCTGGCCCGACGGAACAACTTGAGGGAGAAAGTGCCGGATGAAGTCCACGGCAGCTTTATGTTGTTCCGAAAGGGATAGCTCCAAGTCATCCGTATCCCTTTCACCATCCGGTCGGACCTCACGATGTTCCCGGTCGTCCGCCCCCGATGCTTCGGCGGAGCGTACCGACCCAGCGCCGTCGGATAATTCTCGATTCGACACCGTTTCTGTCGGCTGCTGGGATGCTGCGATAAGCTGTGCTATCTGCACAAGAATGTCCGGTGTCGAGACCTGCGGAGGCGCAGTCTTTCGCTGCTTCGCCGAGGGCAGCTCCGCATCAGATGGCTCCCGCATACTTTTCCTATGTGAACGTCCGGAGTCCATCGGTCTCGAATCCCTGGTTGCCGGATGGTGTGACCTGGTCGCCGAAGAATCCTTCATCGGCGAAGCTGGTAATATATCGGCGGTCACGCAGCCAAGGTGCGGTCGTGTGCGCTGACGAGAAGAGGAAGCCTTAACAGTCTCTGCGGACTGTTTATACAACAGAGCGTCCCGAGCGACGGACGTATGCTCCGCTAAAGACACATTTTGTACCACAACATCTGGTCCCTGATGTTGTTGTACGAGAGAGGGACCTCTCTCGCTCGCGGCCCGGCTGGACCTGGACGAGCTAGGAACCGGACTAAAAGGCTTCCTCCGTTCTCGCTTACTATCCGCCGTCACTGGGTGTGCATCTATTATGTTTATAGTGCTCGCATCACCCAAAATTTCCTCTTGGACCGCATCGGACGAACCCGGCTGCCGAACCATTCGGTGAATGGACGCTACACCGGGCAAGCTAGCGGACGACATTTGTCTAATCTTCATGAGCACTTTTGCCGCTAGCTCTGAATTCATTTGTGACGACGGACGCACACTTGAAGAAGATAACATGGAAACATCACCCTGTTCTGGTTCCTCTGAAATAGAAACTGAGAGAGTAGAGTGACCTTGCGGAGAAAGAGCCGGCATCGCTCTTTCTCCAGAAACAACATATCGTGACACACGTTTCCAATGTTTCTCATCCCAATGTTCACATATAGGACAGGGATTAATGCGAGAACACTGACTACAATTAATACAATGATCATGAAAGTCAGAGGAAGATTTCTTCCTATTACAATTTGAACAACGTCCCTTCATTGTGAAAGAACAACAATAAGTCCTAGTTACTCGCAAAAACCCCTGACACAAAGATACATAATAACATGATCCATTAATAAATGAAAAAACAATTGCAAAACAAAATAATTTTGAAAAAATATTTTTTCAGAGAAGCCCAAGTTGCTGAAAAGTAACGTTGAGCCCCGATGGATCCGATGGCAAAGTGTGGTCAAAAATTTTAAATTTATGTAAAATAATTAATGAGACACTTTCAGATAATATAAATGTATTTTATAATGAGATAAACTACCACAAAGGCAAACAGCCCCCCTCAAAAAAGGCTGTTGCCAATGAAAACAAACAGTGTAAACACACTAGAAAACATGACTCCAGGCACTGAAAAAACTGGCCCGGAATCAGTCATCAATTACACTCTATCTGATGCAAAACAGAGACTCCCAGGGGAGAATCTGTAGAACATCAGATGGAAGATGCAGAACACAAACGTTATACACCCATGGGTGAAAATGTAACTATGGGGAAAATAACAGAAAACATTCTGTAACCAAGCAACTCTCCCAGGAAATTTTAGAAATGAAATTTCTCAAAAATATGCCAAAAGCATGGGAGAATTGCCAGGGGGGACTTTAGAAGGCTAGGGGAGAGGAAACACTGAATAAGCAGTGCAACAATTAGCAAGAATGACAACAAGAGGCCCATGCCTCGAAAATAGGCAACTTAACATAATTTCATCAAAAAATTTTAAGTACAGCCCTGATTATTTTTTGCCACTTCTTTTTCCTCTCCTCCTTCTATCCTCCTTAGAATCACATTTTCTCCAAAAATTACGTGTCTGGCATCCTTTAAACTGAGATTTACAAGCACAAAGATCAGTGAGATGTTGACTGATGAAGGGCCAAACAGAGAATGATAATTGGCGCCAATTTCGGGACGACTGCGTCACTGCGCATGCGCAGTAGAGGCGTAGTATGGAGGTCCTTTAGGACATGATTTCTTTTTGTTTTGGATGCAAATTTTGGGGATTGGGGGGCAAAATTTGTGTTTGGCCCTGGTTTTGTTAGAGTTAGCACCAGCTAAGTCTGGGTCATTGGTACAGTATAAAAATATTCAGAAAATTTTTATAGCTCCCATCTAGACATCACACCAAAAAAGCAACATATGAAAGATCGGGTGAGAGATGCAGCCTGTCATGTCTGCTAATGGAAATAATGACAATTTATATTTCAAATCTAAGATGGCAGTGGCGGCCATGTTTTTCCAGGAAATTTGGTAAAATTTGATAGCTCCAATCTAGACATTGCCCCAAAGCCACGTTTCAAATTTTGGACTAATCAGGTGAGAGTCGCAGCCTGTAGGGTGTGCTCAAGTAATTGGACAATTTATATCCAAATCCAAGAGGGCTGCTGGCAGCCAAGTTTTTCAACAAAATTCAGAAAAGTTCAATAGTTACCATCTAGACATCACGCCAAAAACTACATATGAAATTTGAAAAAGATCGGGGGAGAGATGCAGCCGGTAGATGGCCACTGGCAGCCATATTTTTTAACGAAATTTGGAAAAATTTGATAGCTCCCATCTGGACATTGCCCCACAACTAAAAATGAAATTTGGGACTGATCAGGTGAGAGCTGCATCCTGTAGGTAAGATGTGCTAAAGGAATTGTGGATGGACAGATGTACATACGGATGGACGATGGAACACAAACCATCCCAATAGCTCATACTTGATGTTGACAAGTTAAGCTAAAAATTAAATGGTTTATGTCTGATATTTTACCTAAGTTAATAAAATTTTTACCTAAGTTAATAAAATTGATAAATTTGTCCCTTGAGTGCAACAAGGCTTTGCAATGCTTCAGCATTGCAAAGCCATCTTGCACTCAAGGGACGAAATACACTGGCAGTCATCTTGGTTCAGCAGACTGGTCCAAAATCGAAAGGAAGCTTCCTCTAGACACTAACAATGCATAATTAAAAAGTAAAAATGATTTGAGTAAGCATTCATGAGTTACTGGACGAAAACCAAATTCAATATGGCTACCATGGCGGCCATACTGAATTGGATAGCAGGACCAAAATCGAAAGGAAGCATTGTCTAGTCATCCACAAGTTACCCCTAAAATTATGATTTGATCAAATAAGCGGTTCTTTAGTTATTTGACAGAAACCCAAAGTCATCCTACCAAGTTACAATGAAATCCCTCCATAATAAATACAAACTTTAGACTGTGCTAAAGGTTTTTGGGTTTGGGGCTAGGGAAGCCGTCACGGTTGACAGATCACAACCATATGGGGAAATTCTCATTTAGACATCATATGGAGTCATTCTACCAAATTAAAATGAAATCCCTCCATATTAAATATGATCTGTAGACTGTGGTAAAAGTTTTTGGGTTTCAGGCTTAGGCAGCCGTCACAGTTGACAGATCATGGCCAAAAGGGGACGTTCTCATCTAAACATTATACAGAGTCATCCTACCAAGTTACCATGATATCCCTTCATAATACAATCTGTAGACTGTGCTAAAGGCTTTCGGGTTTTGGGCTCGGGCAACCATCACGGCTGACTGATCGTGACCAAAAGGAGACGTTCTCATCTAGACATGACTGCAAACCTGCATATGAAATTTTGTGACAATCGGACAAGAACTATGGGGTATAGCCTGTGATAAAGGAAATTGTGAACAGACTCACAGACTCCCACACACAAGATGGTAATAGCTTATCTTGACTTTGTCAAGATAAGCCAACTAGAGGCTCTAAACAGCCTGTAATCACTCACTTGAAACTACATATAAAAATGTGATTTCCCATTGGCTTTCCATGGTAACTATGAGATGCAACTGTGGCCATGTTTGCAACATTACATCAACATTACAAGAGGATCATTGGTAGAAGGTGTCCGAGTCCTCAATCATGTGAAGTTTCAAAACATTTGACTTTGTAGTTTCAGAGGGGAAGATTTTTGCAAAATCCATCAATCCAAATCAGAGAATGTCTCTGGTGGCCATATTTTCCAACCAACAGGAACAAAAAAGAGGATCGTTTGTAGATGACCTCCCATAGACCATTCCTGCCAAGTTTGGTTCACACCAGCTCAGCGGTTACAGAGAAGATGAAAATGTGAAAAGTTTACGGATGCCCGATGACGGATGCCAAGTGATGTGAAAAGCACACATGGCATTTTAGGCCAGGTGAGCTAAAAATGGCCTGAGATCTACTTTGTGAGGATTAACACATTTATTTGAGAAAACATTAGCAAGAATGTCATTTCTTCATACTCATGTGGTTCAGTACTGCTGCATGTTCAAGTGAAAAGAGACTATTAACCCCCTTCGATCTGAAGTCAAAAGATCACAATTTCAACCTGCAAATTTTCCCCATAATGCAACCAGGAATTTAATCAAGTAAATCTTTTTTGACAAAAATCATTAACTGGTTAAATTTCTAGGTGTATTATGGAAAAACTTTGCTGCTTGAAATTTAAGCGCATGTGTACTGACATAAGTGTTACACTACTAGGAATTTTAATGGTGTTTTTTTTAATTTCAAATGGTTTAAATTTAGTTAAAAAAAAACAAAAACATTTTGATACTTTTTCCAACACCATTTAGGCTTAACTTTTTCCATACTTTCAAGACCTTTTCCAACCTGACATAAATTTCCAAAGCTCTTTCAAGAATTTCAAAACAGAGTAAGAATACTAATGAAAGTCTTTTGTGATCTGATCAATTAGGCCCCACAATGTAGGTCTTGTTTCTCAGGCCAATTTTTGGAAAATTGCATGTGGGCAGGCCATTTTTTATTTTATTTTTCATTTTTGTAATAATTTCTTTGCCATCAAAAGATCATGTTCCTGGTCTGTTTTATGTTTTAGGCCTCAAAATCTACAGAATAGCATGGGTGGTGGTGTATTTTGTCTCTAAAGTATTGCAAAGCCTTTTTGCACTGAAGGGACAAATTTAGCAATTTTATTAATTTGGGTAAATATACGTAAACCATTTAATTTTTTGTTTTTTTAAGGTTGCATTGGTTATAAAAAGAGAGCGTGAGAAACAGATTTTTAACTTTGTTAGGCCTTAAGAGACCACTTTTGTTTAGGGGAGGAGTTGTACATAAGGTGAATGTTTCTCAACTCCGCTTTGATGTCTGATGTCTGAAAAGTACAAAGATCCCACACAGGTGTTTTTTTTTCTGTCCTGTGTCAAAGGTTCTGCAACATGATTTAGTGATATCAATGTAAACATCCCCAAACAAATATAAACCAAGAAGACTTTGAAGTACTCACCAACATACAACCTTGTTCTTGGCAATAAACTAAGCAAATGTTCATAGATCTGAAAATATATATGGTATAATTTGAACTTTCACTAACATAATTTAAAAAAAACACCCAAAATCTTTATCTTGTATAAATAAAAAAATGCATAATTTTTTCATAAATAAAGGGCCTTAATCACTCACCTGATAAATTTGTTTAAAGAACAAACTTTAATCTTCATCACAAAAGGAGTTCCATACCAAATATCAAAACATTCTCTCTTGTGGTTCATGAGAAGAGTTTTAGGCTTTTTGGGCATTATCATCAGTCTAAAGATGGCAGCAGCTTCATCTGAACATGGGGAGCCCAAATATGACCATAGGGACTTAATTTGAACAAACTTGAATCTAAACCTTCTGAGGATACAGTATATCAAATATCAAAAGATTTTGACTGGTAGATCTGAAGAAGATTTTTAAAGAATATTCCACATATTGCACGAAAGTTAAAGTTCTAGTTCTGTATAGGAAGCCCATATTTGACCCTAGGGACATGATTTGCACAAATTTAAAAATCTCATACAGCTCCAAGTTAAAATCCAGGTCCCCGTAGGGAGCCCAAATATGAACTCAGGAACTTGGTTTAAACAAACTTGAATCCAAACCCTCTGAGGATGCTACAAAGCAAATATCAAAAGATTCTGACTGATGGATCTGAAGAAGAAGATTTAAAAAAAATATTCCTCATGTTAGACTAAGTTAAAATTTTAGCTCCAACAGTGAGCTCAAATATGACTCAAGGGACTTAATTTGAACAAACTGAAAGCTGATCCCCTAAATATGCATTATATCAAATATCAAGAGATTTTGTCTAGTAGATCTGAAGAAGATTTTTAAATAAATTTTTTCATACTGCACCAAGTTAAAATTTGGTGCCCATAATGAACCAAAAAATAAAATTGAATTCCACCCCACAAAGGTGCTTCATACCACATATCAAAAGATTCTGACTTATGGATCTCATAATCTACAGAATAGTATGCGTGGTGGTGTATTTCATCCCTTGAGAGCAAGGAGGCTTTGCAATGCTAAAGCATTGCAAAGCCTTGTTGCACTAAAGTGACAAATTTATCAATTTTATTAATTTTGGTAAAATATCAGACATAAACCATTTAATTTAATTTTTTTTTAAAAAGTTTACATTGGTTATAAAAAGAGAGCATGTGACAGCCAAAATGGCCATGCGGGAAGGCCTGGGAAACAGATTTTTAACTTTTTTTAGATCTAAAGGTTTAATTGAATAGCACATTTGCATGTGAAAAATATCCAATAAATAGTAAAAAATTAACAGAAAATTGATCAATTTCCTATGTTCTTCACAGAACCTGAGCATTGCCATTTATTCCATTATATCTTGTTTGACAAGATAACATACAGCTCTGTCAAACAAGATATAATAGATTAAATGATTATGTTAGATGTACTGAGGTCTAAGAGATCTATAAACATGAAGATTTCAATGGTTGTCAAAGTAATTCTTTGATGGTTTACAACAGTTTTATTTAATTTAACAGGAGTTTAATCTAAAACCTACTTGCAATTAACCCTTTACCCAACGCATGATATAAATATTTATTTTAATTATTCTTTTTTCAAATTTTTCGAACTTGTTCCAATGAGAGGTCACATGATAGGTTTTTATTGATCATTTTGAAAAATCTTTCATTCAACTGCTCAATTTGTAAATTATGTGGGCAGATACATCCGATTCATTACTTAAAGGGTTAATGGATCAAATATGTACTGAAGGTATGATTCTCGAGGGAAGCATGGTGGCTCAATGGTTACAGCATTGGACTTCAAACCAAAAGGTCCATGGTGCAAGTTGATGGTGCACTTGTCTTCAACCACTGATTTATTTATTGATTTATTTTTTGGTGTTTAAGGTCACATATTTCTGCACAATGGCTAACCATGACCGTGACAGTTTTACGGGTGGAGGAAGCCGGAGTACCCGGAGAGAACCACCGAGCAACGGCGAGCAACTGTCAGCTCCCCAACATACCAACTCCACACAAGCAGGGTTAGCATTGGTTGAAGACAGGTGCACCATCGACGTGCAGTACGCCTTAGTACACAACGTCACCGTGCCCCCACGTGGGCAATGGGGGTGAAGTGTCTTGCCCAAGGACACAACGCGGTTGCCGCAGGTGGGATTCGAACCGAGGACCTCTCGGCTTGCAGCCTGCACCTCTACCAACTGAGCCACCGCGCCCCCTTCAACCACTGATAACTCTGCTTGTGTGGAGTTAGTACACTGGAGAGTCTGACAGTTGGTGGCTGTTGCTCAGTGGTTCTCTCTGGGTCCCCCAGCTTCCTCCATCCGTAAAATTGTCCTGGCTGTCAAAATTTTGAGTCATTAAACCCAAATAACTAAACGTTAATAGAGGGTTTGGTGTTGATTAGTTTTTTTGCAAGGGGTTTGGTGTTGATTAGTTTTTTTGCAATTAACATGTTATTCAGTTAAGAGATACATGTATCCAACTAAGTGGGCTCGACTGCATAAGTATTTACACACTTCATCACTGAAGAAGAAAATCATTAGTGATTAACCAATGTTCGGCAATCGCATCTGACATCAGTCGATTTTAAACCATTGGTAGCAGTGTTTGAATATCAGTTCGTGCTGATGGTTACATGGAACACCACAGGGTCAAAATTGTTCATATTTACGTTTGATTCATGATCTCATGCAAGCAGTAACAAGCTTAATAAATTGCCACAATGATTGGCAGGAATCATGATTGGTCTAATCTCATTGATTGGTTTGATCTTCCTCTTGATAGCTGCTCACGACACACATGCCACATCGTTTGATGACTTTAGGAAATACATCAGTGGAAACAAGTCAGACTACCAAAAATCTTACCCATGCTCCAATAACAACAACTGTAAATGCAGTTTCAAAATTAAAAGCACCACAAGGTTTCTGACAGAAATAAAACAAAAATCGAATTACCAGAATGACCACATAATTCACTTGAATGCAATATCTATGCATCTGCTGGCAACTGTCAATAATTGCTTTGTATTCATGTGAAGAGAATTAAAAAACAAAACTGTTGTTCACTATACTTGCTGCACCAATGACATTTTCAAGACAATGAGCCAAGATTTGAGGCTTTCAGTAGCAATACACGAAACTCACCATGATATTCATTAATATTCATGACCTGTCAACACCAACCGTGAAGCATTGTGTAAAATATTCATCAGTTTATTAATTGTGGTTTCCTTTACCCAAGTAGACCTTGCCACTTGTTCTTCATTTATACTGTCTGACATATTTATTTCTACATGTAATTTTGAAAGCTTGAACTCCAAAATCAGCTTCAAATTCATGGTTGAAGTCGGATGGAAATCTGGGGTTACAATGATCTAAACGACTTTTACTCAATAAAATGTTTAGGGTCAGTCATGTTACCCTAAACACAGTTTTTTGGGCCTAACATTTTACAACATTACAAGCATAGATATGTTGTAATTATTTATTCAACTGATACAATCAACACAAGATGCCTTGTTATACTTGCTGCACCAATGACATTTTCAAGACAATGAGCCAAGATTTGAGGCTTTCAGTAGCAATACACGAAACTCACCATGATATTCATTAATATTCATGACCTGTCAACACCAACCGTGAAGCATTGTGTAAAATATTCATCAGTTTATTAATTGTGGTTTCCTTTACCCAAGTAGACCTTGCCACTTGTTCTTCATTTATACTGTCTGACATATTTATTTCTACATGTAATTTTGAAAGCTTGAACGGATGGAAATCTGGGGTTACAATGATCTAAACGACTTTTACTCAATAAAATGTTTAGGGTCAGTCATGTTACCCTAAACACAGTTTTTTGGGCCTAACATTTTACAACATTACAAGCATAGATATGTTGTAATTATTTATTCAACTGATACAATCAACACAAGATGCCTTGTTAGTTATCAGTACATGTTGCAATATAGGACCAATCTGATAGGTATATACAGATGTTTTCTACATGCTTAAGGACAACTGATAACTGGAAACTGAGGTTTTTTGCTTTAAAAAACCAAAAACGCAACCGAAGTGTAAATCCCACTATCTCTTACCTCGTGAATTAACCCTATTCTTGAACATATTACTCCTTTTGGCTGTGACTATCTGACATCGGCACTAACAATTGGCCAATTGTGCACTCAATTATTTGGCAAGCGTATGATGGTCGCAAATCCTTATTGGTTAATCACTAAAAATCAGCAATTAAGAGTCAATCCAACAATTATAGTGTTTTATCTGCATTGTTCAGTAACAGAGTTCAAACAGATGAGATAAACAACAACAGAATCTAAATAAATTAATTAATTATTCATACAGATAAAGGGAGGTAACTGCATAAAGTGAATGATCCTAGCAATGAAATTTTAACCGAACCATCCACCTTTGGCTGCAACACGTTTTTTCCTGCAAATAAAAAACTGTCTCTAACTGTTACCTTATGCAATACTGACAGAGCTTCAGGTGAAATCTGTAAATAAAAAAAAAATAACCATTAATTTAAAGATAACACTAAAGTTAAAAAATTTATAGTAATTTCTATATTTTTTATACTTACCAATGACCCAGACATAGCTGGTGCTAACTCTTAAAATATAGGGCCAAACACAAATTTTGCCCCCCAATCCCCCAAATTTGCATCTAAAACCAAAGAAAACATGTCCTGAAAGGCCCTCCACACTTCACCTCTACTGCGCATGCGCAGTGTCAAGGACGTTCCGAAATTGGCGCCATTAATCATTCTAATAACCAGTGCCTGGTAAGAGCTATATACTCAGCGGGGAGGCAAGAGTTCCCAACTCCTGGGAGGGCCATCCCCGTCTGGGTCATTGGTAAGTATAAAAAATATAGAAATTACTATAAATTTTTTAACATTTTTATACTGTACCAATGACCCAGACATAGCTGAATAGTAAAAAGGCTGGAGGGCCAAGGACATAGAGCAAAATGGAATACGCTCAATAATATAAAATAGAGTCATCCCCTGAAGGGAAAAAGAAGTAATAGGCCTTACATGTATCTTTCTTATTTATGATAAATTAGAAAGATACAACACCTTCCAAAATTGAGCTTCATACATCCATGTACTCTATTAATATCCAAAATAATCCTTATACTAATAATTTTTAAAGTAAGCCAATAAATAAAGTAAGTCTAGAGAATAGAGACTCTTATACTCCTTAAAAGTGTCTGAGGATTGCATAATCATGTCCGTTAACATATGCAAAATTCAAAAGCTATACTTTAAAAACTAAGATTTGAATGAATTTTTAACATAAACTTCTCACTAAACAACCATCCCAATAACAGCTCAGAATTACTAACTCCGGAGGAGGTATCCCCTTGTTTTCATAGTAAAACAGGTGACCCAAGGGAACACCCTCCCCCCCCCCCCCCCCCCCTTTTACTTGCCCTGGGTCAAATAGCCCAGAGCGAAGAGGGCAGCAGAACGGAGACACTGCCGAAACAGACAGCCTACCTAGCTATAGTAGCAACTGTTAAGTGAATGACATTCTGAGCAGTAGATAATAGACCTAACAATAGAGGCCTCATGAATGTGGATGGTTGAGCGCAATGAGCGGCCTTAAAAAATCTATAATAGCGACACTATTAATGTAAGCCCAAGAAGTAGAAGAACTCTTACTTCATGAGCCGAAATCTTAAGCACAACTGCTAAGTCAATGATATACCATAAGCAGTACCGATAGTTAATAGAATCCATTAACAATAAAATGGAGCGTAACGTCCTTCTACTAGACATCAAAGACAGAAGAAGCTTACGCCCATAGTAATAAACAGATATCTGTTTATAAATACATAAACTGTACCCGGAAAGAGTAAAGGCCTATGCCCATACGAAGACGGAAGGACCTTAAAATAATAGGTTCCGGATAATAGGAGCCTAACTCTTATGCAACAATCCAACCTAAATAGTAACGGAAGTATTGATTCCGAAACTACGAAAGTGAAAATCATCCATCGATAGTGCATGAAACTCACTGACTCTACAGTAAAAGAGAAACCAACAGAATTACTGTCTAAAAGGTCAGAATTTGAAAACTACTGTTTCCAGAGGCTCAAATGATTACTTAGCTAAATAAGAACCGAAGTTAAATTCCATATAGGAATTTAATCTAAAGATTCTAAGTCTATTTATCAAAAAGTTACTAACTGACTTAGATAAAGAGACATAAGACTCAATTGTAAACTATCCCAGAGTGCATAGGTATGAGGTAACATAAACCTATAACCTTAATAATAACAGGCTGCAGTAGATCTTGTGAAACAAGTATACTAAAAAATTGCAATGAGTAGTATGGAGTGATCAACAATATGAACATAGTGATCCCTACACCAACGACGGAAGAGCCTCCACTTTAGCCGCATAGAATAGCGAAGAAGAGGATCTCCTATAGTAAGAAATCGCGTCCAAAGCTCGTCCAGTACAATGCTTACAATGCAATACGGACCACACAACGGAATACATGAAGGTTGCGACCTTGCGGGTTGTGATAAAGATGACACGATTTACCCAGTGAAAAAAGATCCTCACATTGAGGAAGATTTCACGTTAAGTCCCACAGTAGACAACAGAGTAAATTACCCATGGTCTCTGTGAAGATAGAGATGCTATCAACAGAAATGTATTGTGGTTGTTTATCTTAGCAATACCTGCTGAAACAACAGCGCCGGAGGATACGCGTATCCTATCATTCCGTCCTATAGATCAATAGAGCGTTAACAACATTAGCTCAGAGATCCGGACAAGCCAACACATACGTCTGCAATTGATTAGCAAGCTGTGTCGTAAATAAATCATCATTGGGCGCTCCCATAGATAGCAAATCTGATTGCATACTTGTTTGTTGAGAGTCCATTCTGACCCCTAAGTGAACGGGAGTCCGGTAAAACAATCAGACGACCCGGAATATGACGGACCAAAACAGAACTTGGTGTACTATAACCAACAGACGGATTCTTTCCATTAAATTGAATAACGGAAACGAAAGAGTGCCTCCCTGGTTCCGGAGATACGCCACTACTGTCGAATTAACGGACAGGATTTGGGCATGCGTTTCTGAATAATGTTCATGCAATGACCTAAAGCAAGCCTAAAAAACATTATTCCGCGGAAGATAATGGTTGCTAAGAGACTGCGGAACCCAAAGACCCTGGCACTTCGAATCCGTTGGGATCAGTATTATATCCCAATCTGTTTGACTGGCAACCGTCATAACAGCAACACTCGGGTCCGGCAACTGCAGTGACACTCTTTGAGTCAACCACCGAATGTTTGCCCCAGTCTGAATCTCTTGTAACACTAGATAGACAAGAGAACGAGTAAATCGAGCAATTCATGGATTGCTGAAAAGTTGCCGTCGAAGAGAAGCTTCTCCGAGAACGATGCGACTCTGAGAGAGTTCTTAACCTTACTATCCACACGCGTGGATGTAGCTAGGGCTGCGTCACGTCTAACGAACTCCAATCAGCCACTGAAGGGCGGAGTTATATGTGAACAAACTACTGCCCTCAAAAGAAATTACATTGAGAATAATATCCCGTAAATCTTTTCTTGAAGACGTAATGATAACGCCTCACGTATGATAAAGCGTCTAAGTTAAGTCTACTAGACATCATTGTCGTTTCCAACATTGAAGTTGGAAAAAACATAGACGGCAAAAAAGAATATTTCCAGTCTTTAACCACACCGTCTAGATGCATATGAACTCTCGGTATGCCCTGCACTGCCAAAATAAACTATTCGTATAAATGATAAAACGGCAGAAATGAGCAACGCGGACAAGAAACTAAACTATCATGCTTGGTAGCAGGCTTGTATGCATATATAGCGTCGAAAAATAAAACACATGTTGTAATGAAATTATTGGACTGCGTCGGTAAGTCAGGGACAATGTCCCCGAACCGATCGAAAATTCCGAGTCCAATGACGCTATAAGTCTCTTATCCAACATCGCAGCAATGTAGTCCGAAATAACAATCACTGGAAGATAATGCCAGAAGATATGAATGGCAGCTTCCGATACTACGAAAGGGAAAACTCAAAATCTTTCGAATCCCTTTCGCCATCCTGTCGGACCCTATAAAGCGTTCGGTCGTCCGTACCTGATGCAACCGCGGACCGCACCGACCCAGCGCCGTCGGATAATAATATAATAATATTCTTTTGTTATAATAATAACAGGCTGCAGTAGATCTTGTGAAACAAGTATACTAAAAAATAGCAATGAGTAGTATGGAGGGATCAACAATATGAACATAATGATCCCTACACCACGACGGAAGAGCCTCCACTTTAGCCGCATAGAATAGCGAAGAAGAGGATCTCCTATAGTAAGAAATCGCGTCCAAAGCTCGTCCAGTACAGTGCTTACAATGCAATATGGACCACACAACGGAATACATGAAGGTTGCGACCTTGCTGGTTGTGATAAAGATGACACGATTTACCCAGTGAAAAAGATCCTCACATAGAGGAAGATTTCACGTTAAGACCCACAGTAGACAAGAGAGTAAAATACTCATGATCTCTGTGAAGATAGAGATGCTATCAACAGAAATGTATTGTGGTTGTTTATCTTAGCAATACCTGCTAAAACAACAGCGCCGGAGGATACGCGTATCCTATCATTCCGTCCTATAGATCAATAGAGCGTTAACAATATTAGCTCAGAGATCTGGACAAGCCAACACATACGTCTGCAATTGATTAGCAAGCTGTGTCATAAATAAATCATCATTGGGCGCTCCCATAGATAGCAAATCTGATTGAATACTTGTTTGTTGAGAGTCCATTCTGACAGCAACAAGCGACCCGTAAGAGAACGGGAGTCCGATAAAACAATCAGACAACCCGGAATATGACGGACCAAAACTGAACTTGGTGTACTATAACCAACAGACGGATTCTTTCCATTAAATTGAATAACGGAAACGAAAGAGTGCCTCCCTGGTTCCGGAGATACGCCACTACTGTCGAATTAAAGGACAGGAATTTGGGCATGCGTTTCTGAATAATGTACATGCAATGACATAAAGCAAGCCTAAAAAACATTATTCCGCGGAAGAAAACTGATTGCTAAAAGACTGCGGAACCCAAAGACCCTGGCACTTCGAATCCGTAGGGATCAGTATTATATCCCAATCTGTTTGACTGGCAACCGTCATAACAGCCACACTCGGGTCCGGCAACTGCGGCGGCACTCTCTGAGTCAACCACCGAATGTTTGCCCCAGTCTGAATCTCTTGTAACACTAGATAGACAAGAGAACGCGTAAATCGAGCAATTCATGGATTGCCGAAAAGTTGCCGTCGAAGAGAAGCTCCTCCGAGAACGAAGCGACTCTGAGAGAGTTCTTAACCTTACTATCCACGCGTGTGGATGTAGCTAGGGCTGCGTCACGTCTAACTAACTCCAATCAGCCACTGAAGGGCGGAGTTATACGTGAACAAACTACTGCCCTCAAAAGAAATTACATTGAGAATAATATCCCGTAAATCTTTTCTTGAAGACGTAATGATAACGCCTCAGTAAGGCGGATTACGTATAATAAAGCGTCTAAGTTAAGTCTACTATACATAATGTCGTTCCCAACATTGAAATTGGAAAAGACATAAACGGCGAAAAAGAATATATGCAGTCTTTAATCACACCGTCTAGACGCATATGAACTCTCGGTATGCCCTGCTCTGCCAAAATAAACTATTTGTATAAATGATAAAATGGCAGAAATGAGCAACGCGGACAAGAAACTAAACTATCATGCTTAGTAGCAGACTTGTATATATATATATAGCGTCGAAAAATGAAACACATGTTGTAATGACAATATTGGACTGCGTCGGTAAGTCAGGGACAATGTCCCTGAACCGATCGAAAAATCCGAGTCCAATGACGCTATAAGTCTCTTATCCAAGATCGCAGCAATGAAGTCCGAAATAATAATCACTGGAAGATAATGCCAGAAGATATGAAAGGCATCTTCCGATACTACTAAAGGGAAAACTCGAAATCTTTCGAATCCCTTTCGCCATCCTGTCGGACCCTATAAAGCGTTCGGTCGTCCGTACCTGATGCAACCGCGGACCGCACCGACCCAGCGCCGTCGGATAATTCCTGATTCGACCGAGAAACTGTCAATTTCTGGGATGCTGCGAAACAACTGTGCTAACTCGGATAGCACGTCCGTCACTGAGGCCTGAGGAGAAGCGGTCTTACGATGCATTGCCGCTGGAAGCTCCGTGATCGTTACCCCGTGCATACTACCAATATGCGAGCGAACGGAGTGTATAGGCCTCGTGTCCCTTGGCTACCGGATGGCGTGACCTATTCGCCGTGGAATCACTGAATGCCGAAACTGATCGGATACTCGAGGTCACGTAGCCAATGTGCGGTCGTGTGCCCTGCTGTGAGGATGAGGAAGCATTAAAGACAGTCTCTCGGACTGTCAATATAACGGAGCGTCCCGACCAACGGACATATGCTCCGAATGTAAAATATCTGAACCACAACATGCGGTCCCCTATGTTGTTGGGCGAGAGAGGGACCTCTCTCGCTCACAGCCCGGACGGACCTGGACAAGCCAGGAACCGGACTAACAGGCTTCCTCCGATCTGTCCTCAATCTGCAGTCACTGGGTGAGTACTAAAGAAATTAAAGTGCTCGCATCACCCAAATCTCCTTCCTAGACCGCAACGGACGAACCCGGCAGCCGAACCATTCGATGAATGTACGCTACACCGGGTGAGCTAACGAATGTCACTCCGTAGGTGATAGACATATTCCATGAGCACTTATTGCCGCTAACTCTTCATTAACTATGACGACAGAGGCACACTTTTGAAAGACATCTCCATAACTCTTCGAACAAGAAACCAGAAATGCTTGGTTAGCAAGCATAAAATAATAATATATATAGCGTCATTCAATAATTCGAAAGCTTGTGTGACATTATTGGACTATGTCGGAACCGAGGGACGATGTCCCTGAACCGAACCAAAAATTTTTAAGTCCACCGACGCTATCAGTTTCTTATCCGGCATCGCAGCATTCTGGTCCGACGAAAGAAGCTGTAGAAGACCAAGTCAGATGACATACACAACAGCATATGTTGTTCCGAAAGGGAAAGCTCGAAATCCTCCAAATCCCTTTCGGTATCCCGTCGGACCGGATGAAACTTTCGGACGTCCGTACCCGCTTCCGCGGAGCGTCCCGACCCAGCATCGTCGGATAAAATATATGCGACAGATTCAGTTGATGCTGGGATGCTGCGATAAACTGTGCTATTAAGGAAAGCACGTCCGTTCCCGAGGCCTGTGCAGTAGCGGTCTTACGATGCATTGCCGCCGGAAGCTCCGTGTACGTTGACTCCCGCACACTTCCTATGCGAACGACCGGAGTCTGCAGGCCTCGTGTCCCTGGCTACTGGATGGTGTGACCTGGTCGCCGAAGAATCCTTGATCGGCGAAGCTGGTAATATATCGGCGGTCACGCAGCCAAGGTGCGGTCGTGTGCGCTGACGAGAAGAGGAAGCCTTAGCAGTCTCAGCGGACTGCCTATACAACGGAGCGTCCCGAGCGACGGACGTATGCTCCGCTTGCGACACATTTTGTACCACAACATCTGGGGCCAGATGTTGTTGAACGAGAGAGGGGCCTCTCTCGCTTGCCGTCCGGATGGACCGGAACGAGCTATGAACCGGACTAAAAGGCTTCCTGCGTTCTCCCTCCGATCCGCCGTCACTGGGTGTGCATTAGGTTAATTTATAGTGCTCGCATCACCCCAAAATTCCTTCTAGACCGCAACGGACGAACCCGGCTGCCGAACCATTCGGTGAATGGACGCTACACCGGGCGAGCTAGCGGACGTCAAAGGCCGTCGAACCTACTAGGGTCCTCTTAGGCAATTGGCGTATTTACATGAGCACTTTTCCGCTAGCCCTTCATTAATTGTGACGACGGAGGCACACTGTTGGAAGACATCACAGATACATCACCCTAATCTTGATTGTCTGAAATAGAAATTGATAAAGTAGAGTGACCCTGCGGGGAAAGGACCGGAGTGTCCAAATCCCCAATAACATACCGTGACATACGCTTCCCATATTGTCATCGAAATCATACGATACAGAACAGGAGTTAATGCGAGTACACTGACCACATATAGAATGATAATAAAGTCAGAGGAAGACTTCCTCTTAAAACAATTGATCAATATCCTTTCAATGTGAAAAGAAAACAAGTCCTGGTACTCGCACTAACCCCTGGCAATCAAAATACATAATAATAATATGATCCATTAATATAGAAAAAATAATTGAAATCAAAATATTTTGAAAAAATATTTTTTCAGAACAGCCCAAGTTTCTGAAAAGTAACGTTGAGCCCCAATGGATCCCAAGCCTAAGTGTGGACAAAAATTTTAAAAATATTTTAAACAATTTATTCAACACTTACGAACAATAATAATGTATCTAGTTATGAATAAAATAACATCAAGATATTATTTTTTAGAAATCCCCCCTCACACAGAGGGCTGTTGTAAATGTAAACAATGAGTGTAAAAACACTAAAATAAGACTCCAGGCACCCAGGCCCGAAATCAGTTACCAAAAATACACTATCTGATGCAAAACAGAGACTTCCAGGGAAGAAACTGCAGAACATCAGATGGTAGATGCAGAACACAACGCCTAACCACCCGTAGGTGAAGACGTAAACATGGGGAAAGAACAGAATTCATTCTGTTATTCAGCTAAAACTCCCAAGAAAATTTAGTAATAATAATTACAAAAACTATACCAAAAGCATGGGAGAATAGCAAGGGGGAACTTAAAGGACAGGGAGAGAGGAAAACACTTAAAAAACAGTGTAACTAAATAAACAGAATGACAACAAAATGGCTGCTGCCTTGAAAATAGGTAACTTAACATAATTTCATTAAAAAATTTTAAGTTACAGCCCTGATAATATTCTGTCACACATTCTTTTCCTCTCCTCCTTCTCTATCCTCCTTAGAATCACCATTTCACTAATATTTATGTGTCTGGCATCATTTAAACTGAGATTTATAAGCACAAAGATCAGTCAGATGTTAACTGATGAAGGGCCAAACTTAGAATGATTAATGGCGCCAATTTCGGAACGTCCTTGACACTGCGCATGCGCAGTAGGGGCGAAGTGTGGAGGGCCTTTCAGGACATGTTTTCTTTAGTTTTAGATGCAAATTTTGGGGATTGGGGGGCAAAATTTGTGTTTGGCCCTATATTTTAAGAGTTAGCACCAGCTATGTCTGGGTCATTGGTACAGTATAAAAATATATTTTTTCAGAATAGCCCAAGTTTCTGAAAAGTAACGTTGAGCCCCAATGGATCCCAAGCCTAAGAGTGGACAAAAATTTTAAAAATATTTTAAACAATTTATTCAACACTTACGAACAATAATAATGTATCTAGTTATGATTAAAATAACATCAAGATATTATTTTCCAGAAATCCCCCCCTCACACAGAGGGCTGTTGTAAATGTAAACAATGAATGTAAAAACACTAAAATAAGACTCCAGGCACCCAGGCCCGGAATCAGTTACCAAAAATACACCATCTGATGCAAAAACAGAGACTTCCAGGAAAGAAACTGCAGAACATCAGATGGTAGATGCAGAACACAACGCCTAACCACCCGTAGGTGAAGACGTAAACATGGGGAAAAGAACAGAATTCATTCTGTTATTCAGCTAAAACTCCCAAAAAAATTTAGTAATAATAATTACAAAAACTATGCCAAAAGCATGGGAGAATAGCAAGGGGGGACTTAAAGGACAGGGAGAGAGGAAAACACTGAAAAAACAGTGTAACTAAATAATCAGAATGACAACAAAATGGCTGCTGCCTCGAAAATAGGTAACTTAACATAATTTCATTAAAAAATTTTAAGTTACAGCCCTGATAATATTCTGTCACACATTTTTCCTCTCCTCCTTCTCTATCCTCCTTAGAATCACCATTTCACTAATATTTATGTGTCTGGCATCATTTAAACTGAGATTTACAAGCACAAAGATCAGTCAGATGTTAATTGATGAAGGGCCAAACTTAGAATGATTAATGGCGCCAATTTCGGAACGTCCTTGACACTGCGCATGTGCAGTAGAGGTGAAGTGTGGAGGGCCTTTCAGGACATGTTTTCTTTAGTTTTAGATGCAAATTTTGGGGATTGGGGGGGAAAATTTGTGTTTGGCCCTATATTTTAAGAGTTAGCACCAGCTATGTCTGGGTCATTGGTACAGTATAAAAATATTGTGACACATGGAGAAACGTGGGTGGCCTTAGATGCTAACTTTCAAACCAAGCATCCCTCCATTTCAGTTAGAAACCATACAAGGCCATATTCACAATTTCCAGAAGCTGATATACCAAGTAGAAAAATGACCTTTGAGGCAAACAGAAATTAATCTACTATCTCTAACATTTCTTCTGAAAAATATGGATAAATGTGAATTTGATCTGTATTTTTTCATTGTATACAAGGAATGCAAACTAAGGTTATCATCCAGAAACACAAAACTCCTATGGACTTATGTATGGGCAGGTATAACAGTTAATGCCCTTCACATTGATATGAAAGGGCAGAAAAAAATTCTTCTATAGCTTCAACTTGTTTGCACAAACAATATAAATCAATCTGAACCAGTAATGAATATTTATGAATTGAATTTGGTTAAGTGGCTTGTGGGAAAGATATTTAAGAATTTTATTTATTGGATGATTTTTAGCGTCCTACCTCAAACCATGAATTTTTATGAAACAATTTATATATCTATGTGTTGCTGATATTCATTTTTTTCATAATTATTCGTATGTCAGTTCATACATACTTCTATTGTGTAATTATACAATTTATCCAATACACTATTAAGAAAACAGAACTACATGTGCATTTGAAAAAAGGAAAACTTTGCCTGCAAATCTGGATGACTCATATATTTTGTTGGATAAATTGTGAATTGACTCATATATTTTGTTGGGTAAATATGGATGGAGGCCACTTCTAACATTATCTGGAAAGTAAATGTGTTGCTTCATTACCTGAATATCTTTCTGTGGACTAAGTATTCTTGTGGTTCTGAAGGACTGTCGAAAGTGTGCACTTGGCACAAGGGATACTAAGAGGTAGGCGGCAGCTGAAAAAGAAAGAAACCAGTGTTTACGCTGGACTGAAACTGTCTCGTGCTACATTTTAGTCATTCTGGATATTTTAGTGCCAAAGTGTTTTGTGCCAAAATGCCAATGGGATGGGAGTGGGGGGGGGGGGAGGGGGAGGGGAGTTAGTACTTAGCTGTCTGAGCCAAATAAATCATTTGAAAAATGAATTGTCAATTATATCAAGAGTGAACAGAAAATTGGCGATGGAAAAATCTGACAGAACCCAAAAGTTCTAATGAAATTCTCGGTAGGTGAAAAGGATGGTCACCTAAGTTATATCTAGGTAACTTATTCAATTAATGGTCAGAAAGATGCCGGTACCAATACCTGTTGTTGCACTTAGGTGATAACAGATTAATCGACTAATTAATATTAATACAATGGGCTTAGCAGGTCGACGTCTTTACAAAATGAAGCATTTTATTAAATAAATACTTCATACTGCCATAAGTGCGACGTTAGATAAATACTTATTTAAGAGCATGACAGTATGAAGTATTTATCTAATTAAATACAGCCTTTTGTAAAGTTGATAACCAACAAAGTTTTACTGAAGAAAATACAATGCCTCATTAACACTTACTGAACAATAAATGTTGAATATTTGTCCAAAAACAATTTCCAACGCCTTACTGACAAAAGAAGTAGTTATATGTATTTTTGGGGTTCATCATCGATTGTCACTAATACAGGAGACATCTTCACTGCCACAATGTCGTTCCTTCACAAGTGAAAGAAACTTTTTTGGTGCCAAAATGTTATCCAACGAAGATTTTTTGGTGCTAATCAAAATTTTTAGTGCAATTGGTTAAATTGGCACCGGACACTGAAAGACACTGTGATTTAATATCGAGTCAACATGAAACAGTTTTGGTGGACATGATGAGTTGGGATAGCAGAAATGTGTTAAAGGTGGCATCACTTTAACCCTTCATCTTACAGAACTAGAAGACAACACTAAATAATTTTGTGAATGACTGAAAATGAAAGATGTGAAGTAATTTCTGTATTTATCATACCTATCACTGACTGAGTCCAATAAAACACTCATATATGAAATGTTTTTCCACCTTCAGTGTTTGTTTCAAATCTTATAAGGTCTTTAAATGACCATTTTAGCAATGTAGAAAGTGTGCCAACTGGCATTTTAATTTGAAGTAAACTCTGATAAACATAAGAAAACAAACAAAAATGCTTGCAAGTATTTCTAACACAGATTTCAGGAGTTATTTTATTAACTTCACTCACACAAGAGAAGATGGTAAAATTATTTGGTACACTACAACTGATTGGTTGTAGCAGATGATTTCACTATTGAATGGCCAATAAAATCACACCTTACTGTCAGCTTCGTAAAATTTACCAATCAGGATACAACATGCCATGCGCATTGTGTAAAACAAACACTGATAATGTTTTCACTAATACAGGAGACCCAGCAAAGTATGCAGACTATTTTCGGAAGACGTAGGCAAATTATAGAAGGTTATATAATTTGTTTATATTATACTGATCTGGCAAATTGAAAAAATAAGTTTAATCAGCCGACGGTGACCAGTTCCCACATGATGTATTCAGTTGCCAATGTTTTGAAGCTCGGCTTGACTATTTTGTTTCGAATCCGATTTTTAGCGCTCATCTTTTTGCAATCACAGGCAATAGTGCTCGTCTCAAATGAAGGACTGCTTCCTTGTGAGGCCATTAAAAACATGAGGATGGCAATATGAAAACTGCAGTTTAGATTCAGATTGTTTATTTGCAGCACAAAATTTAAGGATTACAATAAATATGGTAGAATACACTGCAAGGAAAGGGCATAGCCGAACAGGCTGTCTACCTGCCCTTCCTTTTAAAGACAGCAAAAATCATTCGGGACAGCAAAGCTCGTAAATTAGGCAGCTTGAAGCAGGCAATCTAAAATTCAACCGCAAACGGACAATTTAATGGATTAAATATCTTCACATATTGAAAACGGGCAATTTAATGAATTAAATATTTTGACAATGGGAATTCCCATCGGTGCATGACTGGTGAAAGCCATATCAAAGCCCAAACACAGGAAGCACCGTTTCGTGAAGCAGTGCTTCCTGTGCTCAGGCCAGGACCAAGTTGTCTCATTTCCAATGGATCATACCTGCAAACATACCACGCGACAATCTAGAATGAAGACGCCGGCATACATGTAAAACACATACTGCACAGACAATCACCAGTTTATGGATGACTTGGCAGCTTACAAAGTGGCCTTGGACTTAAAATTTGCTTGGGATCCTTTCATTTCCTCTGGTTTTGTATAAGAGGGTCTGAGCTGGCTGAGTACCATAGCACCCTATTTATAGTTCTACGTTTCATATAACCACAACAAAAGTTACCCTATTTGCAGACTCTTGTGTTTTGATCACAATAAATACTATCTTACAATTCATGTAAACACCCTCGAGCAAAGATTAAAAAACAAATTTTAACCCTTAAGGGCCTGGAAATTTTTAAAGATTTTTGCTTTACTTTTACAATCCACTTTGCAGTTGTTTCTTGGCTGCCTATGTAGGGGAGCCAAGACTTGCTTAGAAACAACTTCCATGGCACTTCGAATGTAACCTGAAGCTTACCCCAAAACTGCATGCTGGGGGACCTGTTTTGTTATAGAAAAATGTTATTCAAGTCTAAATTAGGCACTTAAGGGTTAAAGGAATAAATTTTTAGCAAAATTTATGAATTTAATTAAAAGTTTGCTTCCAAAACATAGTTTACTCCTCCCACCCCAACACCAGAAATAAGCTAAATAAAATTGTTTCAATCAGAGATAATATATAGGCTATATTTGAAAATTGAACACAATTTGAATGGCATTTTCTGTGCATAATTCTCGACATACGCGACCGCTTCATTATGTAAAGGGTAACGGAAACAAAAATTCCATTCACTCACCATTTCTGACTCTGCTGTTGCTGTTCATGATTAGGTATTGTTCAACCCAATTATCGGCCTGACTAAGTACCCATGCACTGGCTAGTTTGTTCCTCGTCACCTGTGTGGATAACCATTCTAGACATGGTTGAGGACAATTCTTTGCAAGCTGTAAGAAAACCAAAGGAAGAATCATGAAGCTGAAAATCTGCAAATTACTCATGAGAATCAACAAAAGAATTGCACAATTTAATTCAAACCAAATTTTTAATTTCAGGATTTTCTTTTGCACTTTTGAAAAGAACAAGATGCCCCATGGGGCCTGAGGTGCTCACCTGACTAAATTGTTTAAAGGATTTAATTAGCATCTATGGCTAGTAAATAGTACAGAGGAATGAAGTCATCCAAAAGTTGAGAACTCTGTTGTCCAGTAAGATGATTTTTTCACGTATTCAGATGCTACCACCCATACCAATAATGCCCAGATTTCCAATAATGGAAAATAAGCAGCCCAATTATCAACCTAAGGACTTTACTTGAACAAACTTGAATTCACTAAGCACCCTCACCCATCCAACCAGAAATCTGACCATTGGATCTGAAGAAGCAAAGTTGATCTTCTGTTTCTCAGGCCATTTTTTAAAAGTGCATGTATCGGGGCACTTTATTTTTTCAATTATTATTTCTTTTCCCATCCCGTTTTATGTTTTAAGCCACATAATCTACAGAATATCATGGAAGGTGGGGTCTTTTGACCAATTTATTAACTTGGGGAATCTATCTGATACAAACCAATTATTCTTTTTTTTTTTTTAAGTTTACATGGGTAATAAAAAGGAAGCCTACGAAAGACAAAATTATCATGTGATTGGACCTGAGAAACAGATTTCTAGCTTTTTTGGCCTTTTTGTTTATTGGTTTATGGTCACTTTCAGCATCCATGGCTATATCATGACCACAACATAACTATATAGTAATGTTTAGGCCCCACAAAGTAGACCTGTTTCTACATGTGGGCATGCATTTTTTTATTATATTTTTGTAATTATTCGTTTGCCATCAAAAGTTCATGTTCTTGGTTTGTTTTATGTTTTAGGCCTCATAATCTACAGAATAGCAGATAGTGGTGTATTTCGTCCCTTGAGTGCAACAAGACTTTGCTAAAGCACTGCAAAACCTTGTTGCACTCAAAGGACTAATTTATCAATTTTATCAACTTGGGTAAAATATCAGACAAAAACCATTTAATTTTTATCTTTTAAGTTTACAGTGGTTATAAGAGAAGAGCATGCGGCAGCCAAAAGGACCATGCAGGAAAGTTAGAGAAACAGATTTTTAACATTTTTAGGCCTTAGTCAATTAATTATACCTGTACAACCCACTTTAAAGGACTTCCACCTCTGGCGCCAGTTATTGGATACTATTTTACCAGTAAAACAACATGTACACCACAGTAAACAAGTATGCGCCCCCCCCCCCCCCCCCCCCCCCACACACACACAGCCCCCCCCCCCCCCCCCCCCCCCCCCAACCCTTCCTGGTGGATTCCATCGGGAATTTTAAATGTTTATAAGATAACTTTGCATGGATTAAACTTAACTGATTAAGTGCTAGAAGTCATGTGAAAAAAAAGCTGCGACTGGGGATATTTTGACCATAACTCCAAAGTATAGCCTAGTTTAGACAATCATTTTTAATTATGTTACATGGTTTAGTAGACTTATGCCCCAGGTGTTGGCTACTAAATTCTATTACACAACCACAGAATTTGTCTTTCACAATAAGTAAGCACTGATCCACTTCCTAGGGTTTCCAAAAGGTTATGAAATAGCAACTTGTTAAAAATGAAAAAGAACTATAAAATGAATATTCAGTTCGTGAGAATTTGTTTATCTTCCAGCATTCGGGTGATAAATTACAGATTCTATTTGTTTGACAGAACTCTATCAAACAAAAGATATAACAGATTAACCCTTTACCCAAACCGAAAATAGAAGACATTTGCAAAAAAATATTTGTGAATAACTAGAAAAAAATTATTGTTGGCCTAAAAAACATAGCTTATGGCCCAATCGCTGACCTCATTCCAATGAAGGGGTTATAAGCTATTTTTTTAAAGAAGATTGTTTTTTAAAATAATGAAAATTGAACCGTGATTTTTGTGAATAGCACTTAGGTACATAGTTTCGGGCTTGAAATGTATATGAAATTAACATGCTCAAACTATAACTGTATCCAATCAATTGCACCATACTATATTTCAATTTAGCCTACATTTGGGGATATACCACCCATAAATTTCATTTAACAATTTATTTTCTCTCCCCAGATGAATAAATAAGTAACCACATCAAAGGAGTGTGTTTACTGAAGAGAAGAGGAGGGATAGTCCCATGGTTTATGCTTACAGTCATGCCTTTATCACCCACAAAATTCTTGCAAAAATTCTTTTCAGGCAGAAAAAATGCAATCCCTCTCAATACCCTTTCCACCTCCCCAACCTCACCCAATACAATGCCTATGCAAAAATATCAGCATGTGACTTCCACCCAATTGTGTTAACCCTTGACCCTTAGAGGCCTATATCTGACTTTTACGACCTCAGAACAGGTGCTCTTAACATGCCATCATGATTAGGTCCTGTTGACAACAGACAAATTAGATAGGCTGTGGTTTCTAGTCAAGTCTTGGCTGCCTGTTAAGGCAGCCAAGACTTTAGTAGAAATCACTTCTCAGCCACTGGACATATAGAGACTGTGGGCTGGAGGGAATTCAGGACACATGTCCAGGCCCTTAAGAGTTAAAGGCCTGGACAAGTGTCCTGAATTCCCACCAGCCCACAGTCTCTTTTTGTCCAGTGGCATAGCAGTGATTTCTAGTCAACCACTGCCTACCTAATTTGTCTGTTGTAAACAGGACCTTCTCCTGATGGCATGTTAAGGGCACCTGTTCTGAGGTCGTAAAAGTCAGAAATAGGACTATAAGGGTTAAACTGCACTCGTTCCTACGAGGAGCAATAAGCTATCTTTTAGAGGCCAAAAAATTATTTACTCAAGAAATTAATTTGCAAGTGTCGTCCTCTATTTGTGTTGGGTAAAGGACTAAGAAAAGGTTCTAAAATGGTTCTTAGCACAAAAATAAGTAATGCCACATGATTCTTTTTCAATATGACATTGGACGAGTTCCTACGAGGAGCAATAAGCTATCTTTTAGAGGCCAAAAAATTATTTACTCAAGAAATTAATTTGCAAGTGTCGTCCTCTATTTGTGTTGGGTAAAGGACTAAGAAAAGGTTCTAAAATGGTTCTTAGCACAAAAATAAGTAATGCCACATGATTCTTTTTCAATATGACATTGGACGAGATGTGAAAGAATTGCACATAATTTTTTCTCTACATACCTCCCAGAATTTCTGTAAAACGTACTGTGTGAAGGGTGGCATGCCAGGTGGACCACCAACAAACTCCAAAAGCATTGTAAGCAGCCTGAAAAATGGCTGTGATTGCTGGAATGAAAAATAAGCCAAGCATCAACTATCATATAATTTTCCAAAGTTGTAATAATTTTGAATGACTATTTTAACCCTTCAGGCCTGGACAAAAATAATAATTTTCACCAAGTCACAAATAGGCAGCTTAGGGATATAAACAGCATTTTCTACGGAGGTTTGGGCTGCCCACAAAACATGACAAGAAACCAGCCCCAGAGTAATTTTATTCAGGTGTGGAAGGCAGGGTTCCTGCTGGGAAAGACTGACACAATTTAAGGCCATTTCTCAACATTTTTCAAGACCCCAAAATAGCAATGGGTCACAGATTTTCAAGGCTCCCCCTTCAATAGTTCCAATTACGACCATCCCGTATTTGCCCCTCTTCCAACTTTCCTTGAAAACATTCTGAAAGGTGGTTCTTGAAAAGATTTTAAAGAATACTCCTCTCTTGCACCAAATTAAAATTATTTGTCATATTCAAGATCAAATATTAACCAACAGGCTTTATTTGAACAAATTTAAAATCCCCCCCCCCCCTCCCCAATGAAGGATGCTGTATACCAAATATCAAAAAATTCTGACTGGTGGTCCAAAGTTAAAACTTGGGCACCCAAAAGGAATGCAATTATCAACCCATTTGTCCAAATGCGAGCACAGTGGCAGTGTGATGAAGCATATTGCACATCAATGGTACACATGTCTTCAATCAATGCTAACTCTGCATGGACCAGGTTAGTAAGTTGGAGAGTCTGACAGTTATTCCCTCTGTTCGGTGGTTCTCTCTGGATACACCCGCTTCCCCCACTGCTTGCCTTGAACAAAATGAATTGGATCCCTCTAAGAATCCTGCATACCAACTATCAAAAGCTTCTGACTAGTGTTTCTGAGGAAGCAGATTTTTAAAGATTATTCCCCAAATTGGATCAAGTTAAAATTCAGGCTCCAATAGGGAACCTATATATTTACCCAGGAAGTTAAAAAATTTATAGTAATTTATATATTTTTTATACTTACCAATGACCCAGACTTAGCTGGTGCTAACTCCACAAAAACCAGGGCCAAACACAAATTTTGCCCCCCAATCCCCAAAATTTGCATCTAAAACAAAAAGAAATCATGTCCTAAAGGACCTCCATAGTACGACTCTACTGCGCATGCGCAGTGACGCAGTCGTCCCGAAATTGGCGCCAAATATCATTCTTACTGGCAGTGCCTGGTCAGCGCTATGTACTCAGCGGGGAGGCAAGAGTTCCCAACTCAGGGAGGGCCATCCCCGTCTGGGTCATTGGTAAGTATAAAAAATATATAAATTACTATAAATTTTTTAACATTTTTATACTGTACCAATGACCCAGACTTAGCTGAATAGTAAACAGGCTGGAGGGCCTAGGACATAGAGGAAAGTTAAAAAATTTATAGTAATTTATATATTTTTTATACTTACCAATGACCCAGACATAGCTGGTGCTAACTCTTAAAATATAGGGCCAAACACAAATTTTGCCCCCCAATCCCCAAAATTTGCATCTAAAACTAAAGAAAACATGTCCTGAAAGGCCCTCCACACCTCGCCCCCACTGCGCATGCGCAGTGTCAAGGACGTTCCGAAATTGGCGCCATTTATCATTCTAATAACCAGTGCCTGGTAAGCGCTATGTACTCAGCGGGGAGGCAAGAGTTCCCAACTCCTGGGAGGGCCATCCCCGTCTGGGTCATTGGTAAGTATAAAAAATATATAAATTACTATAAATTTTTTAACATTTTTATACTGTACCAATGACCCAGACATAGCTGAATAGTAAAAAGGCTGGAGGGCCAAGGACATAGAGCAAAATGGAATACGCTCAATAAAATAAAATAGAGTCATCCCCTGTAGGGAAAAGAAGTAATAGGCCTTACATGTATCTTTCTTATTTATGATAAATTAGAAAGATACAACACCTTCCAAAAATTGAGCTTCATACATCCATGTACTCTATTAATATCCAATAATCCTTATACTAATAATTTTTAAAGTAAGCCAATAATAAAGTAAGTCTAGAGAATAGAGACTCTTATACTCTTAAAAGTGTGTGAGAATTGCATAATCATGTCCGTTGACATATGCAATATTCAAAAGCTATACTTTAAAAACTAAGACTTGAATGAATTTTATAAACTTAAACTTCTCACTAAACAACCATCCCAATAACAGCTCAGAATTACTAACTCCGGAGGAGGTATCCCCTTGTTTTCATAGTAAAAACAGGTGACCCAAGGGAACACCCTCCCCCCCCCTTTTTCTTGCCCTGGGTCAAATAGCCCAGAGCGAAGAGGGCAGCCGAACGGAGACACTGCCGAAACAGACAGCCTACCTAGCTATAGTAGCAACTGTTAAGTGAATGACATTCTGAGCAGTAGATAATAGACCTAACAATAGAGGCCTCCAGAAATGGACTCGATATTTCTGAGATAAAATTCATGAATGGATGGCTGAGCGCAATGAGCAGCCTTCAAAAATCTATAATAGCAACACTATTAATGTAAGCCCAAGAAGTAGAAGAACTCTTACTTCATGAGCCGAAATCTTAAGCACAACTGCTAAGCCAATGATATACCATAAGCAGTACGCTAGTTAATAGAATCCATTAACAATAAAATGGAGCGTAACGTCCTTCTACTAGACATCAAAGACAGAAGAAGCTTACGCCCTTGTAATAAACAGATATCTGTTTATAATTACATAAACTGTACCCGGAAAGAGTAAAGGCCTATGCCCATACGAAGACGGAAGGACCTTAAAATAATAGGTTCCGGATAATAGGAGCCTAACTCTTATGCAACAATCCAACCTAAATAGTAACGGAAGTATTGATTCCGAAACTATGAAAGTGAAAATCATCCATCGATAGTGCATGAAACTCACTGACTCTACAGTAAAAGAGAAACCAACAGAATTACTGTTTAAAAGGTCAGAATTTGAAAACTACTGTTTCCAGAGGCTCAAATGATTACTTAGCTAAATAAGAACCGAAGTTAAAATCCGTATAGGAATTTAATCTAAAGATTCTAAGTCTATTTATCAAAAAGTTACTAACTGACTTAGATAAAGAGACAAAAGACTCAATTGTAAACTATCGTAGAGTGCATAGGTATGAGGTAACATAAACCTATAACCTAAATAACAACAGGCTGCAGTAGATCTTGTGAAACAAGTATACTAAAAACTAGCAATGCGTAGTATGGAGGGATCAACCATATGAACATAATGATCCCTACACCACGACGGAAGAGCCTCCACTTTAGTCGCATAGAATAGCGAAGAAGAGGATCTCCTATAGTAAGAAATCGCGTCCAAAGCTCGTCCAGTACAGTGCTTACAATGCAATACGGACCACACAACGGAATACATGAAGGTTGCGACCTTGCTGGTTGTGATAAAGATGACACGATTTACCCAGTGAAAAAAGATCCTCACATAGAGGAAGATTTCACGTTAAGATCCACAGTAGACAAGAGAGTAAATTACTCATGATCTCTGTGAAGATAGAGATGCTATCAACAGAAATGTATTGTGGTTGTTTATCTTAGCAATACCTGCTAAAACAACAGCGCCGGAGGATACGCGTATCCTATCATTCCGTCCTATAGATCAATAGAGCGTTAACAGTATTAGCTCAGAGATCTGGACAAGCCAACACATACGTCTGCAATTGATTAGCAAGCTGTGACATAAATAAATCATCATTGGGCGCTCCCATAGATAGCAAATCTGATTAAATACTTGTTTGTTGAGAGTCCATTCTGACAGCAACAAGCGACCCGTAAGAGAACGGGAGTGCGATAAAACAATCAGACGACCCAGAATATGACGGACCAAAACTGAACTTGGTGTACTATAACCAACAGACGGATTCTTTCCATTAAATTGAATAACGGAAACGAAAGAGTGCCTCCCTGGTTCCGGAGATACGCCACTACTGTCGAATTAAAGGACAGGAATTTGGGCATGCGTTTCTGAATAATGTTCATGCAATGACATAAAGCAAGCCTAAAAAACATTATTCCGCGGAAGTTAAACTGATAGCTAAAAGACTGCGGAACCCAAAGACCCTGGCACTTCGAATCCGTAGGGATCAGTATATATCCCAATCTGTTTGACTGGCAACCGTCATAACAGCCACACTAGGGTCCGGCAACTGCGGCGGCACTCTCTGAGTCGACCACCGAATGTTTGCCCCAGTCTGAATCTCTTGTAACACTAGATAGACAAGAGAATGTATAAATCAAGCAATTCATGGATTGCCGGAAAGTTGCCGTCGAAGAGAAGCTCCTCCGAGAACGAAGCGACTCTGAGAGAGTTCTTAACCTACTATCCACGCGAGGATGTAGCTAGGGCTGCATCACGTCTAACCAACTCCAATCAGCCACTGAAGGGCGGAGTTATACGTGAACAAACTACTGCCCTCAAAAGAAATTACATTGAGAATAATATCCCGTAAATCTTTTCTTGAAGACGTAATGATAACGCCTCAGTAAGGCGGATTACGTATAATAAAGCGTCTAAGTTAAGTCTACTATACATAATGTCGTTCCCAACATTGAAATTGGAAAAGACATAAACGGCGAAAAAGAATATATGCAGTCTTTAATCACACCGTCTAGACGCATATGAACTCTCGGTATGCCCTGCTCTGCCAAAATAAACTATATGTAAAAAAGATAAAATGGCAGAAATGAGCCACGCGGACAAGAAACTAAACTATCATGCTTAGTAGCAGGCTTGTATATATATATATAATATATAGCGTCGAAAAATAAAACACATGTTGTAATGACAATATTGGACTGCGTCGGTAAGTCAGGGACAAAGTCCCTGTACCGATCGAAAAATCCGAGTCCAATGACGCTATAAGTCTCTTATCCAAGATCGCAGCAATGAAGTCCGAAAAATAATCACTGGAAGAAATGCCAGAAGATATGAAAGGCATCTTCCGATACTACTAAAGGGAAAACTCGAAATCTTTCGAATCCCTTTCGCCATCCTGTCGGACCCTATAAAGCGTTCGGTCGTCCGTAGCTTGATGCAACCGCGGACCGCACCGACCCAGCGCCGTCGGATAATTCCTGATTCGACCGAGAAACCGTCAATTGCTGGGATGCTGCGAAACAACTGTGCTAACTCGGATAGCACGTCCGTCACTGAGGCCTGAGGAGCAGCGGTCTTACGATGCATTGCCGCAGGAAGCTCCGAGATCGTTACCCCGTGCATACTTCCAATATGCGAGCGAACGGAGTGTATAGGCCTCGTGTCCCTTGGCTACCGGATGGCGCGACCTATTCGCTGTGGAATCACTGAATGCCGAAACTGATCGGATACTCGAGGTCACGTAGCCAATGTGCGGTCGTGTGCCCTGCTGTGAGGATGAGGAAGCATTAAAGACAGTCTCTCGGACTGTCAATATAACGGAGCGTCCCGAGCAACGGACATATGCTCCGAATGTAAAATATCTGAACCACAACATGCGGTCCCCTATGTTGTTGGCTTCCTCCGATCTGTCCTCAATCTGCCGTCACCGGGTGAGTACTAAAGTAATTAAAGTGCTCGCATCACCCAAATCTCCTTCCTAGACCGCAACGGACGAACCCGGCAGCCGAACCATTCGATGAATGTACGCTACACCGGGTGAGCTAGCGAATGTCACTCCGTAAGCGATAGACATATTCCATGAGCACTTATTGCCGCTAACTCTTCATTAACTATGACGACAGAGGCACACTTTTGAAAGACATCTCCATAACTCTTCGAACAAGAAACCAGAAATGCTTGGATAGCAAGCATAAAATAATAATATATATAGCGTCGTTCAATAATTCGAAAGTTTGTGTGACATTATTGGACTATGTCGGAACTGAGGGACGATGTCCCTGAACCGAACCAAAAATTCTAAGTCCACCGACGCTATCAGTTTCTTATCCGGCATCGCAGCATATGTTGTTCCGAAAGGGAAAGCTTGAAATCCACCGAATCCCTTTCGGTATCCCGTCGGACCGGATGAAACTTTCGGACGTCCGTACCCGCTTCGGCGGAGCGTCCCGACCCAGCATCGTCGGATAAAATATATGCGACAGATTCAGTTGATGCTGGGATGCTGCGATAAACTGTGCTATTAAGGAAAGCACGTCCGTTCCCGAGGCCTGTGCAGTAGCGGACTTACGATGCATTGCCGCTGGAAGCTCCGTGTACGTTGACTCCCGCACACTTCCTATGCGAACGTCCGGAGTCTGCAGGCCTCGAGTCCCCGGCTACCGACCCAGCGCTGTCGGATAATTCTCGATCCGACACCGTTTCTGTCGGCTGCTGGGATGCTGCGATAAGCTGTGCTATGTGCACAAGAATGTCCGGCGTCGAGACCTGCGGAGGCGCAGTCTATCGGTGCTTCGCCGAGGGTAGTTCCGCATCAGATGGCTCCCGCATACTTCCTATGCGAACGTCCGGAGTCCATCGGTCTCGAATCCCTGGCTGCCGGATGGTGTGACCTGGTCGCCGAAGAATCCTTGATCGGCGAAGCTGGTAATATATCGGCGGTCACGCAGCCAAGATGCGGTCGTGTGCGCTGACGAGAAGAGGAAGCCTTAGCAGTCTCAGCGGACTGCCTATACAACGGAGCGTCCCGAGCGACGGACGTATGCTCCGCTAACGACACATTTGTACCACAACATCTGGGGCCAGATGTTGTTGAACGAGAGAGGGGCCTCTCTCGCTTGCCGTCCGGATGGACCGGAACGAGCTATGAACCGGACTAAAAGGCTTCCTCCGTTCTCCCTCCGATCCGCCGTCACTGGGTGTGCATTAAGTTAATTTTATAGTGCTCGCATCACCCCAAAATTCCTTCTAGACCGCAACGGACGAACCCGGCTGCCGAACCATTCGGTGAATGGACGCTACACCGGGCGAGCTAGCGGACGTCAAAGGCCGTCGAACCTACTAGGGTCCTCTTAGGCAATTGGCGTATTACATGAGCACTTTTCCGCTAGCCCTTCATTAATTGTGACGACGGAGGCACACTGTTGGAAGACATCACAGATACATCACCCTAATCTTGATCGTCTGAAATAGAAATTGATAAAGTAGAGTGACCCTGCGGGGAAAGGACCGAGTGTCCAAATCCCCAACAACATACCGTGACATACGCTTCCAATATTGTCATCGAAATCATACGATACAGAACAGGAGTTAATGCGAGTACACTGACCACATATAGAATGATAATAAGGTCAGAGGAAGACTTCCTCCTAAAACAATTGATCAATATCCTTTCAATGTGAAAAGAAAACAAGTCCTGGTACTCGCACTAACCCCTGGCAATCAAAATACATAATAATAATATGATCCATTAATATAGAAAAAATAATTGAAATCAAAATATTTTGAAAAAATATTTTTTCAGAACAGCCCAAGTTTCTGAAAAGTAACGTTGAGCCCCAATGGATCCCAAGCCTAAGTGTGGACAAAAATTTTAAAAATATTTTAAACAATTTATTCAACACTTACGAACAATAATAATGTATCTAGTTATGATTAAAATAACATAAAGATATTATTATTTAGAAATCCCCCCCTCACACAGAGGGCTGTTGTAAATGTAAACAATGAGTGTAAAAACACTAAAATAAGACTCCAGGCACCCAGGCCCGAAATCAGTTACCAAAAATACACCATCTGATGCAAAACAGAGACTTCCAGGGAAGAAACTGCAGAACATCAGATGGTAGATGCAGAACACAACGCCTAACCACCCGTAGGTGAAGACGTAAACATGGGGAAAGAACAGAATTCATTCTGTTATTAAGCTAAAACTCCCAAGAAAATTTAGTAATAATAATTACAGAAACTATGCCAAAAGCATGGGAGAATAGCAAGGGGGAACTTAAAGGACAGGGAGAGAGGAAAAACACTTGAAAAAACAGTGTAACTAAATAATCAGAATGACAACAAAATGGCTGCTGCCTTGAAAATAGGTAACTTAACATAATTTCATTAAAAAATTTTAAGTTACAGCCCTGATAATATTCTGTCACACATTCTTTTCCTCTCCTCCTTTTCTATCCTCCTTAGAATCACCATTTCACTAATATTTATGTGTCTGGCATCATTTAAACTGAGATTTAAAAGCACAAAGATCAGTCAGATGTTAACTGATGAAGGGCCAAACTTAGAATGATAAATGGCGCCAATTTCGGAACGTCCTTGACACTGCGCATGCGCAGTGGGGGCGAGGTGTGGAGGGCCTTTCAGGACATGTTTTCTTTAGTTTTAGATGCAAATTTTGGGGATTGGGGGGCAAAATTTGTGTTTGGCCCTATATTTTAAGAGTTAGCACCAGCTATGTCTGGGTCATTGGTACAGTATAAAAATATCCAATAAGCTCAATTATAAAATAAAGAGATAACCCCTTAAGGAGAAAAGGAGTATTAGGCTTTACATGTATCTTTCTTATTTAATATTTAAATTAGAAAGATACACTACCCTTAATAATTGAGCACAATAACATTCATGTTCTCTATTAATATCCAGTATAACCTTTATACTAATTATTATTAAAACAAGCCAATAAATAAAGTAGTCCAGAGAATTGAGACTCTTTATAATCATTTAAAAGTGTCCGAGTATTGTATATTAAAGCCCGTTTGACACTTGACATATACAAATGCTTCACACCGAGCTACACTTTAAAAATAAGACATGAATGAAATTAAACATTAATATTACACTTTAAAACCATCCCGGAAGCGACTCAGAAATACTGTCTTGGAGGAGGCATTCCCTTGCTTTTCACTATAAAGCAGGTGACCTAAGGGAACACCCGCCCCCCCCCCCCCCTTCCCCTTGCCCTGGGTCAAATAGCCCAGAGCGAAGAGGGCAGCCGGACGGAGTCACTGCCGGAACAGAAAGCCTGCATAACTATAGTTGCAACTGTTTAGTGGACGACATTCTGAGCAACAGATAACGGACCTAAACAATGCAGGTCTCCAGAAATGGACTCAATATTTCTGAGATAAAAATTAGTAAATGTGGATGGCTGAGACCAATAAGCAGCCTTCATTAAATCTGTAATAGCAACACTATTAGCATAAGCCCAGGAAGTAGAAAGAGCTCTTACTTCATGAGCAGAAATCTTAAGCACAGACTGCTGAGAAGAAGATAAATCTTCATACGCAGTACGGATAGTTAACTGAATCCATCTAGCAATAGAATGGACTGAAATGTCCTTTCTATTAGGCATCAAAGACAGAAAGAAACGTTTCCGTCCCTTTCTGATAAACTGAGATCTCTGTTTATAGATACGTAGTGCTCTAACAGGACAGAGTAAAGGCCTACGCCCGTCTGAAGACGGAAGAGCCTTAATAACAATAGGTTCCGGATATTTATTAGGAGCCTGATTCTTAGCTAAAAAACCGACGTTAGTAGTGAAGGTGATAGTGTTCCCAACACTACGATAATGAGAATCATCCACCGATAGTGCATGAAGCTCACTGACTCTTCTGGCAGAAGAGAAAGCTAAGAGAAAAGCTGTCTTATAAGATAAGAATTTGAAATCTACTGTCCCAAGAGGTTCAAATGGCTTTTCCTTCAATTTAAGGAGAACCCAAGCTAAATTCCACTTAGGAATTAATCTAAGAGTTCTGGGTCTATTTATCGAAAAGTTTCTAACCAATTTCGATAAAGAAACATTAGATCCAATTTGTAAACTATCATGATGTGCATAGGTATCAGATAACATAGATCTATAACCCTTTATAGTAACCGGTTGCAGTTTGATTTCGTCAAACAAGTATACTAGAAAGTTAGCAATGTCTGGTATAGAGGGATCAAATATATCAACAGAATGATCCCTACACCAACGACGGAAAACCTTCCACTTAGCCGCATAGTTTAGCGAAGAGGAGGTCCTCCTACAGTTAGAAATCGCGTCCACTGCTCGTCCTGTAAAGTGCTTGCCATGCAAGAAGGACCGCACAACGGAAAAACGTGAAGGTTGAGACCTTGCGGGTTGTGATGCAGTTGGCGCGATTTCCCCTGCCAAAGAAGATCCTCTCGTGGAGGGAGCTTCCGCGGTAGGTCCCACAACAGACACCTGAGTAGATTTATCCACGGTCTCTGTGGCGACAGAGATGCTACCAACAGAATCTTGCATTGAGATTGTTTTATCTTTAGCAATACTTGTTGAATTAACGGCGCTGGAGGATACGCATATCCTATCATTCCGTCCCAAGGGATCGATAGAGCGTCTACAGCAAATGCTCTTGGATCCGGACACGGGGACACATACGTCTGCAACTGATTGTTGAGATGTGTCGCAAATAAGTCTATCATTGGCCGTTCCCATTGGTAGCAAATCTGATTGAATACTTGTTTGTTGAGAGTCCACTCCGACGGCAACAAGCGACCCTTTCGAGAAAGGGAGTCTGCTAGCACATTCAGACGACCCGGTATGTGACGGACCGAAAGAAGAACGTGATGTTCCAACGCAAACAGAAGGATTCTTTCCGTTAGATTGAACAACGGAACTGAATGAGTGCCTCCCTGATTCCGTATATACGCCACTACTGTCGTATTGTCGGATAGGATTTGGACATGAGCATCGTGAATAATGTCCATCCAGTGACGTAACGCAAGCCAAATTGACATCATTTCCTTGATGTTTATGTGCTTGCACAGGAATTGCGGATCCCAAAGACCCTGGCATCTCGAATCCGTTGGGATTAATGATGCACCCCAACCTGTTTGACTGGCATCCGTCATAATGGTAAAACTCGGATCCGGCAACTGCAGCGGAACTCCTTGAGTTAACCACTGAATGTTTGCCCAAGTCTGAATCTCTTGTTTCACTTGATCTGACAAGAGAACGTCTACATCGAGCGAATGAATTTTCACACTCCAATTCTGAGTCAAGAAAATTTGAAGAGGCCGTGTGCGTAGCCGTCCCATCGGAATGAGATCCGCAGCGGCTCCGCACAGACCTATCAGTCTCATAAATTCTCTCGCTGTGACTTTGTCTGTATTTAGACAATAGCGAGCGTAACAACTGACTAATTTCGCTCTGGTTAACGGCAGACGAACGAGATTGTTGTGCGTCTCGAAGCTCATTCCCAGATGAGTGAATGACTTGGACGGCACCAGATCCGACTTCTCCTCGTTTACTATGAAACCGAGACGTCGGAGCAATAGAAGAAGATTCTGAACATCGTTCTGAAGCGTTAACTCGTTGCCGTACCTCTGAAGAATGTCGTCCAGGTAGGCCGACGTTACCGCAGACGAATGAGCTCGGAAGTAAATCATTACCGAGTTCATTACTCGAGTGAAAGCCCAGGGTGCTAGATTCAATCCGAAGCACATGGCCCGGAACTGATACACCACTCCTAGGACTGCGAAGCGTAGATACTTTCGGAATGTCGGATGTACCATGACGTGAAAGTACGCATCTTTGAGATCTATGCTCGTTGCATAATCGTTCACCCGAATACTCGCTCTGACCGATCGAATCGTCTCCATATAAAACTTCGGAGCGATGATCAGCTTGTTTATCCAGCTCAAATCTATGACTGGACGGAACGAGCCGTCTGGTTTCGGAACCAGAAACAGATGGCTGTAGAATCCCAGCGATTCCTGGTTTTCTACGACCTCTACCGCGTTCTTCATTAAAAGAGACTGCACCTCTGATAGCAGAGCGTCTCTTTTCTGAGGGTTTGACGGAAGATGAGTCCACTTTGGACTTCGAGTTAATGGAGGCTTTCGTTTGAAGGATATCTTTAGACCTTCCGAAGTCACTCCTCTCACCCAAGGGTCGTCCGTAATCGACGCCCACTCTTGAGAAAAACTCGACAACCTTCCGCCAACCGGAACGCGATAGAGGTTTGAGCCATCACCTCCTGGATCTGCGAGGCCTGCGGTAGGAGAAACCACGTCTTCCACGACCCGCACCTCGCCTCGTCGACCTCGGGGCGTCCGACCGATTGTCCCGGCCTGAAGGACGTCCCGAACGAGAGTCGCTATCCTGACGGTCTCTCGAATAAGAGCTAGAGGACGCACCGGAACCTCTATAGGAACCTCTCTTGGGCGGATAAGACCCAGAAGTGCCCGCCTTATTCGTGTCTGCTGAATCCGACCTTTTAGGAGCGGATCTAAACAACAGAGAATCACTAGCTTTCTTTTTAATATTATCATAAATAGCGGAAAGCTTGCCGTCAAAGAGAAGATCTCCTGAGACCGAAGCGACTCTAAGAGAGTTCTTCACCTTAGAATCCACTAGTGTGGATGTAGACAGGGCTGCGTCACGTCTAACCAACTCCAGATTAGCCACTGAAAGGGCGGAGTTACACGTGGAATAAGCTACTGCCCTTGAAAGAAGTCTTAAGGAGGATTGTATATCCTGAAACTCTTCCCCTTGAAGACGCAGTGATAACGCCTTCGTAAGGTGATCTGCGTAAGATAAGGCATCTAAATTGGCTCTGTTAGACGCAATAGCTGTTTCCAACACTGCGGTTGGAATAGAAGCTGACGACGGTAATGATAGCTCTAAGTCTTCCGCCTCGTCGTCCATACGCAGAGGAACTCTCGGTATACCCTGACCTGCCGTGTCGAATTTATTCCTTGCATTAATGAAAGGCAGGTTGAGAGTATTTGCGGACAAGAAGCCTGCTTTCCCTGTCCTGGAAGCAAGTTTAAAAATAGCGTCGTTCAATAATTCAAATGTTCTTGCAACATTATTGGACTGCGACGGAAACTCGGGAGCGATGTCCCTGAACCGCTCGAAAAAATCAGAGTCCAATGACGCTATAATTCTCCTGTCCGGAAGCGCAGCAGTCTGGCCCGACGGAACAACTTGAGGAAGAAAGTGCCGGATGAAGTCTACGGCAGCTTTGTGTTGTTCCGAAAGGGATAGCTCCAATTCATCCGTATCCCTTTCACCATCCGGTCGGACCTCCCGATGTTCCCGGTCGTCCGCCCCCGATGCTTCGGCGGAGCGTACCGACCCAGCGCCGTCGGATAATTCTCGATCCGACACCGTTTCTGTCGGCTGCTGGGATGCTGCGATAAGCTGTGCTATCTGCACTAGAATGTCCGACGTCGAGACCTGCGGAGGAGCGGTCTTTCGCTGCTTTGCCGAGGGCAGCTCCGCATCGGATGGCTCCCGCATACTTTTCCTATGCGAACGTCCGGAGTCCATCGGTCTCGAGTCCCTGGCTGCCGGATGGTGTGACCTGGTCGCCGAATAATCCTTCCTCGGCGAAGCTGGCAAGATATCGGAGGTCACGCAGCCAAGGTGCGGTCGTGTGCGCCGGCGAGAAGAGGAAGCCTTAACAGTCTCTGCGGACTGCTTATACAACGGAGCGTCCCGAGCGACGGACGTATGCTCCGCTAAAGACACATTTTGTACCACAACATCTGGTCCCAGATGTTGTTGTACGAGAGAGGGGCCTCTCTCGCTCGCGGCCCGGCTGGACCTGGACGAGCTAGGAACCGGACTAAAAGGCTTCCTCCGTTCTCGTTCACTATCCGCCGTCACTGGGTGTGCATCTATTATTTTTATAGTGCTCGCATCACCCAAAATTTCCTCTTGGACCGCATCGGACGAACCCGGCTGCCGAACCATTCGGTGAATGGACGCTACACCGGGCGAGCTAGCGGACGACATTTGTCTAATCTCCATGAGCACTTTTGCCGCTAGCTCTGTATTTAATTGTGACGACGGACGCACACTTGAAGAGGATAACATGGAAACATCACCCTGTTCTGGTTCCTCTGAAATAGAAACTGAGAGAGTAGAGTGACCTTGTGGAGAAAGAGCCGGCATCGCTCTTTCTCCAGAAACAACATATCGTGACACACGTTTCCAATGTTTCTCATCCCAATGTTCACATACAGGACAGGGATTAATGCGAGAACACTGACTACAATTTATGCAATAATCATGAAAGTCAGAGGAAGATTTCTTCCTATTACAATTTGAACAAGTTCCTTTCATTGTGAAGGAACAACAATAAGTCCTAGTTACTCGCAAAAACCCCTGACACAAAGATACATAATAACATGATCCATTAATAAATGAAAAAACAATTGCAAAACAAAATAATTTTGAAAAAATATTTTTTCAGAGAAGCCCAAGTTGCTGAAAAGTAACGTTGAGCCCCGATGGATCCGATGGCAAAGTGTGGTCAAAAATTTTAAAATTATATAAAATAATTAATGAGACACTTTCGGATAATATAAATGTATCTTATAATGAGATAAACTACCTCAAAGACAAACAGCCCCCCTCAAAAAAGGCTGTTGCCAATGAAAACAAACAGTGTAAACACAGAAGAAAACATGACTCCAGGCACTGAAAAAACTGGCCCGGAATCAGTCCTCAATTACACTCTATCTGATGCAAAACAGAGACTCCCAGGGGAGAATCTGCAGAACATCAGATGGAAGATGCAGAACACAAACGTTATACACCCATGGGTGAAAACGTAACTATGGGGAAAATAACAGAAAACATTCTGTAACCAAGCAACTCTCCCAGGGAAATTTTAGAAATGAAACTTCTCAAAAATATGCCAAAAGCATGGGAGAATTGCAAGGGGGGACTTTAGAAGGTTAGGGGAGAGGAAACACTGAATAAGCAGTGCAACAATTAGCAAGAATGACAACAAGAGGCGTTTGCCTCGAAAATAGGCAACTTAACATAATTTTAACAAAAAATTTTAAGTACAGCCCTGATTATTTTTTGCCACTTCTTTTTTCCTCTCCTCCTTCTATCCTCCTTAGAATCACATTTTCTCCAAGAATTACGTGTCTGGCATCCTTTAAACTGAGATTTACAAGCACAAAGATCAGTGAGATGTTGACTGATGAAGGGCCAAACAGAGAATGATATTTGGCGCCAATTTCGGGACGACTGCGTCACTGCGCATGCGCAGTAGAGTCGTACTATGGAGGTCCTTTAGGACATGATTTCTTTTTGTTTTAGATGCAAATTTTGGGGATTGGGGGGCAAAATTTGTGTTTGGCCCTGGTTTTTGTGGAGTTAGCACCAGCTAAGTCTGGGTCATTGGTACAGTATAAAAATATTGATTTTACTAAACTTGAATCTGACTTCCCTAAAAATGGTGTGTTCCAAAATCGAAAAGATTCTCACTGGGGGGTTCATGAGAAGATTTTAAAGAATATTCATCATATTGCACACAAATTAAAATTCAGTCTCCCATAAGGCACCCAAATATTAACCTGGGGAACTTTATTTTAACAAATTCAGATCTGCCTCTCTACGGATGCTGTATACCAAACATCAAAAGATTCAGACTTATGGATCTGAAGAAGACAATTTTAAAAGATTATTCCTCATATTGCACCAAGTTAAAATTCAGGCTCCCATAAGGCACCCAAATATCAACCCAGAGACTTGCTTTGAACACACCTGATTCTGACCTCCTAAAGGATGCAGTACACCAAATATCAAAAAGATTCTGACTGATGGATCTGAAGATGATGATATTTAAAGATTATTCCTCATACTGCACTAAGTTAATATTTGGGCTCCCATGTTGAATACTAAATATCCAAAGATTCTGACAGGTGGTTCTGGAGAAGACAATTCTTTAAAGAATATTTCTTATATTGCACAAAGTTAAAATCTGGGCTCCTGTATGGAGCCCAAATATGAATAGAGGGGCTTAACTTCAATACACTTTTATCTGACTCTCCGATGGATGTTGTATACCAAATATCAAAAGATTCCATTTGATGGTACTGGAGATGATTTTTTAATTTTTGCAAATATAGTGACTCAGAATTTTTTTGATTCCCTCTATGGTACACTATGACACAACCAATGACAATTTTTTACCATTTGATTCGACTGACCCTAAGGATGTTTCAGGTTGAACAACAGTTTTTTGCTCCATGTGGTTTGGGAAATATGGACATTTGAAAATATTTCTATTTTTAGCTCTTGAGGTTCCAACAAGGATTCCGGAATTTTTTTTTGCATGAATCAGTTCTTATGATACCACAGCAAGGAATGTACACCCTTATGACTTTAACCAGAAACACACTAGAAAAGGAGAATAAAAGAGTTTTATTGAATGTCCAAAATATCTTCCAAACAGAAAAAGATTTATTGAGAATATGAAGAAGAAATGTGAAGGAAACAAAAAGGAGAGTTTTGAAGTGGATGATATGAGGAGAGCATTGGTAAGTTTGGTGGGAAAAAAAAGATGGAAGCGGTAATGTAAAATAAAGGCTGGACAGAAAAAACTACTGCAAAATATGTTTTACCTCTAAACTCAGTTTCTTTATAGCAGTAAATACCATTTGCACCATCTGAAATATTTAACAAATTGCAAAATTAAAGACCTATGGCCTTAAAAAGTTAAAAAAATCTATTTCTCAGGCCCTCCTGCATGTTCCTTTTGGATGCCGCATGCTCTTTTTTTATAACCAATGCACAATTAAAAAAAAAAAATTAAATGCTTTATGTCAGATATTTTACCTAAGTTAATAAAACTGATAAATTTGTCCCTTGATTGCAACAAGGCTTTGCAATGCCTTAGCATTGCAAAGCCTTCTTGCACTCAAGAGACGAAACACACCACAACCCATGCTGTTCTGTAGATTATGAGGCCTAAAACATAAAACAAACCCAGAACATGAACTTTTGATGGCAGAGAAATAATTACAAAAAAAAATAAAATAAACAAGAGGCCCCAGAGGGCCTGAGGGTACTCACCTGGAATGGTAGTCTAAATATCAAACCAGGGACTTGACTTGAATAAGCTGCATACGCCCCTCCTAAGAAAAGCATATACCAACTAGATGAAGCGATTGTGCTCACACAGTACACAGGATTTTCCTTCTATTTTCAGTTCCTGCACTTTTACGTCTCAAAATTGAGATAAACGCATAAAAAACAGATTTTTTTTTATTTCTGTTCGGAAATTTTCGAAGTTCTAAACAAAATATTTTCAGATTAAAATTTTTTTTTCTTCTTAAAATTGACCAAAACGCATAAAAAAAACAAAAAACTAATTTCTGGATTTCGGTCCAAAATTTGTAAGTCCCACCCGGACCCCAAATTTTCAGTGTAAAAAAAAAAAAAATTTGTCTTAAAATTGACCGAAACGCATAAAAAACCAAAAAAACTCATTTCCGGATTTTGGTCCAAAATTTTTAAGTCCGGACCGGGACCCCAAATTTTCAGCCTAAATATGAACCCAGGGACTTGGCTTGAACAAACTTGAATCTCATCTCCCTAAGCATGTTGCATACCAAATATCAAAAGATTCTTATTGGTAGATCTGAAGAAGAAGATTTTTAAAGAATTTTCCTCATATTGCACTAATTTGAACATATAGGCTCCCATAGGGAACCCAAATATGGACCGAGGGATTTGCTTTTAACAAATATGTGAATAAATGTTCCAAAGATGTTATATGTAAAATATGAAAGCTTTTGGAGCAGTGGTTTGGAAGCAAACGATTCTTTAATTTTTTCCCATTGCCCACAGTGTTAAAAAATGCTGACTCAACATTTTTTTCAAAGTCCCGAAAAAGTACCTTATGACAAAACCGATGGCTTTTTTTTTTTTTACCATTCCTTTCTCTTGGTCCCAAGGAAGCCTCACACCAATTAAAAATTCTCAGTGCCATGCAGTTTTGGAGATATGGACGTTTTCGTTTTTTTTCTATTTTTCGTTCCTGAGGTTCCAGGGCTGCAGGAAATTTTTTTTTGGCATAAATCAAGTACTTATACCCCAATAATACCTCATATTAAATTTGGTTCAAATTGGCCTCTCGGCTCAGAAAATAGAAATTCTGGGGCAAAAATTCTAGCCTCTCTCAGAACAAAGGCAAAGATTGCCCGTCAAACTTCTCTTGAACAAACTTGAGTCTACACCTCAAATGGAAGCTGCATACCAAATATCAAGTCTCTGCTACGGCTGGTTCATGAGAAGATTTTTTAAAATTTGTGCATTTTGGCCCCACCCCCTCCACAATGAGCAGAAACCCAATTTGAAGAAAAACCCAAATGCCCCTATATAACTGCTGCTCATGTGAATTTTTAATTGAACTGCAGCCAGTGGATTGGGAGAAAATGACCCAAACACCACCTTCACGACATATGACGGATGGCAGACGACGGACAAAAAGTGATCAGAATAGCACACCCTGACATTCAGTCAGGTGAGCTAAAAATCACCCGCCCACACGCAATTTTACAAAACAAATGTTCTGGGGGGGGTTTTTATATAAAATTATTCCATGACAAATATTTTGGAACGTCATTTAAGGTTGTTTTTCATTTTTTTAATAAACCAAACTTAGATTCAAAGTAAGTAATTTAAAATACGAAGTAAAAATTAAATTGCTACAAACATTTGTGAAAATATATTATCCTGGCTAATGATAAAAAATAATTAGTTTCAGAGAATAAAATTTTCATTTCTTCGGATTCTTACATTGTTGATTTTATTACCTTACAGGTGTCCTAGGACTCCGGCTCAAAGTAACCTGACAGTTGTAGTTATTGTCTTGGCTGCCTCAAGAGGTCCTTAACTTTAAAAAAACGGGAGACTTCATTACATTTTTGTAATCCTTAACCCTAAAAAGCCTGGAGATTTCAAAACAATTTCACTTCACTTTTCGGGTCTACATCCTGTGGCATGGCAGTTGTTTCTTGGCAAGTCTTGGCTGCCGATATTGGCAGCCAAGACTTGCCAAGAAATAACTGCCAATGTACTCCGATTGTTTACACAGAGACTGCAGGTTGGGGCATGTGTGCTGTTGCTGTAAAAAGCTATCAAAGTTGTAGCTAGGCCCTTAAGGGTCAAGGATTAATATATAATGGACTGGATTTGACCTACTCATATAAAAAAGATTACTACCTTTGGCATTGCAAGTTGACAGAAATTCCACTACCCCATAATCTGGAAGTCCAGAGCCTTGACAGTAATATTATGTTATGTCTTGGTATCCTACAGAGGTTGGAGACTCAATTAAAAATTACTGCACAGAATTATTCAACATTTGTCTGAAAGATATGACTGCATGTGTTGGGGCATTAGTTTTCAGATTACAGAGTTTATTATCAATAGATGTAATGTTTCTGTTTTATTGTGGATTAATGATATTTCAACAGCCAGGGTTGTATTGTGTCGAACAGTTTTATGGGTGGAAGAAGCCAGATAACCTGGAAAGAACCACTGAGCAATGGCAAGTAACTGGTGGACTCTCAAATTTGCTAACTAGGCACAAGTGGGATTAACAGTGGTTGATGGCAAGCACACCATTGTCATGCCCTAAGCCATAGTACACAGCACCACCTGGCTCACACATAGACAACTGGGATGAAATGACTTGCCCAAGGGCAAGGCACAGATGATGTGGATCAGGATCGAACCATCGGTTTTTTGATCTCAAGTTCAATCCTCTGACCAATGAGCCACCATGCTCCCTAAAGATGGAATTAAACTCGAGTATCTTTCTGATATGGTGAGTAGCCCATTTTGAACACTACTGATAAACAAGAGGCCTGTCACGCCTAGAGAGCTCCGCTGAGGACCACTGATTGCATGGGCATGTTTTCTAATACTAATATTGTTACAAACTTTAGCCGAAAAGTTAAAAAATTTATAGTAATTTATATATTTTTTATACTTACCAATGACCCAGACATAGCTGGTGCTAACTCTTAAAATATAGGGCCAAACACAAATTTTGCCCCCCAATCCCCAAAATTTGCATCTAAAACTAAAGAAAACATGTCCTGAAAGGCCCTCCACACTTCGCCCCTACTGCGCATGCGCAGTGTCAAGGACGTTCCGAAATTGGCGCCATTTATCATTCTAATAACCAGTGCCTGGTAAGCGCTATGTACTCAGCGGGGAGGCAAGAGTTCCCAACTCCTGGGAGGGCCATCCCCGTCTGGGTCATTGGTAAGTATAAAAAATATATAAATTACTATAAATTTTTTAACATTTTTATACTGTACCAATGACCCAGACATAGCTGAATAGTAAAAAGGCTGGAGGGCCAAGGACATAGAGCAAAATGGAATACGCTCAATAAAATAAAATAGAGTCATCCCCTGTAGGGAAAAGAAGTAATAGGCCTTATATGCATCTTTCTTATTTATGATAAATTAGAAAGATACAACACCTTCCAAAAATTGAGCTTCATACATCCATGTACTCTATTAATATCCAATAATCCTTATACTAATAATTTTTAAAGTAAGCCAATAATAAAGTAAGTCTAGAGAATAGAGACTCTTATACTCCTAAAAGTGTGTGAGAATTGCATAATCATGTCCGTTGACATATGCAATATTCAAAAGCTATACTTTAAAAACTAAGACTTGAATGAATTTTAAACTTCTCACTAACAACCATCCCAATAACAGCTCAGAATTACTAACTCCGGAGGAGGTATCCCCTTGTTTTCATAGTAAAAACAGGTGACCCAAGGGAACACCCTCCCCCCCCCCCCTTTTTCTTGCCCTGGGTCAAATAGCCCAGAGCGAAGAGGGCAGCCGAACGGAGACACTGCCGAAACAGACAGCCTACCTAGCTATAGTAGCAACTGTTAAGTGAATGACATTCTGAGCAGTAGATAATAGACCTAACAATAGAGGCCTCCAGAAATGGACTCGATATTTCTGAGATAAAATTCATGAATGGATGGCTGAGCGCAATGAGCAGCCTTCAAAAATCTATAATAGCAACACTATTAATGTAAGCCCAAGAAGTAGAAGAACTCTTACTTCATGAGCCGAAATCTTAAGCACAACTGCTAAGCCAATGATATACCATAAGCAGTACGCTAGTTAATAGAATCCATTAACAATAAAATGGAGCATAACGTCCTTCTACTAGACATCAAAGACAGAAGAAGCTTACGCCCTTGTAATAAACAGATATCTGTTTATAAATACATAAACTGTACCCGGAAAGAGTAAAGGCCTCTGCCCATACGAAGACGGAAGGACCTTAAAATAATAGGATCCGGATAAAAGGAGCCTAACTCTTATGCAACAATCCAACCTAAATAGTAACGGAAGTATTGATTCCGAAACTATGAAAGTGAAAATCATCCATCGATAGTGCATGAAACTCACTGACTCTACAGTAAAAGAGAAACCAACAGAATTACTGTCTAAAAGGTCAGAATTTGAAAACTACTGTTTCCAGAGGCTCAAATGATTACTTAGCTAAATAAGAACCGAAGTTAAAATCCGTATAGGAATTTAATCTAAAGATTCTAAGTCTATTTATCAAAAAGTTACTAACTGACTTAGATAAAGAGACAAAAGACTCAATTGTAAACTATCGTAGAGTGCATAGGTATGAGGTAACATAAACCTATAACCTAAATAACAACAGGCTGCAGTAGATCTTGTGAAACAAGTATACTAAAAAATAGCAATGAGTAGTATGGAGGGATCAACCATATGAACATAATGATCCCTACACCACGACGGAAGAGCCTCCACTTTAGTCGCATAGAATAGCGAAGAAGAGGATCTCCTATAGTAAGAAATCGCGTCCAAAGCTCGTCCAGTACAGTGCTTACAATGCAATACGGACCACACAACGGAATACATGAAGGTTGCAACCTTGCTGGTTGTGATAAAGATGACACGATTTACCCAGTGAAAAAAGATCCTCACATAGAGGAAGATTTCACGTTAAGATCCACAGTAGACAAGAGAGTAAATTACTCATGATCTCTGTGAAGATAGAGATGCTATCAACAGAAATGTATTGTGGTTGTTTATCTTAGCAATACCTGCTAAAACAACAGCGCCGGAGGATACGCGTATCCTATCATTCCGTCCTATAGATCAATAGAGCGTTAACAGTATTAGCTCAGAGATCTGGACAAGCCAACACATACGTCTGCAATTTATTAGCAAGCTGTGTCATAAATAAAACATCATTGGGCGCTCCCATAGATAGCAAATCTGAATGAATACTTGTTTGTTGAGAGTCCATTCTGACAGCAACAAGCGATCCGTAAGAGAACGGGAGTGCGATAAAACAATCAGACGACCCAGAATATGACGGACCAAAACTGAACTTGGTGTACTATAACCAACAGACGGATTCTTTCCATTAAATTGAATAACGGAAACGAAAGAGTGCCTCCCTGGTTCCGGAGATACGCCACTACTGTCGAATTAAAGGACAGGAATTTGGGCATGCGTTTCTGAATAATGTTCATGCAATGACATAAAGCAAGCCTAAAAAACATTATTCCGCGGAAGTTAAACTGATAGCTAAAAGACTGCGGAACCCAAAGACCCTGGCACTTCGAATCCGTAGGGATCAGTATATATCCCAATCTGTTTGACTGGCAACCGTCATAACAGCCACACTCGGGTCCGGCAACTGCGGCGGCACTCTCTGAGTCAACCACCGAATGTTTGCCCCAGTCTGAATCTCTTGTAACACTAGATAGACAAGAGAATGTATAAATCAAGCAATTCATGGATTGCCGGAAAGTTGCCGTCGAAGAGAAGCTCCTCCGAGAACGAAGCGACTCTGAGAGAGTTCTTAACCTACTATCCACGCGTGGATGTAGCTAGGGCTGCATCACGTCTAACCAACTCCAATCAGCCACTGAAGGGCGGAGTTATACGTGAACAAACTACTGCCCTCAAAAGAAATTACATTGAGAATAATATCCCGTAAATCTTTTCTTGAAGACGTAATGATAACGCCTCAGTAAGGCGGATTACGTATAATAAAGCGTCTAAGTTAAGTCTACTATACATAATGTCGTTCCCAACATTGAAATTGGAAAAGACATAAACGGCGAAAAAGAATATATATGCAGTCTTTAATCACACCGTCTAGACGCGTATGAACTCTCAGTATGCCCTGCTCTGCCAAAATAAACTATATGTAAAAAAGATAAAATGGCAGAAATGAGCCACGCGGACAAGAAACTAAACTATCATGCTTAGTAGCAGGCTTGTATATATATATAAATATATAGCGTCGAAAAATAAAACACATGTTGTAATGACAATATTGGACTGCGTCGGTAAGTCAGGGACAAAGTCCCTGTACCGATCGAAAAATCCGAGTCCAATGATGCTATAAGTCTCTTATCCAAGATCGCAGCAATGAAGTCCGAAAAATAATCACTGGAAGAAATGCCAGAAGATATGAAAGGCATTTTCCGATACTACTAAAGGGAAAACTCGAAATCTTTCGAATCCCTTTCGCCATCCTGTCGGACCCTATAAAGCGTTCGGTCGTCCGTAGCTTGATGCAACCGCGGACCGCACCGACCCAGCGCCGTCGGATAATTCCTGATTCGACCGAGAAACTGTCAATTGCTGGGATGCTGCGAAACAACTGTGCTAACTCGGATAGCACGTCCGTCACTGAGGCCTGAGGAGCAGCGGTCTTACGATGCATTGCCGCAGGAAGCTCCGAGATCGTTACCCCGTGCATACTTCCAATATGCGAGCGAACGGAGTGTATAGGCCTCGTGTCCCTTGGCTACTGGATGGCGCGACCTATTCGCTGTGGAATCACTGAATGCCGAAACTGATCGGATACTCGAGGTCACGTAGCCAATGTGCGGTCGTGTGCCCTGCTGTGAGGATGAGGAAGCATTAAAGACAGTCTCTCGGACTGTCAATATAACGGAGCGTCCCGAGCAACGGACATATGCTCCGAATGTAAAATATCTGAACCACAACATGCGGTCCCCTATGTTGTTGGCTTCCTCCGATCTGTCCTCAATCTGCCGTCACTGGGTGAGTACTAAAGTAATTAAAGTGCTCGCATCACCCAAATCTCCTTCCTAGACCGCAACGGACGAACCCGGCAGCCGAACCATTCGATGAATGTACGCTACACCGGGTGAGCTAGCGAATGTCACTCCGTAAGCGATAGACATATTCCATGAGCACTTATTGCCGCTAACTCTTCATTAACTATGATGACAGAGGCACACTTTTGAAAGACATCTCCATAATTCTTCGAACAAGAAACCAGAAATGCTTGGATAGCAAGCATAAAATAATAATATATATATAGCGTCGTTCAATAATTCGAAAGTTTGTGTGACATTATTGGACTATGTCGGAACTGAGGGACGATGTCCCTGAACCGAACCAAAAATTTCTAAGTCCACCGACGCTATCGGTTTCTTATCCGGCATCGCAGCATATTTTGTTCCGAAAGGGAAAGCTTGAAATCCTCCGAATCCCTTTCGGTATCCCGTCGACCGGATGAAACTTTCGGACGTCCGTACCCGCTTCCGCGGAGCGTCCCGACCCAGCATCGTCGGATAAAATATATGCGACAGATTCAGTTGATGCTGGGATGCTGCGATAAACTGTGCTATTAAGGAAAGCACGTCCGTTCCCGAGGCCTGTGCAGTAGCGGACTTACGATGCATTGCCGCTGGAAGCTCCGTGTACGTTGACTCCCGCACACTTCCTATGCGAACGTCCGGAGTCTGCAGGCCTCGAGTCCCCGGCTACCGACCCAGCGCTGTCGGATAATTCTCGATCCGACACCATTTCTGTCGGCTGCTGGGATGCTGAGATAAGCTGTGCTATGTGCACAAGAATGTCCGGCGTCGAGACCTGCGGAGGCGCAGTCTATCGCTGCTTCGCCGAGGGCAGCTCCGCATCAGATGGCTCCCGCATACTTCCTATGCGAACGTCCGGAGTCCATCGGTCTCGAATCCCTGGCTGCCGGATGGTGTGACCTGGTCGCCGAAGAATCCTTGATCGGCGAAGCTGGTAATATATCGGCGGTCACGCAGCCAAGGTGCGGTCGTGTGCGCTGACGAGAAGAGGAAGCCTTAGCAGTCTCAGCGGACTGCCTATACAACGGAGCGTCCCGAGCGACGGACGTATGCTCCGCTAGCGACACATTTGTACCACAACATCTGGGGCCAGATGTTGTTGAACGAGAGAGGGGCCTCTCTCGCTTGCCGTCCGGATGGACCGGAACGAGCTATGAACCGGACTAAAAGGCTTCCTCCGTTCTCCCTCCGATCCGCCGTCACTGGGTGTGCATTAAGATAATTTTATAGTGCTCGCATCACCCCAAAATTCCTTCTAGACCGCAACGGACGAACCCGGCTGCCGAACCATTCGGTGAATGGACGCTACACCGGGCGAGCTAGCGGACGTCAAAGGCCGTCGAACCTACTAGGGTCCTCTTAGGCAATTGGCGTATTACATGAGCACTTTTCCGCTAGCCCTTCATTAATTGTGACGACGGAGGCACACTGTTGGAAGACATCACAGATACATCACCCTAATCTTGATCGTCTGAAATAGAAATTGATAAAGTAGAGTGACCCTGCGGGGAAAGGACCGGAGTGTCCAAATCCCCAACAACATACCGTGACATACGCTTCCCATATTGTCATCGAAATCATACGATACAGAACAGGAGTTAATGCGAGTACACTGACCACATATAGAATGATAATAAGGTCAGAGGAAGACTTCCTCTTAAAACAATTGATCAATATCCTTTCAATGTGAAAAGAAAACAAGTCCTGGTACTCGCACTAACCCCTGGCAAAATACATAATAATAATATGATCCATTAATATAGAAAAAATAATTGAAATCAAAATATTTTGAAAAAATATTTTTTCAGAACAGCCAAAGTTTCTGAAAAGTAACGTCGAGCCCCAATGGATCCCAAGCCTAAGTGTGGAAAAAAAATTTTAAAAATATTTTAAACAATTTATTCAACACTTACGAACAATAATAATGTATCTAGTTATGATTAAAATAACATAAAGATATTATTATTTAGAAATCCCCCCCTCACACAGAGGGCTGTTGTAAAAGTAAACAATGAGTGTAAAAACACTAAAATAAGACTCCAGGCACCCAGGCCCGAAATCAGTTACCAAAAATACACCATCTGATGCAAAACAGAGACTTCCAGGGAAGAAACTGCAGAACATCAGATGGTAGATGCAGAACACAATGCCTAACCACCCGTAGGTGAAGACGTAAACATGGGGAAAGAACAGAATTCATTCTGTTATTCAGCTAAAACTCCCAAGAAATTTTAGTAATAATAATTACATAAACTGTGCCAAAAGCATGGGAGAATAGCAAGGGGGAACTTAAAGGACAGGGAGAGAGGAAAAACACTTAAAAAAACAGTGTAACTAAATAATCAGAATGACAACAAAATGGCTGCTGCCTTGAAAATAGGTAACTTAACATAATTTCATTAAAAAATTTTAAGTTACAGCCCTGATAATATTCTGTCACACATTCTTTTCCTCTCCTCCTTTTCTATCCTCCTTAGAATCACCATTTCACTAATATTTATGTGTCTGGCATCATTTAAACTGAGATTTAAAAGCACAAAGATCAGTCAGATGTTAACTGATGAAGGGCCAAACTTAGAATGATAAATGGCGCCAATTTCGGAACGTCCTTGACACTGCGCATGCGCAGTAGGGGCGAAGTGTGGAGGGCCTTTCAGGACATGTTTTCTTTAGTTTTAGATGCAAATTTTGGGGATTGGGGGGCAAAATTTGTGTTTGGCCCTATATTTTAAGAGTTAGCACCAGCTATGTCTGGGTCATTGGTACAGTATAAAAATATATTCAGCGGTTCAGAAATTATGGCTTGGACAAACAAATATAAAAAATATCTTAAGATTTTCTTGATCCTGTGACCTGTGACCTTGACCCTGTGGATTTACAGACCGCAGAATAATTGATGACACACCGTCTATTGATAATACATATTGTTATGAAGTTTGGTGGAAAAATATTCAGCGGTTTAGAAATTATGGCTCGGACAAATAAAATGTTGACGACGGACGGACGGACGGACAGACGACGGACGAATCAGTATAAGAAAAGCTCTGCTGACTTTGTCAGCGGAGCTAACAATTACAGTGGAGCCCACTTAATTGGATATCTCTTAACTGAATAACCCTGTTAATTGAATATAATTTCCCAATACAAAACCATTTACCATACCTCCGGCACAAATTTGACCTGTTAATTGAATATAGATTATAGAGTAAATTCCTGTTAACTGAATAAACAATCTTGTAACCTGCCAAGAAATCACCCTGACTCTCCCCAGTTTTGCTTTGTTTATGGACCTATTTGGCCTCAGAACATCCAATACAGGCATTTAATCTATTATATCTTGTTTGACAGAGCTCATGGAGCTCTGTCAAACAAGATATAATAGAAGAAATGCTAAGTTTATCTCTAGAATATAGAAAAGTGACACAATCACTGTTAATTGAATACTGTTACTTGAATAATTTTCATTGCCAAAGTGGCTATTCAATTAACAGGGTTCCACTGTAGTAAAATGTATAAAGAGTACAAAATTGCTTAAAAGATTACATATATTATCATACCATCATCACTTCCATTATTTAATAAAAAAAACACTTACTGCAAGGGCGAGATCATCATTCCATCTGGAGAGACTGAAGATTAAGTTGCAAGACTGTCGAATATTAATACTATCACGCAACTGACTGAACAAGAATGGAAATCCCTGAAAGCAAAGAATCATTATATAATACCAAGTGTATTTCATTATATTTAGCATGCTGTTGAAGGTTAGTTATCTCGATTTATACAGTTAACAGAAAACACATTTTTAATCTTTAGGAACCAATGATGCACTAATGTCATCAACAAAGAAACACTTATTTACAATAGTCAACACAGCCAACAGAATTTTCAAGCACTTTTGAGAACCTTTGCATAAAATTATTTTAATGAGGCCACACAAGTCGATCTTTTGTTTCTTAGGCCATTATTTGTAAGATTGCATGCGGGCGAGCAGTTTTTTATTTTATTTTTTATCTCTCTAATTATTTCTTTGCCATCAAAAGTTCATGTTCTTGGTTTATGTTTTAGGCCTCATAATCTACGGAATAGCATGGGAGGTGGTGTATTTCATGCCTTGAGTGCAAAAAGGCTTTGCAATACTAAAACATTGCAAAGCCTTCTTGCACTCAAGGGACAAATTTATCATTTTTTTTTTAACTTTGGGAAAATATCAGACATAAACCATTTAATTTTGTTTTTTAAAGTTTACAATGATTATAAAAGGAGAGCATGTGCCAACCAAATGGACCATGCAGGGGAGGGGGGGGGAAATAGATTTTTAATTTTTTTAGGCCTCATCTCTGATCTCTGATGCTTGGATACATATCAGAAATTTACAGCTTAGTCTTTTTCTCTAAAAAATTCATTCAAAACTATTAATACCAGCACCTCCATATGAACTATTTTATTTATTGGAGTTTTAACAACACTTTCAACAGCCAAGGTTATTTCATATCAACCTGTTTTACTGGTGGATGAAAGTGGAGTATTCAGAAAGAACTACTGAACAACAGTGAGTAACTATCCGACTCTCCAACTTACTAATCCAGCCCAAACAGAGCTATCACTGATTGATTGACTGAGGGTATGAGTACCAACAATATGCAGTATGCTTAACACACTGCCATCATGCTCGCACCTGGGCAAATGGACAATGATTCTTGGAAAGCTCTCGAAGCAAGCTACCCATCATGTGTCAGGTGCAGGTATTATTTTACTGCATAAAAAACACAATTTACACCCTAAAATCGCACATTTTCAGCAGCTTAGACCTATTAAAAAAAATTTGTTTAATTTGTTTCTCAGGCAATTTTCCCCAAATTTTATGAGGGAGGAGGCTATTTTTTGTGGTTAATCAACAACACATACTGATAATAGTTGGAATTATTAATTTAACTCCCTACAATATTCTGTGGAAAAAACAATGTTTAACAATATTTCCAGCAGTGAAAAGTTCCCACACTGCAGTGACAAATTTAATCAACTATAAAGTGCAAAATAGTTTTGTTGAAGAGATTTCCAGATAAAAAAAGAGTGATAAGACAGATTTTTTTTAAATAGCCTTATATATACTCATTTTTACCAAAACAAGACCAGCAAAATTTAAGTGTTGAAACGATTAATCAATGAACCAGTGCGTGAATGGTTACAAACTTTTTCCAGTTACAATTTTCCTTTCGCTTAATAGCTCATTCCTGACAGAAGTCTGGAAAATCTTTTGTGTTAGTGGACTCAGATATGGGGAAATACGCAGAATGTAACTTACAAATTTTGCGTAAAATACATGGTTCTGACAGAATGTAACTTCAGGGTTCTTGCAGGCAAGGACTAGTAAAATTCAAGGCTATTCAAGGCAGTTTCTCGATATATTTCAGCAATTTTACAAGGTCTTTCAATATCCAAATTCAAGAATTTTCAAGGCCTTGCATTCACTAGTCCTAACTAGGACCTCCAGTCATTACCCCATCCTTCCACTTCCCTACAATAGCTAAATTCACCAATAATTTTCAAGGCCCTGTGTTGCCCTGTCCTAACTAGAACCTCAAATCATTACTCCATTCTCCCACTTCCCGACAAGGGAAGAAGGAGGAAGGGGTAAGGGCTGGAGGGACCTTGTTAGGACCATGCTTTTACAAACTCTGGCATATAAAACTATATAGTTATGATTACTTGATTCGTCGGAATTTCCATTTCAAGGCTTTTCAAGGCCACGACACATTTTCCTGGATTTCCTTTTTCCCTCAAGGCTTTGAGTGACCCTTAGTCAAATTTAACTGCTCCTTGAATCCAAGGCCCCAAGGGAACCCTGAACATTTGAAAATCTTGCATAAAATACTAAGGCCTGCTCATCAAAAAAAGGAAAAACATAATGATTTTAATAATTTTCCTGCACTCAAAATACTTAGTAGCACTATTAGAAAATAGGGCATTAATAACATATAACACCCATAACACAAAAAAGCAAAAATATCCTAATTATCCCACCAAATACATTTGGTCATTTTGTGGATATATTCAAATGATTTGAGACAGTGTGTATGTCATAAGAACCAATAATAAGACAACTCATCATTCTAAATAAGGCTAAAAGAAAGTAGAAATCAGTTTCTCATGTCCTCACACATTGTCATTTTGGCTGTCACATGGTCTCTTAAAACATAAAGCAATCCAAGTTCATGAACTGCTACAGGAAAAGAAATAAAAATTAAAAAACATGAGGCCCCAGGGTGCCTGAGGGCGCCCACCTGACATGGTAGCCTAATATCAACCCAGGGAATTGATTTCAACAAGTTGCATTTGCCCCTCCTAAGAAAAGCTTATACCAAATATCCAAAGATTCTGACCAGTGGATCTAAAAAAAAAGATTTTTAAAGAATATTCCTCATATTGAACTAAGTAATAATTTGGGGTCCGACAGCCCAAATATGAACCCAGGTACTTGGCTTGAACAAACTTGAATCTCACCTCTAGTGGGATGCTGTATACCAAATATCAAAAGATTCTGACTGGTGGATGTGAAGAAGAAGATTTTTGAAGAATATTCCTCATATTGAGCTAAGTTATAATTCAGGCTCTCACAGGAAGCCCAAATATGAACCAAGGGACTTGGCTTGAACAAACTTGAATCTCACCCCCCTAAGGATGCTGCATACCAAATATCAAAGTATTCTGACTACTGGATCTGAAGAAGAAGATTTCGAAGAAAATTCCTCATTTTCAACTAAGTTATAATTCGGGCTCCCACAGTGAGCCCAAATATGAACCCAGGGACTTAGCTTCAACAAACTTGAATCTCACCCTCTAAGGATGCTGCATGCCAAATATAAAAACATTCTGACCGCTGAATCTGAAGAAGATTTTTAAAGAAAAATTCCTCATATTGAACTAAGTTATAATTCGGGCTCCCATAGGGAGCCCAAATATGAACCCAGGGACTTGGCTTGAACAAACTTGAATCTCACCCCCCAAAGCATGCTGCATACCAAATATCAAAAGATTCTGATTGGTAGATCTGAAGAAGATTTTTAAAGAATATTCCTCATACTGCACTAATTTAAACCTTTGGTCTCCCATAGAGAGCCCAAATATTGACCCAGGGATTTGATTTCAATAAACATGTGAAACAATCTTTCAAAGATGTTATATGTGAAATTTAAAAGCTTTGGAGCAGTGGTTTGGGAGAAAAGTAGTCTTAAATGTTTTCCCATTACCCAGTGTTCAAAAATGCTGACTCAGCACTTTTTCAAAGTCCCCAAAAAGTACCCCATGATAAAACCGATAGCAATTTTTTTTTACCATTCCATTCTGTTGGTCCTAAGGAAGCTTCACACCAGATAAGAATTCTCAGTGCCACATAGTTTTGGAGATATGGGCATTTTAATTTTTTTCTATTTTTAGCTCTAGCGGTTCCAATGGGGCAACGGAAAAACATTTTTTTCGCATAAATTAAGTACTTATGACCCAATAAGCCCTCATATCAAATTTGGTTCAAATATGCCTCTCGGTTTGGAAACTTAAAAAATTTACAGTAATTTATATATTTTTTATACTTACCAATGACCCAGACATAGCTGGTGCTAACTCTCAAAAATATAGGGCCAAACACAAATTTTGCCCCCCAATCCCCCAAATTTGCATCTAAAACCAAAGAAAACATGTCCTGAATGGCCCTCCATACTTCACCTCTACTGCGCATGCACAGTGTCAAGGACGTCCCGAAATTGGCGCCATTAATCATTCTTACCAACAGTGCCTGGTAAGCGCTATGTCCTCAGCGGGGAGGTATGAGTTCCCAACTCCTGGGAGGGCCATCCCCGTCTGGGTCATTGGTAAGTATAAAAAATATATAAATTACTATAAATTTTTTAAGATTTTTAGACTGTACCAATGACCCAGACATAGCTGAATAGTAAAAAGGCTGGAGGGCCCAGGACATAGAGGAAAATCCAATAAGCTCAACTATATAAATAGAGTCATCTCCTGTAGGAGAAAAGGAGAAATAGGCTTCACGTGTATCTTTCTTATTTATGACAAATTAGAAAGACACAATACCTTTTATAATTGAGCATGATAACATCCATGTTCTCTATTAATATCCAGTATAATTCGTATACTAATTATATTTAAAGTAAGCCCATAAATAAAGTTAGTCCAAAGAATTGAGACTCTTTATACTCTTTTAAAAGTGTCCGAGGATAGTATAACATCCGTTTGACACATGACATATACAATTGCTATACTTTAAAACTATGACATGAATGAATTTAAAAACCTATCTTTCACTTAAGAAACCAGCCCAGAAATACTAACTCCGGAGGAGGTATCCCCTTGTTTTCATAATAAAAACAGGTGACCCAAGGGAACACCCTCCCCCCCCCCCCCCCTTTTTCTTGCCCTGGGTCAAATAGCCCAGAGCGAAGAGGGCAGCAGGACGGAGTCACTGCCGGAACATAAAGCCTACATAGCTATAGTTGCAATTGTTAAGTGATCGACTTTCTGAGCAGGTGATAATGCACCTAAACAATGCAGGTCTCCAGAAATGGATACAATATTTCTGAGATAAAAATTTGTGAATGTGGATGGTTGAGACCAATATGCAGCTTATTTAATCTATAATAGTAAAACTATACGTCAGGCCAAGATGTAGAAGAGCTCTTACTTCATGAGCCGAAATCTTAAGCACAGACTGCTGAGTTAAGGATAGATTATCCTAAGCAGTACCGATAGTTAACTGAATGCATTAAGTAATAGAATGGACCGTAATGACCCTTCTATTAGGCATCAGAGCCAGAAGAAGCTTTACGTCCTACTGATAAACTGAGATCTGTTAATAAATACATAAAGGTCTATCCGGATAGAGTAAAGGCCTATGCCCGCTCGAAGACGGAAGGACCTTAAAAACAATAGGTTCTGGATATCATTAGGAGCCTGATTCTTAACCAAAAATACAACATTAGTAGTAAAGGTAATAGAGTTCCCGATACTACGAAAGTGAGAATCGTCCACCGATAGTGCATGAAGCTCACTGACTCTTCAGCAGAAGAGAAAGCTAAGAGAATCGCTGCCTTAAAAGACCAGAATTTGAAACTGCTGTCTCAAGGATTCAAATGGTTGCTTTAGTTAATAAGAACCCAAGCTAAATTCCGAATAGGAATTAATCTAACGATTCTAGGTCTCTTATCGAAAAGTTTCAAACTAACTTAGATAAAGAGACATTAGGCTCCATTGTAAACTATCATGGTGTGCATAGGTATCAGATAACATAGACCTATAACCTATAAAAGTAACTGGCTGCAGTTGATCTCGTCAAACAAGTATACTAGAAAGTTTGCAATGTCTGGTATGGAGGAATCAAAAATATCAACATAAAGATCCCTACACCAACGACGGAAGACCCTCCACTTTAGCCACATAGTATAGCAAAGAGGAGGTCCTTCTACAGTTAGGAATCGCGTCCACTGCTGGTCCTATACAGTGCTTGCTATGCAAGAAGGACCACACAACGGAATACGTGAAGGTTGAGACCTTGCGGGTTGTGATAGAGTTGACACGATTTCCCCAGCGAAAAAAGATCCTCTCGTGGAGGAAGTTTCTGCTGTAAGTCCCACAGTAGACATCTAAGTAAATTTATCCACCGTCTCTGTGGGACAGAGATGCTACCAACAGAATTGTATTGTGAATGAATAAATGCTAGCAATACTTGCTGAATCAACAGCGATGGAGGATACGCATATCCTATCATAGCGTCCTACTAGATCGATAGAGCGTTAACTACATATGCTCAGGGATCCGGACACGGTGACACATACGTCTACAATTGATTGGAGAGTTGTGTCGCAAATAAATTATCACTGGGCGCTCCCATTGATAGCAAATCTGACTGAATACTTGTTTGCTGATAGTCCATTCCGACGGCAACAAACGACCCTTATGTGAAAGGGAGTCTGCTAATACGATTCGACAACCGAGAATATGACAAACCGAAACAGAACTTGGTGTTCTATAACAAACAGAAGGATTCTTTCCGTTAAAATTAATAACGGAACCGAATGAGTGCCTCCCTGGTTCCGGATATACGCAACTACTGTCGTATTATCGGACAGGATTGAACATGCGTTTCTGAATAAAATTCATCCAATGACGTAGTGCAAGCCAACATAATATTCTTCCTTGGAAGTAAGGAGCTTGCCTAAAAACTGCGGAACCCAAAGACCCTGGCACTTTGAATCCGTTGGGATCAAAATTGTGTCCCAACCTGTTTGACTGACATCCGTCATAATCGAAAAACTCGGATCCGGCAACTACAGAAAAACTCTCTGAGTCAACCACTGAATGTTTGCCCACGTCTGAATCTCTTGTTACACTTGATAAACAAGAGAACGTGTATATCGAGCAATTCAAGATTGCTGAAAGGTTGCCGTCGACGAGAAGCTTCTCGAGACTGAAGCGACTCTGAGAGAGTTCTTCACCTTACTATCCATGTGTGTGGATGTAGCTAGGGCTGCGTCACGTCTAACCAACTCACGGTTGCCACTGAAGGGCGGAGTTATACGTGGAAAAACTACTGCCCCTGAAAGAAATCTCATTGAGGATCATATCCTGGAATTCTTTCTGTTGAAGACGTAATGATAAACGTCTCAGTAAGGTGGTATACGTATGATAAAGCGTCTAAGTTAAGTCTATTATACATCATTGTCGTTTCCAACATCGTGGTTGGAATTGACATAGACGGCGAAAAAGATAATTAGCAGTCTTCAGTCTCGCCGTCTTAGACGCAAAGGAACTCTCGGTAAGCCCAGTTCTGCCAATAAACAATTATTTCCTAGAATTCACGAAAGGCAGAATAGAGCATTGCGGACAAGAAACTGTACTAGCATGTTGATAGCAAGCTTATATATATATAGCGTCGTTCAATAATTCAAATGTTCTAAAGACATTATTGGACTGTGTCGGCAACTCAGGGACAATGTCCCTGACCCGATCCAAAACTCCGTGTCCATATAGTCTCTTATCCAGCATCGCAGCAATGTAGTCCGACGGAACAACCTCTGGAAGATAATGCCGGAAGAAAGGTATGGCAGCTTCTGTTGTTCTGAAAGGGAAAGTTCGAAATCATCCGAATCCCTTTCGCCATCCTGTCGGACCCTATGAAATATTCGGTCGTCCGTACCTGATGCAACAGCGGAGCGTACCGACCCATCGCTGTCGGATTATTCCTGATCCGACCAAGAATCTGTCGTTTGCTGGGATGCTACGATAAGCTGTGCTATTTTGGATAGCCCGTCCGTCACTGAGGCCTGTGGAGAAGCGGTCTTACGATGCATTGCCGCTGGAAGCTCCGCGTTTGTTACCCTGTGCATACTTCTATTATGCGAGCGACCGGAGTGTGCAGGCCTCGTGTCCCTTGGCTACCGGATGGCATGACCTGTTCGCCATGGAATCACTGAATGCCGAAGCTGGCCGGATATTCAAGGTCACGTAGCCAATGTGCGGTCGTGTGCGCTGCTGTGAGGATGAGGAAGCATTATCGACAGTCACTCGGACTGTCTATATAATGGAGCGTCCGGAGTGGCGGACATACGCTCCGAAGGTGAAATGTCTGTACCACAACATCCGGTCCCATGTTGCACGAGAGAGGGACCTCTCTCGCTCGCCGCCCAGACGGACCGGACGAGCTAGGAATCGGACTAACAGGCTTCCTCCGATCTCTCCTCTAATCCGTCGTCACTGGGTGTGTACTAAAGACTATTCTAGTGCTCGCATCACCCAAATCTCCATCCTAGACCGCGACTGCCGAACCATTCGATGAATGGACGCTACACCGGGTGAGCTAGCGAATGTCAACTCCGTCGATCCTACTAGGGACCTCTTAGGAGATTGACGTAATCCATGAGCACTAATTGCCGCTAGCTCTTCATTAACTATGACGACAGAAGCACACTTTTGAAAAACATCTCAGTAATTTTGCGAACAAGAAACCAGATATGCTTGTACATAGCAAGCATATAAAAAATATATATAGCGTCGTTCAATAAATCGAACGTATCCGAGACCTTATTGGACTGTGTCGGAACTGAGGGACGATGTCCCTGAACCGAACCAAAAATTTCTAAGTCCACCGACGCTATCAGTTTCTTATCCGGTATCGCAGCATTCTGGTCCGACGAAGAACCTCTAGAAGAAGAAGTCGGATGAGATATACAGCAGCTTATGTTGTTCCGAAAGGGAAAGCTCGAAAACCTCCGAATCCCTTTCAGCATCCCGTCGGACCAAATGAAATTTTCAGACGTCTGCACCAGATGCTTCCGCGGAGCGTCCCGACCCAGCGTCGTCGGATATTATATTATGCGACAGAGATTCTGTCGTTGCTGCGATAAGTTGTGCTATTTGGGATAGCACGTCCATCACCGAGGCCTGTGCAGAAGCGGTCTTACGATGCTTTGCCGCTGGAAACTCCGTGAACGTTGACTCCCGCATACTTTCTTATGCGAACGTCCGGAGTCTGCAGGCCTCGTGTCCCTGGCTATCGGATGGCGTGACCTGGTCGCCGAGGATTCTCTGATTGGCGAAGTTGACTGGATATCAGAGGTCACGTAGCCAAGGTGCGGTCGTGTGCGCGGCCATGAGAATGAGGAAGCCTTATTGACAGTCTCTCCGGACTGTCTATATAACGGAGCGTCCCGAGCGGCGGACGTATGCTCCGAATGCGATACATTTTGTACCACAACATCTGGGGCCAGATGTTGAAGTACGAGAGAGGGGCCTCTCTCTCTCGCAGCCCGGATGGGCCTGGACGAGCTATGAACCAGACTAAAAGGCTTCCTCCGTTCTCCCCTCTAATCCGTCGTCACTGGGTGTACACATGGATGTTTATAGTGCTCGCATCACCCAAAACTCCTTTCTAGACCGCAACGGACGAACCCGGCTGCCGAACCATTCGATGAATGGACGCTACACCGGGCGAGCTAGCGGACGTCAAAGGCCGTCGAACCTACTAGGGTCCTCTTAGGCAATTGACGTATTACCTGAGCACTTTTCCGCTAGCTCTACATTAATTGTGACAACGGAGGCACACTTTTTGGAAGACATCACCCTGATCATGATCGTCTGAAATAGAGATTGATAAAGTAGAGTGACCTTGTGGGGAAAGGACCGGAATGGCCAATTCCCAACTAACATACCGTGACACACGCTTTCCATGTTGTCATCGTAATCAACACATACAGAACAAGAGTTAGTGCGAGTACACTGACTACATTATACAATGATTATGAAAGTCAGAGGAAGATTTCCTCTTATTACAATTGAACAATATCCTTTCAATGTGAAAAGAAAACAAAGTCCTAGTACTCGCACCAACCCCTGACAATCAAAATACATAATAACAAGATCCATTAACATAGAAAAAATAATTGAATCAAAAACTTTTGAAAAAATATTTTTTCAGAACAGCCAAAGTTTCTGAAAAGTAACGTTGAGCCCCAATGGATCCCAAGTCTAAGTGTGGACAAAAATTCTAAAAATATTTTAAACAATTTATGCAACACTTACGAACAATAATAATGTGTCTAGTTATGATTAAATTAACATCAAGATATTATTTTCAAGAAATCCCCCCTCACACAGAGGGCTGTTGGAAATGTAAACAATAAGTGTAAAAACACTAGATCAAGACTCCAGGCACCCTGGCCCGAAATCAGTTACCAAAAATACACTATCTGATGCAAAACAGAGACTTCCAGGGAAGAAACTGCAGAACATCAGATGGTAGATGCAGAACACTACGCCTAACCACCCATAGGTGAAGACGTAAACATGGGGAAAAGAACAGAATACATTCTGTTATCCAGCTAAAACTCCCAAGAAATTTTAGTAATAATATTACAGAAAATATGCCAAAAGCATGGGAGAATAGCAAGAGGGGACTTAAAGGAAAGGGAGAGAGGAAAACACTGAATAAGCAGTGTAATCTTGATACCAAGAATGACCACAATAGGCAGTTGCCTCGAAAATAGGTAACTTAACATAATTTGATCAAAAAAATTTAAGTTACAGCCCTGATTATTTTCTGTCAGTCATTTTTCCTCTCCTCCTTCTATATCCTCCTTAGAATCACCATTTCACTAATATTTATGTGTCTGGCATCATTTAAACTGAGATTTACAAGCACAAAGATCAGTCAGATGTTAACTGATGAAGGGCCAAACTAAGAATGATTAATGGCGCCAATTTCGGGACGTCCTTGACACTGCGCATGCGCAGTAGAGGTGAAGTATGGAGGACCATTCAGGACATGTTTTCTTTGGTTTTAGATGCAAATTTTGGGGATTGGGGGGCAAAATTTGTGTTTGGCCCTATATTTTTGAGAGTTAGCACCAGCTATGTCTGGGTCATTGGTACAGTATAAAAATATAGAAATTTTGGGCGGGGCGAAAATTCTTGCCCCTCCCAAAACGAAGGCAAATATAGCTCCTCGAACTTCTCTTGAACAAATCAGAGTCTACACCTCAAAAGGAAGCTACACACCAAATTAATATCAAGTCTCTGCTACTGCTGATTCATGAGAATATTTTTTAAGATTTAAGCACACTTTTTGGGCGTGACCCAACTGATGGGCGAGGCAGCTTGATTTGAACAAAATCAAAATGCGATATCATGACTAACTATTATCTCAAATATCAATTAAATTGGTTCAGCAGTTTGGGAGGAGAAGACACAAACACCATGTTCACGGACGACGGAAAGTGAGTGATCACTATAGCTCCCCTGACTTAAAGTCAGGCGAGCTGAAAACCAAAAAAAACACCTGTCCACATGCATTAAAAAAAAAGATTTGAGAAACAGAGATCGATCTAGTTTGTGTGGCCTAACAAGACTGTTTAATAAAAAAGAAAATGATCTAAACTCACCTTCCCACCAATAATGGCATGATAGTCCCTTTCTGATAGCTGTAAATTGTTGTCTTCTCCTCTTGCCTTCTCCACTAGTAATGCTATCAAGGCAATCATTTTTTCCAGCGATAAAGGCTTGTATGCATCATCTGTTAATGTTATCACCTCCTCTTCTTCTTCATCCTCATCAGACAGTATTTCAACCTAGAACAAGTATCATGTCTTAGTAGATCGATAATTGATTGTTTTTCCTTCAATACATTCTACTATACAGACATCATCTCTTTACAGTAGCCATGATCTGGGTGGATAACAAGTTTGGGTAAGGGTTCTCGATTTGAGCGCAGCATTTGATACCATTGATCACATTGTGCTACTACACTTTCTGGAAAAGAGGGTCAGAATTGGAGGGACCTCACTTGACTGGTTCAGGTCGGATCTCTCACACTGCACACTGAAAACAACTATCAAGGGTGTGGTGTCAGAGGAGCTACCGCGAAATTTTTTAGTGTACCACAGGGATCTGTGCTTGGCCCGGCTTTATGCAATCTATGTTTTGCTGCTAGGAGACATCATTTGCCAATATGGGCTAAATGTTAATTTTTACGCTGATGATATGCAACACTTGATAATGATATAATTATACATTATAATTATAATTGTATACTTCAGTCCCATAAATGAGAGACAGGCCTCCTTGGAAAACTGCATATCTGATAACAAATCCTGGATGATAATGAACTATTTAAAACCGAATGCTGAAAAAACTGAAGTAATTTACATCAGGCTTTCAAACCAACTCTCAAAATTGTCAAATACTAATTTTAATGGTCATGTGATCTCCCCTTCAGCTGTCGTACAGAACCTGGGATATTTCATGGATGGGAATCTAGCTAGTGACAATCATGTCACACAGGTATCCCATAGCTCATACCACCATTTACACAATATCAGCAGGGTTTGCTCCGTTGTGGATTGGGGGACCGCAAACTATTAGTTCAAGTGTTTGTCACAAGCAGATTAGATTATTGTAACTTTCTATTTGGATGTGAGCAGCCCAACATTAAGAAGCTGCAACTTATTCAGTGCAGCAAGAATTATTACCAGACAATGGAAATCATGCCATATTACCCCACCCCACTCCTCCCTCATCTACACTGGCCACCAGTTGAAGAAAGGATGGAGTGTAAGATGCTCCTTCGGACATTCAAAGCCCTGAATGGTCTGGCTCCTGATTATCTGAGCAGACTGGTATAAAGGTATGTACCATCTTGATTCCTCCGGTCAACAACTTCGAACTTCGTAAAACAAACCAGGCGGCCTCACAACGGCAGGCAATCGTGCATTTTCCATGGCGAGTCTCTTTCTTTGGAATTGGCTGCCCGACCACCTTAAGGCACCAGTTGCTGGAAAGCTTAAAAAAATGTACTAAAAACCCACCTCTTCATCCGATTTTTTCGGTGTGCATTAGTAGTATATTCTCCCCCCCCCCCCCCCTGTTCCATATAACACATTTGCTATATACTAACAGAGCATTGCAAAGCCTGAGAGCGCATAATTGTTTTGCAGATTCATGGCTCTAAACTGTATTTATTTATTTACTTACATGTCTGCAAGATGCCTGACATTAAAAAGCATTAGATCCCAAAGGCAAGGAAAAATGTACAGCACATAGAATTGATTTGGTAACCCAACACCAAACCCACAACAGTCACCAGGGTCCCCAAATTCCAAGGATGTTATCAAATTAGACAGCCAAATATATAGTTTGGTTTGGGTTTTTTTTGTGCCTTTCCACTAATTTCATAAGACATGATTTGATCTGGTGATTTTGATAAACAATTTAAGTCTACGTCATATGGATTTGCAGTTATTTCTAAGCAAGTACTGCTTAGAAACAACTCCCTTGATGAGGTAGTTATTTTATCAGTTGGGACTTAAGCCATCACAGTTGGAAACTAGAAAAATTGTGAGCACTGCTCACTAAATGATACCACCCACTCCCATCAAGAAACATTTTACAACAGTAAAAGTGTGTTTAATGTAGCGGATAGCAGGAGTGTACCCCCCTAAAGCATCACAACAATTTGGCTAAGTTCATTTCGCCCTTTGGGAAAGAGTAAAAAGTTAAAAAATTTATAGTAATTTATATATTTTTTATACTTACCAATGACCCAGACATAGCTGGTGCTAACTCTTAAAATATAGGGCCAAACACAAATTTTGCCCCCCAATCCCCAAAATTTGCATCTAAAACTAAAGAAAACATGTCCAGAAAGGCCCTCCACACCTCGCCCCCACTGCGCATGCGCAGTGTCAAGGACGTTCCGAAATTGGCGCCATTTATCATTCTAATAACCAGTGCCTGGTAAGCGCTATGTACTCAGCGGGGAGGCAAGAGTTCCCAACTCCTGGGAGGGCCATCCCCGTCTGGGTCATTGGTAAGTATAAAAAATATATAAATTACTATAAATTTTTTAACATTTTTATACTGTACCAATGACCCAGACATAGCTGAATAGTAAAAAGGCTGGAGGGCCAAGGACATAGAGCAAAATGGAATACGCTCAATAAAATAAAATAGAGTCATCCCCTGTAGGGAAAAGAAGTAATAGGCCTTACATGTATCTTTCTTATTTATGATAAATTAGAAAGATACAACACCTTCCAAAAATTGAGCTTCATACATCCATGTACTCTATTAATATCCCATAATCCTTATACTAATAATTTTTAAAGTAAGCCAATAATAAAGTAAGTCTAGAGAATAGAGACTCTTATACTCCTAAAAGTGTGTGAGAATTGCATAATCATGTCCGTTGACATATGCAATATTCAAAAGCTATACTTTAAAAACTAAGACTTGAATGAATTTTATAAACTTAAACTTCTCACTAAACAACCATCCCAATAACAGCTCAGAATTACTAACTCCGGAGGAGGTATCCCCTTGTTTTCATAGTAAAAACAGGTGACCCAAGGGAACACCCTCCCCCCCCCCCCCCCTTTTCTTGCCCTGGGTCAAATAGCCCAGAGCGAAGAGGGCAGCCGAACGGAGATACTGCCGAAACAGACAGCCTACCTAGCTATAGTAGCAACTGTTAAGTGAATGACATTCTGAGCAGTAGATAATAGACCTAACAATAGAGGCCTCCAGAAATGGACTCGATATTTCTGAGATAAAATTCATGAATGGATGGCTGAGCGCAATGAGCAGCCTTCAAAAATCTATAATAGCAACACTATTAATGTAAGCCCAAGAAGTAGAAGAACTCTTACTTCATGAGCCGAAATCTTAAGCACAACTGCTAAGCCAATGATATACCATAAGCAGTACGCTAGTTAATAGAATCCAATAACAATAAAATGGAGCGTAACGTCCTTCTACTAGACATCAAAGACAGAAGAAGCTTACGCCCTTGTAATAAACAGATATCTGTTTATAAAAACATAAACTGTACCCGGAAAGAGTAAAGGCCTATGCCCATACGAAGACGGAAGGACCTTAAAATAATAGGTTCCGGATAATAGGAGCCTAACTCTTATGCAACAATCCAACCTAAATAGTAACGGAAGTATTGATTCCGAAACTATGAAAGTGAAAATCATCCATCGATAGTGCATGAAACTCACTGACTCTACAGTAAAAGAGAAACCAACAGAATTACTGTCTAAAAGGTCAGAATTTGAAAACTACTGTTTCCAGAGGCTCAAATGATTACTTAGCTAAATAAGAACCGAAGTTAAAATCCGTATAGGAATTTAATCTAAAGATTCTAAGTCTATTTATCAAAAAGTTACTAACTGACTTAGATAAAGAGACAAAAGACTCAATTGTAAACTATCGTAGAGTACATAGGTATGAGGTAACATAAACCTATAACCTAAATAACAACAGGCTGCAGTAGATCTTGTGAAACAAGTATACTAAAAACTAGCAATGCGTAGTATGGAGGGATCAACGATATGAACATAATGATCCCTACACCACGACGGAAGAGCCTCCACTTTAGTCGCATAGAATAGCGAAGAAGAGGATCTCCTATAGTAAGAAATCGCGTCCAAAGCTCGTCCAGTACAGTGCTTACAATGCAATACGGACCACACAACGGAATACATGAAGGTTGCGACCTTGCTGGTTGTGATAAAGAGGACACGATTTACCCAGTGAAAAAAGATCCTCACATAGAGGAAGATTTCACGTTAAGATCCACAGTAGACAAGAGAGTAAATTACTCATGATCTCTGTGAAGATAGAGATGCTATCAACAGAAATGTATTGTGGTTGTTTATCTTAGCAATACCTGCTAAAACAACAGCGCCGGAGGATACGCGTATCCTATCATTCCGTCCTATAGATCAATAGAGCGTTAACAGTATTAGCTCAGAGATCTGGACAAGCCAACACATACGTCTGCAATTGATTAGCAAGCTGTGTCATAAATAAAACATCATTGGGCGCTCCCATAGATAGCAAATCTGACTAAATACTTGTTTGTTGAGAGTCCATTCTGACAGCAACAAGCGACCCGTAAGAGAACGGGAGTGCGATAAAACAATCAGACGACCCAGAATATGACGGACCAAAATTGAACTTGGTGTACTATAACCAACAGACGGATTCTTTCCATTAAATTGAATAACGGAAACGAAAGAGTGCCTCCCTGGTTCCGGAGATACGCCACTACTGTCGAATTAAAGGACAGGAATTTGGGCATGCGTTTCTGAATAATGTTCATGCAATGACATAAAGCAAGCCTAAAAAACATTATTCCGCGGAAGTTAAACTGATAGCTAAAAGACTGCGGAACCCAAAGACCCTGGCACTTCGAATCCGTAGGGATCAGTATATATCCCAATCTGTTTGACTGGCAACCGTCATAACAGCCACACTAGGGTCCGGCAACTGCGGCGGCACTCTCTGAGTCAACCACCGAATGTTTGCCCCAGTCTGAATCTCTTGTAACACTAGATAGACAAGAGAATGTATAAATCAAGCAATCCATGGATTGCCGGAAAGTTGCCGTCGAAGAGAAGCTCCTCCGAGAACGAAGCGACTCTGAGAGAGTTCTTAACCTACTATCCACGCGTGGATGTAGCTAGGGCTGCATCACGTCTAACCAACTCCAATCAGCCACTGAAGGGCGGAGTTATACGTGAACAAACTACTGCCCTCAAAAGAAATTACATTGAGAATAATATCCCGTAAATCTTTTCTTGAAGACGTAATGATAACGCCTCAGTAAGGCGGATTACGTATAATAAAGCGTCTAAGTTAAGTCTACTATACATAATGTCGTTCCCAACATTGAAATTGGAAAAGACATAAACGGCGAAAAAGAATATATGCAGTCTTTAATCACACCGTCTAGACGCATATGAACTCTCGGTATGCCCTGCTCTGCCAAAATAAACTATATGTAAAAAAGATAAAATGGCAGAAATGAGCCACGCGGACAAGAAACTAAACTATCATGCTTAGTAGCAGGCTTGTATATATATATATATAATATATAGCGTCGAAAAATAAAACACATGTTGTAATGACAATATTGGACTGCGTCGGTAAGTCAGGGACAAAGTCCCTGTACCGATCGAAAAATCCGAGTCCAATGACGCTATAAGTCTCTTATCCAAGATCGCAGCAATGAAGTCCGAAAAATAATCACTGGAAGAAATGCCAGAAGATATGAAAGGCATCTTCCGATAGTACTAAAGGGAAAACTCGAAATCTTTCGAATCCCTTTCGCCATCCTGTCGGACCCTATAAAGCGTTCGGTCGTCCGTAGCTTGATGCAACCGCGGACCGCACCGACCCAGCGCCGTCGGATAATTCCTGATTCGACCGAGAAACCGTCAATTGCTGGGATGCTGCGAAACAACTGTGCTAACTCGGATAGCACGTCCGTCACTGAGGCCTGAGGAGCAGCGGTCTTACGATGCATTGCCGCAGGAAGCTCCGAGATCGTTACCCCGTGCATACTTCCAATATGCGAGCGAACGGAGTGTATAGGCCTCGTGTCCCTTGGCTACCGGATGGCGCGACCTATTCGCTGTGGAATCACTGAATGCCGAAACTGATCGGATACTCGAGGTCACGTAGCCAATGTGCGGTCGTGTGCCCTGCTGTGAGGATGAGGAAGCATTAAAGACAGTCTCTCGGACTGTCAATATAACGGAGCGTCCCGAGCAACGGACATATGCTCCGAATGTAAAATATCTGAACCACAACATGCGGTCCCCTATGTTGTTGGCTTCCTCCGATCTGTCCTCAATCTGCCGTCACTGGGTGAGTACTAAAGTAATTAAAGTGCTCGCATCACCCAAATCTCCTTCCTAGACCGCAACGGACGAACCCGGCAGCCGAACCATTCGATGAATGTACGCTACACCGGGTGAGCTAGCGAATGTCACTCCGTAAGCGATAGACATATTCCATGAGCACTTATTGCCGCTAACTCTTCATTAACTATGACGACAGAGGCACACTTTTGAAAGACATCTCCATAACTCTTCGAACAAGAAACCAGAAATGCTTGGATAGCAAGCATAAAATAATAATATATATAGCGTCGTTCAATAGTTCGAAAGTTTGTGTGACATTATTGGACTATGTCGGAACTGAGGGACGATGTCCCTGAACCGAACCAAAAATTTCTAAGTCCACCGACGCTATCAGTTTCTTATCCGGCATCGCAGCATATGTTGTTCCGAAAGGGAAAGCTTGAAATCCACCGAATCCCTTTCGGTATCCCGTCGGACCGGATGAAACTTTCGGACGTCCGTATCCGCTTCCGCGGAGCGTCCCGACCCAGCATCGTCGGATAAAATATATGCGACAGATTCAGTTGATGCTGGGATGCTGCGATAAACTGTGCTATTAAGGAAAGCACGTCCGTTCCCGAGGCCTGTGCAGTAGCGGACTTACGATGCATTGCCGCTGGAAGCTCCGTGTACGTTGACTCCCGCACACTTCCTATGCGAACGTCCGGAGTCTGCAGGCCTCGAGTCCCCGGCTACCGACCCAGCGCTGTCGGATAATTCTCGATCCGACACCGTTTCTGTCGGCTGCTGGGATGCTGCGATAAGCTGTGCTATGTGCACAAGAATGTCCGGCGTCGAGACCTGCGGAGGCGCAGTCTATCGGTGCTTCGCCGAGGGCAGCTCCGCATCAGATGGCTCCCGCATACTTCCTATGCGAACGTCCGGAGTCCATCGGTCTCGAATCCCTGGCTGCCGGATGGTGTGACCTGGTCGCCGAAGAATCCTTGATCGGCGAAGCTGGTAATATATCGGCGGTCACGCAGCCAAGGAGCGGTCGTGTGCGCTGACGAGAAGAGGAAGCCTTAGCAGTCTCAGCAGACTGCCTATACAACGGAGCGTCCCGAGCGACGGACGTATGCTCCGCTAATGACACATTTGTACCACAACATCTGGGGCCAGATGTTGTTGAACGAGAGAGGGGCCTCTCTCGCTTGCCGTCCGGATGGACCGGAACGAGCTATGAACCGGACTAAAAGGCTTCCTCCGTTCTCCCTCCGATCCGCCGTCACTGGGTGTGCATTAAGTTAATTTTATAGTGCTCGCATCACCCCAAAATTCCTTCTAGACCGCAACGGACGAACCCGGCTGCCGAACCATTCGGTGAATGGACGCTACACCGGGCGAGCTAGCGGACGTCAAAGGCCGTCGAACCTACTAGGGTCCTCTTAGGCAATTGGCGTATTACATGAGCACTTTTCCGCTAGCCCTTCATTAATTGTGACGACGGAGGCACACTGTTGGAAGACATCACAGATACATCACCCTAATCTTGATCGTCTGAAATAGAAATTGATAAAGTAGAGTGACCCTGCGGGGAAAGGACCGGAGTGTCCAAATCCCCAACAACATACCGTGACATACGCTTCCCATATTGTCATCGAAATCATACGATACAGAACAGGAGTTAATGCGAGTACACTGACCACATATAGAATGATAATAAGGTCAGAGGAAGACTTCCTCTTAAAACAATTGATCAATATCCTTTCAATGTGAAAAGAAAACAAGTCCTGGTACTCGCACTAACCCCTGGCAATCAAAATACATAATAATAATATGATCCATTAATATAGAAAAAATAATTGAAATCAAAATATTTTGAAAAAATATTTTTTCAGAACAGCCCAAGTTTCTGAAAAGTAACGTTGAGCCCCAATGGATCCCAAGCCTAAGTGTGGACAAAAATTTTAAAAATATTTTAAACAATTTATTCAACACTTACGAACAATAATAATGTATCTAGTTATGATTAAAATAACATAAAGATATTATTATTTAGAAATCCCCCCCTCACACAGAGGGCTGTTGTAAATGTAAACAATGAGTGTAAAAACACTAAAATAAGACTCCAGGCACCCAGGCCCGAAATCAGTTACCCAAAATACACCATCTGATGCAAAACAGAGACTTCCAGGGAAGAAACTGCAGAACATCAGATGGTAGATGCAGAACACAACGCCTAACCACCCGTAGGTGAAGACGTAAACATGGGGAAAGAACAGAATTCATTCTGTTATTAAGCTAAAACTCCCAAGAAATTTTAGTAATAATAATTACAGAAACTATGCCAAAAGCATGGGAGAATAGCAAGGGGGAACTTAAAGGACAGGGAGAGAGGAAAAACACTTGAAAAAACAGTGTAACTAAATAATCAGAATGACAACAAAATGGCTGCTGCCTTGAAAATAGGTAACTTAACATAATTTCATTAAAAAATTTTAAGTTACAGCCCTGATAATATTCTGTCACACATTCTTTTCCTCTCCTCCTTTTCTATCCTCCTTAGAATCACCATTTCACTAATATTTATGTGTCTGGCATCATTTAAACTGAGATTTAAAAGCACAAAGATCAGTCAGATGTTAACTGATGAAGGGCCAAACTTAGAATGATAAATGGCGCCAATTTCGGAACGTCCTTGACACTGCGCATGCGCAGTGGGGGCGAGGTGTGGAGGGCCTTTCTGGACATGTTTTCTTTAGTTTTAGATGCAAATTTTGGGGATTGGGGGGCAAAATTTGTGTTTGGCCCTATATTTTAAGAGTTAGCACCAGCTATGTCTGGGTCATTGGTACAGTATAAAAATATAAAAATACCTGAAAGCAAAATAGGAGGTGCACATCTATAATGTATAGAAAAGAATGCCTGTAAGTTTCAATGAAATCCACCCACTGGTTTAAGAGGAGTAGCGGATAGCAGATGTGTACCCCCAAAGCGTCACGGACGTACGGACGTACGTAAGTACGGAAGTACGGACACCATGAATGCTATATACCGCCCACTTTTCAAGTGGGTGGTATAAAAATCAGGTTTATAGTACCCCAACCCCCATTGGTCATCTTCAGGATGTCACTGATTTGATTCAATGTAAGATTCGATTTTGAATAATTGACATGATTTGATTCTAGATTCGATTCAAATCGAAAATGTGGGATTCGCAGGGCCCTACTGTGACGCCAACCAAATGGCATGTCAGATAGCAGGGATTACACAAATTCTATTCAATGGGGTTGAACAACAACTGACTTGGTAAGTTTGCAATGTCCTCAAATTAGACTAATTTAAAGGTCTGCTGTCACTCCACATTAACAGTTCATGGAATGAGTTGGTGACAGTAGTTTATTATATGACTTCTCCGTTTTCTCAGCTTATTACTGTTTCATATTTTCAATAAGTATTAATTAGTGCTTCATAACACCTTCAGTTGATTTCATTGCTCAATTTCAAAAGAATGCTTTCTGAATGGTTATCACCAAAACGATCTGTGTCAAATTAATGAGAACTATTTCAAAACATCAAAAAAAACCATGATGCCCGACTTTATTTGTTATAAAAATTCACTAAAATTACAATGACAAGAAATGTATAAATACTTGAAAATTAGCATTAAAAATGCCGAATTGTGGAACTGTAATTTGTCGCGGTTATGACATATGACTGCATGTAGCTGTGACATGTCACAGTCAAATGCATGGCATTCAAGGTGAATTTCCATTCTTTAACCCTTCTTTTCTATCTTAAAGAAGTGTTTCTGGTATCTGTGGTGTCATATGATAAATAGAATATGAAATTTGTGTTTTGGTCATACTCTATATATGAAACTTGCCTACGAATTTCCAGTTTTGCCGAGCCTTCTTAAGACTTGTTTCATAAATAGAGTATGACCAAAACACTCATTCCTTAACCTCTATTTATGAACTGCAAATACACATGTCAATTAAAGAGGTTTCTATTGAACTTGTGTACACGAGATACTGAACATGTTTATTTATTGGTGTTTAAAGTCACTTACTTCTGCACAATGACTAATCATAACCACAACATGGAGATAAAGTCAAGGTCAGTGAATCGTTTATGCCCCATGTTGCCTATTGTAGAGGACTTGCACCCCAAGCATTAGTGACTGGGTCCTATTTTACCAGTAAAATGGCACTTGTTTACCACATTAAACAAGCACCACCTCACTTACTGGGGTCCCCACAGGGGGAGATACTGGACAAAAAAGTAACCAGTGATGAGGAGTGGACAACTCTCGGGGATAAAAAATGGACAAAAAGACTCAATATCTGTCTTGCCTGTTATTTTATTTTATTTATTATATAAGATTTTTTTCCCCAAAATTACCCATTATTGAGCTTGGCTGATATGACTTCAAACTCTGCTGAAATGATACTGATCTCGGCAAATATAAACTAAGCTTGAGGTGTCCCCAGTGAAGCAATACTCAGAGCAGCCATTTTTGTTTACAGCAAAATCGTTCATCGTTATTTGTCGAAAGCAATCAATTAGTAAAATTGGCATTATAAGGGAGTAGTTTTTTCTCATGTTGAGGAATTAATTATGGCAATTAGTAAGGATTAGGTGGATGAAGAGAATACAGAAGAGAGTTGAACAGAAAAGTGAAAGCAAACTAAAGTTCCGAGTTGTATGCAGAGCTGTGGTGAAGTGGGAGAAGAGGTAGTTTAGCAGTCTGAATGTTGTGGCTTTCCCAGTGGGAAAACACAGGCATCTGGATGGCTGAACTTGGAGTACGAGAAGAGAAAACTTTGTGAAAAGAATGAGAAACAAATACACTGTCGGAAAAATCACAGATCTGATGACTTTTGTAATTATTTGTTTTGGTTTAATCAATAAAGAGGTTAACTTCACCTTTGGTCTCAGGCTGATATGAAGTTACCATGGCCAATATGAAAGTAACCAAGTAATAACCTCTAAATATTTTTTGAATTTCTTTTTGTCAGAACTGAATATGATAAATGATAAACATTTTAGTATATGCTACTTTGAAGTTAATGGACTAGTGCTCAAACGATTAGTTGACGTTGACGTTTTTTTCGCCTATAGTCGACTCTGGTTTTTGTCGTCGACTAGTTGAAACATAGTAGGAGGACTCGAAAGCCAACAAAATCTCAGTAGAAAAATCAATGAATTCACATCTCCGGGGAAATAGGATTACTAAATGCTTGGAAAAAAACGTGCTGCCGATCGCTGGCTTCAGATAGTGAATGCAACAATGTAACAACCGCCTGGGAAACTCGATAAACTTCAAAGAACTTTGTAGACAGTTTGTCCGAAGCACGTGTTGTGTCACACTCCCTGACTCCCACGCAGTGTCTCAGTGTCTTGGTTTGACTCTTCCAGTGCTGAAGCGTCAACATCAAAATATAAATCGTTGAATGTTTCTCGTAATACATCACCGCTACATTCATTTTTTCCCACTTTTGTTTATGTGGTAACCTGGATGTACCAGAACCGACATTTTCGGTGTTTTCCAAAATTACTCGGTTCCATTTTCTGTCCTTTGACAGCGCCGAGTACCGACTACTTTTTCTGTGGACTGAACAGCTCTACACTAAAATAGGGAGGTTTATGTGTTTGACACGTTTGTTTTACCACGACGCATAGCTCATGGTTCGTCCGTGTAACGAAGCAGGGGGTAGCCTGTTAGGGACTAAAAAACAGTCTTTTTCTTCTGTAACACAGTTTTGTTGCACGGTTACAAGCGCAAATTCCGAAGTTAGTCTGGCTTGCCGATTAGTCGATGTCGACTTGACTTTGACTGAAATTCCATAGTCGTTTGGCACTATAATGCACAATTAGTAACATAAAATTTCAAGATACCCATCCGCATGATGGTCTGAGTTACAGTCCTTTCTGACATCACATGATGCATCTGTTCCTGCTCCCAAATTTGAATTCAAAGGAAATAAACATGTAAATCATATCATAATAAATGAAAGTGTCAATGACACTGTAGCTTAACTTGTGTGTTGTGTTTGATGAAAAGGATAATGTTCAATGTTTATGAAAGAATTATGAAATAAGACAAGAATTGTGATAATTGTTCATTTCTGTTCCCTGTATGCTATGTTTTTAATAAAAATAATATGAGGTGTACACTGTACTAAAGCTGAGGGGTGGGTTAATACGACCTCACAGTTAATGTATGTGGCCCTCACAGTTAACGTATATCAACGAAATTTACCAAGTTACAGTGAAATTATTCCAAAACGAGTCATCCTATCAGGATACATTGAAATCCCTTCATAAATATGGCCTGTAGACTGTGCTCAAGGTTTTCGGACTTCGGGCCCCTGTAGCCATCACAGTTGACCAATCACGACCAAAAGGGGATGTCATCATCTAGGCATTATATGGAGTCAAACTAACAGATTACAATGAAATCCTTCCATAAATACGACCTATAGACTATGCTAAAGGTCTTTGGGCTCGGGCAGCCATAAAGGCTGAATGATCGCGACCACAAGTGGATGTTCTCATCTGGACATTATTTGGAGTCATCCTACCAAGCTACAATGAAATCCCTTCTTAATTATGACCTGTAGACTGTTCTAAAGGTTTTTGGGCTTCGGGCCCCTGTAGCCGTCACAGTTGCCCAATCATGTCCAAAAGGGGACGTTCTCATCTAGACATTATATGAAGTCAAGCTACCAAGTTACAATGAAATCCCTTCAGAAATATGACCTGTTGACTGTGCTCAAGGTTTTCGGGCTTCAGGCACCTGTAGCCATCACAGCTGACCAATCACGACCAAAAGGGGATGTCATCATCTAGGCATTATATGGAGTAAACCTAACAGGTTACAATGAAATCCTTCCATAAATATGACCTTTTGCCTATGCTAAAGGTTTTGGGGTTCGGGCACCCATCAAGGCTGAATGATCACGATCAAAATGAGACGTTCTCATCTAGACATTATTTGGAGTCATCCTACCAAGTTACAATGAAATCCCTTCATAAATATGACCTGTAGACTGTGGTAAAGGTTTTTGGATTTCGGGCCCCTGTAGCTGTCACAGTTGCCCCATCACGTCCAAAAGGGGACATTCTCATCTGGACATTATATGAAGTCAACCCACCAAGTTACAATGAAATTCCTCAATAAATATGACCTGTAGACTGTGATAAAGGTTTTCAGGTTTTGGGCTCAGGCAGTCATCACGGTTGGCAGATCATGCCCAAATGGGAATCCCTCCATATTAAACATGACCTGCAGACTGTGTTAAAAGTTTTTGGGTTTCAGGCTTGGGCAGCCATCACAGTTGACAGATCATGCCCAAAAAGGGGACGTTCTTATCTAGGCATTATACAGAAGATATTACACAGAGGCATCCTACCAAGTTACAATGAAATCCCTTCATAAATACGACCTGTAGACTGTGCTAATGGTTTTCAGGTATTGGGCTCGGGCAGGCATACCGGTTGACCGATAACGACCAGAAGGGGACGTTCTCATCTAGACATGACCCCAAACTTGCATAAGAACTGTGGGGTGTAGCCCATGCTAAAGGAAAATGTGAACAGACTAACTCATCTGGGCATCATCTGGAGTGATCCTAAGAAGTTACAATGAAATCCCTTCATAAACATGACCTGTAGACTGTGCTCAAGGTTTTCGGGCACTTGTAGCCATCACAACTGACCAATCACGACCAAAAGGGGATGTCATCATCTAGGCATTATATGGAGTCAACGTAACAGGTTACAATGAAATCCTTCCATAAATATGACCTTTTGCCTATGCTAAAGGTTTTTGGGCTCGGGCACCCATCAAGGCTGCATGATTGTGATCAAAATAGGACGTTCTCAACTAGACATTATTTGGAGTCATCCTACCAAGTTACAATGAAATCCCTTCATAAATATGACCTCTAGACTGTGCTAAAGGTTTTCAGGCTTCGGGCCCCTGTAGCCGTCACAGTTGCCCAATCACGTCCAAAAGGGGACTTTCTCATCTAGACATTGTATGAAGTCAACCCACCAAGTTACAATGAAAGTCCTCAATAAATATGACAAAGGTCATGTGCTAAAGGTTTTCAGGTTTTGGGCTCAGGCAGTCATCATGGTTGGCAGATCATGCCCAAATGGGGAAATTCTCATCAAGACATCATAAGGAGTCATCCTACCAAGTTACAATGAAATCCCTCCACATTAAACATGACCTGCAGACTGTGCTAAAAGTTTTTGGGTTTCGGGCTTGGGCAGCCATCACGGTTGATAGATCGTGCCAAAAAGGGGACGTTCTCATCTAGGCATTATACAGAGGCATCCTACCAAGTTACAATGAAATCCCTTCATTAATACGACCTAGACTGTGCTAATGGTTTTCGGGTTTTGGGCTCGGGCAGCCATACCGGTTGCCCGATTGCGACCAAAAGGGGACGTTATCATCTAGACATGACCCCAAACCTGCATATGAAATTTTGTGACGATCAGACAAGAACTGCGGGGTGTAACCTGTGCTAAAGGAAAATGTGAACAGACTCACAGACTAACAGACTCTCAGACTCTCAGACTCACAGACTTCTGCACGATTGATGGCAATAGCTTATCTTGACTTTGTCAAGTTAAGCTAAAAATGAATATCAGAATATTACACAGAATGGATATAAAGAAAAGGGTCGATTGGGAAAATTTCCCTGTACCCACTTGTGAGATATTTCTGATATACACTCCAAAAATGTAGATATGCTTTATTATAACTGGCTCATGACAAATTATCAACATGTCTGATATTACAACAATGTTCTAATTTGAAATGAAAATTGGACACAGTAAAATATACTTCTATAGACTTACATAATTCTCTTGTGTCTTCTGTCCCATATAGAAATTTATCATGGTAGAAATTGCATTGATTTGTATGAGAAAAAAACACTCATCATCACCCATTTTTGCAAAGTCCAGTAGAAAAGCAAAATACTCTGTTAGGTATTTGCTGTGTGGTCTAACACCATGCTCCAACTGTAAAAGATGATATCAAGATTCTCAGTTTAGGCCTAACAAAGTAGATCTTCTGTTTTTTTATTTTATTTTTCATTTTGTAATTATTTCTTTGTTCATGTTCTTGGGTTTGTTTTATGTTTTAGGCCTCATAATCTACAGAATGGGTGGTGGTGTATTTTGTCCCTTGAGTGCAAGAAGGCTTTGCAATGCTAAAGCATTGCAAAGCCTTCTTGCACTCAAAGGAAAAATTTATCAATTTTATTAACTTGGGGAAAAATATCAGACATAAACCATTTAATTTTTATTTTTTTAAGTTTGCATTGGTCATAAAAAGAGAGCATGCGGCAACCAAAAGGACCATTCGGTAGGGCCTGAGAAACAGATTTTTAACTTTTTTAGGCACTACTTTTCCTTTTAATTTTATAAACACATGAAAAATGTATTTTATCTTCTGTATCTGACACAAAAAATAAAAATTACAAATGATCAAGAAGCACAAATGAGTTAAATACTTTCTTCAATTATAATACCAAATGCTTCTACCCTACAGTATTGAGACTACATTGTCAAATGTTTTTTAGAGCTTTTGTTACATCATTGCCAGGTGTTCTCTATTTGCAGAAGCTTAACCCTTAAGGCCTAATTCTGACTTGGACAAACTTTCTAGTCTCAAAACAGCCCCCACCCCCTAACAATCATGAGGTAGTTGTTTATGCAATTGTTAAAGAACTCTGACAGTGGTTTCTTGTCATCTTTTGGCTGCCAGACATGACTGGAGACTACTGCCAATCTTTGAAGTTTGCTGACTGATATACAGTAGCATAACTAAGGCTGTCCAGGCTATTGAGGGTTATGTTACTTCAAACATCTGTGGCTCCACCATTTTGTGAATGGTATTACCTTGAGAATATGGCACTGAAATATGTTCTAGACCACATAAAATATGGCAGATTCTTATCAATGTAAATTTCTGGATATTAAATGGGTTATTTGATTGTGTATCGCAAAATTTAACTCGAGATGGACTGTCGCCCGTTATATCCCCACCCTGGTATACCACTTAGTGTGGGTGACTGAAAAGGGGCATTCAATTCTTTTAAGTAAAAAAAAAATAGGCCGATGAAATCGTCAGATGTGTACCCATACGCGCAACTAGTAGAAAGCTGTATGACGGAGGGCCACCACAGATGCCGACTTTATGTACACCATACAAGGTATGGGTACATATAGAAATGGATTGGAGGAGTGTCTAATTTGATGGATAAAGGGTTAATATCTCCAGATCAAATTATCAGATTTACATAAAAAAACTATAGAGCACAGCACATCAGTAACCTGAATAAATATATAAAGTAAAATGACAATCAGATTGATATTTTTTGAGTTAACTCATGCCAAAGGGATTGGAGGAATTTTCAACTTGGAGGATAAAGGGTTAATATCTCCGGATCAAATTATCAGATTAACACCAAAAACTATACAGCTCAGCACATCAGTAACCTGAACACAATTATAAAGTAACTTGACAATCCAAGCAATATTTTTCAAGTTATCAAATGCCAAAGGGATTGGAGAAATTTTCAATTTGAAGGATAAAGGGTTAATATCTCAGGATTAAAATAACATATTTTCACCAAAAACTATACAGCTCAGTACATCAGTAACCTGAACACAAATATAAAATAACTTGACAATCCAAGCAACATTTTTCAAGTTATCGAATGCCAAAGGGATTGGAGGAATTTTCAATTTGAAGGATAAAGGGTTAATATCTCAGGATTAAATTATCAGTTTTACACCAAAAACTATACAGCTTGGCACATCAGTAACCTGAACACAAATATAAAGTAACTTGACAATCCAAGCAATATTTTTCAAGTTATCGAATGCCAAAGGGATTGGAAGAATTTTCAATCTGAAGGATAAAGGGTTAATATCTCGGGATCAAATCATCAGATTTACACCAAAAACTATACAGCTCGGCAAATCAGTAACCTGAACACAAATATAAAGTAACTAGACAATCCAAGCAATATTTTTCAAGTTATCGAATGCCAAAGGGATTGGAGGAATTTTCAATTTGAAGGATAAAGGGTTAATATCTCAGGATCAAATTATCCGATTTACACCAAAAACTATACAGCTCGGCACATCAGTAACCTGAACACAAATATAAAGTAACTTGATAATCCAAGCAATATTTTTCAAGTTATCGAATGCCAAAGAAATGGATACGGACGCCGGATGGACAGACGGACGGACAAAGGATGGACGAACGACTGATGGTCACCCTGGATGCCGGCATTATGTGTACCATACATAGTATGGGTACACATAAAAATCCAATATGGCCACCAGTCGGCCATCTTGAAACTGAGCGGAAAAAAAATTATGTCACGCATTTCCCCTTATCATGTTGATCATTTTTGTGAAGTTTCATGAAAATGCGGCTAAACTGTGGAAGTTGTTCGCTCCACAAGTTTACATAAAATAAAAATCCAATATGACTGCCAGTCGGCCATTTTGAAACCGAGCAGGAAAAAAATTATGTCACGCACTTCCCCTCAGCATGTTGATCATTTTTGTGAAATTTCATGAAAAAGTGGATAAAACTGTGGAAGTAGTTTGCTCCACAAGGTTACATGTGCAACGGACCGATGACGACAGACCGGCCGAAAGACAAGTTGACTCCTATATACCTCCCCTCCCCCCCCCCCCCCCAAACTTCGTTTTGTGGAGGTATAAAAAAAAATGCAACATGCACTTGGCAGATGGTGATTTTAGAACTTGCAGAGTTGGTTGGTGCACGTTCATATTAACTTATAGTGCCAGTAATAAATAAAAGTTTAACAATTCATGAGCATTCAAAATATTCAATGCCTAAGAGAATTTTGCATTTTTGGAAGACCTCTGAGACAAATAGCTGAGCCTAGACAGTTGTTCATGCTTTCTTAATTCTCGTTCTGCAAGAAGTATCTCAGAAAGTTATCACAAAACCCTATTCTGTAGTAGAACTACTTAACACTTGCAAATGATTGTTAAATTTAATCATTCATTTACAACATTCTTGACCTTAACCCTTTACCTATTGCACATCATGTCAAAATTTATTGTGATACCGTGTTACTAGTTTTTGTGCTAGGAATTTGTCTGATGAAGTGAAAGTTCTTATGCTTTGACAGTAGTCACAGTGTGACAGCTATCATGTTTATCAAAGGTCATCTGTGGGACGAATTACCAAGTTCCTTGACTTGACACAATTTTGAGAGGGACATTTCGAGTGCCACTTTTTTCACTGACATTTCTGCAATCCAATCGAATAGAGATCACTGGGTCCAACAAGTACATCTTCCAACAGACAAATGGGGCATAACTGTTGAATGAAATTCTCAGGTATTCCCAATGCAGACGATATCAAAATTTATTATTTTAAATATCATTTTTTCAAATTTTTCAAAAAACTTCCACAAAACCAAATCATGTGATCCCTCGTTGGAACGAGCTTCGTTGGAACGAGCTTGTTGCAACGAGGGGGTCACATGATATGGTTTTGTTGACGTTTTTTGAAAAATAATATATTTTTTCTACTACTGAATTTGCATATTATGTGGGCGGATGCGGCCAATTCGTTGGGTAAAGGGTTAACAGGATTATTCAAGCAACAGGGATTTGGTCCCTTTCCAGTATTCTAGAGATAATCTGCACATTTATTCTGTTACATCTTGTTTGACAAAACTCATAGAGCTCTGTCAAACAACAGATTACAGATTAAATGACTGTACTGGATGTACCAAGACCAAAAAGGTTCTATAAACAAGGGGAGTTTGGAGATTCTCACATTTTCTTGACATATTACAAAACTTTTTATTCAATTAACTGGATTATACTCTATAACCTATATGCAACAGGTCAAATTTGCATTGTAGGTATGGTAAATGATTTTGTCACACGATATCGTTTTGTTGAAATATTTTGAAAATTTGTTTTTTTCAACTTCTGAATTTGTAAATTATGCAGGCAGATTTCTTAGGTAAAAGGTTAAACAGTATTAAAATACAACCCATGACATCCTGCCTTACACAGCTCTCAAAACCCATTATTTACTAAGGTACTAGAATCTCACAAGTAGGCTCCATTAAAAGAGCTTCAGGTCAAGTTGCCTTGTAGGTATAGTTAATGATTTTGTGTTTGGAAAATATATTCAATTAACAGGGTTATTCAATTAAGTGGGTCCCATTGTATAACTTTATAAACAAGTAAAACTGACAAGAAAGGTCACTGAAACAAACTGGCAGTGGCCATGATGACCAACTGGTGTTTTCAAAACTATAAAAAAAATGACATACCACACTAAGCAGTTTCCTTATAAATCTTGTGACACAAGACTTAGTTCCCATCTCAGTTGTATCAACCTCTCCATCCTCTCTGAAATTAGTTAATAGAAGAAAATGATAAGAAAACAAGAGGCCCCATGGGGCCTAAAGCACTCACCATGAACAGCACTTGATATAAACAGAGTCCAAGAATGAGTCTACATTAAGCAATCCATCTTCATTGGATACATTGTCAATCCTTGAGCCCCTTAGCAGTGACAAATAGTCTAAGCATCATGTCTTTTCTTCAGCTGATCATAATGTAAAATGTGGACCTCCCTTAAGATGCTCCTTGATAGAACCTATGTGGATTAATCTTAGTTACACACCTCTAAAGGGTATTGAATACAAAATTTCTAAATCTTCAGCTACATGGCCAATTCTGGCTCTCATAGGGAGCCAAAATATTAACCCAGGCTCTTGATTTGAACAAAGTTGAATTTTACCTCCCTAGAGATGTTGTATACCAAATATGAAAGCATTCCGACTAGTGGATCTGAAGGAGAAGATTTTTTAAGAAATTTACTCATATTGAACTAAGTTAAAATTTGGGCTACCATAGTGAGCGCAAATACATACCTAGGGACCTGATTTGAACAACTAAACTGTCACATTTTATGTTTCTTTACTTCGGCATTACTTGTATCTCAGCGGAAAATTGGCCAAAAGAGTACAAAATAAATCACCCAATGCCTACCCCTTGGCAGTGGTGGTGCTAGTATTTCGCCGACAGTGGGTATGGACATCCCCAACAAAGGGGCTCTATATTGCCTCTCTCCCACCCGGGGCTCAAGCACAGGGGTGGGTGAGAGGTACTGCATATCCATCTCGCAAAGGCTATGTATGTTGTACCCCAGAAATAATTGCGAGATTGGATATAAGATGGTATTATTTATTTATTTATTTATTGGTGTTTAAGGTCGCCTTCAGCATCTAATGCTATATTGTGAGCACGACATATGTATAAAGTTTGAGTTCGGTCAATCGTTTACACTTGTGTTGCCCATTTTAGTCTAGAGGACTGGCACAGGCAACTGGTTAAGGGATTCTATTATACCATCAAAGCAGAACATGTTTACCACAGAAAACCTGCATTGCTCTACCTCCCGGGGTTCTCACGGGAGTATAAAATGTTTAGAGTCATATAATGTTATTTGTTGCATATAGGTGTTAAGGAGAGTAGGAAGGGTCTGGTAGTAAAATACCACTTTGAAACATTAATAATAGTCACAAAGATCAGAAAGACACTGTTTCGGAATTGAGGAGTTTCAGTATCAAATTTTATAGAAATGCATTAGATTGAATTCTGATGAATATTTAGGTTGACGCCCTTGCCCTCTTTTCATCCGGCATTACACAGTTCGCAACCCTTCTCCTGGCAACCTGATCATTATTTTCAGAAATTTACTGATATACTAACCGCTTTCTTTTATCCCGGTCTACTAGTCTATGTATTTATTTATTGATGTTTAAGGTCACATATTTATGCACAATGGCTAATCATGACCGTGACAGTTTTACGGGTGGAGGAAGCCGGAGTACCCGGAGAGAACCACCGAGCAACGACGAGCAGCTGCCAGCTCCCCAACATCGTAACTCCGCACTGCAGCACAGACAGGGTTAGATTGGTTGAAGACATGCGTACCATCAACATGCAGTACACCTTAGTACACGGCGTCATCGTGCCCCCACATGGGCAATGGGGGTGAAGTGTCTTGCCCAAGGACACAACGCGGTTGCCGCAGGTGGGATTCGAACCGAGGACCTCTCGGCTTGCAGCCTGCACCTCTACCTACTGAGCCACCGCGCCCCCACTAGTCTATGCAAAACTCTTTACTGCTTCAGGTCTACCCTTTTGCAGCACACCGATAACCCCTAGGTAGTAAGTCTTACAGAGACTGGAGGGTCTCTGAAAGAAGTGATAAGGCATCTTACAGAGACTTCCCTTGTCCTTTTTATGGGGGAGGTACACCATCTGCACCCCTGCCCCCCTCCCTTTTGGATCTCCCCATTCTGGATAATACATCACCTGTTACAATTCCCAGAAAAATACATTGTCCAGGGTATATTACCGACCTCCCCCCTCCCACCCCATGATTATTATCAAACAAACTTGATAGGGTGTGGCACCACCCACCTATCTATGTCCTTCGGCGGGCCATTGACTGAAGGCTTAGTTATGTACACATGCATCACAATGTAATATTTTTTTAGCTTGCGATATCCCATGTTTAAAGTGGGTCCAGCCCCAAATCGCGAATGCATGGTTTTTAATGAAAGATCATCCATAGGTTGAATATTGAAGATCTCTCTTACAAAACCTGACAGCAGACCAAATAAAGATTATAGCCTACCAGATTTCGTTGTCAACTAAGTTTGAACTTTAACCCGTATAAATGAAATCATCCCTCGCAGAGCTGTAAATCAGTGGGAGGAGGTGAGGGGCGAGGGGGTATCAAACCCTCTGCAAATACTTTGTGTATCCTGTTAGCAGGACAGTGCATGGTTGGTTAGGCTGGTCTCGATTGAGGAGATGATCTGTTCCATAAACACAGGTTTAAAATTTTTGATATATATGAAAACTGGTCACGTGAGTCTTGACTCTTTCCTGACACAATTTTAAACAAGAGGCCCCACGTGGCCTTAATCGCTCACCTGACAAAGTGACTCTAAGAAGTATTTTAGGTCACCTTCACCATGTCATGCCTCATCAACATTAACTGGTTGAGTGATAGATTTTGTTTGAAGTTCAACATTTGTTACCTAAAATTAGTTTTATTTAAAATCGTTGGTGTGTGGCCAATCTCCAATGATTTTTAATAAAGCAAATTTATCTCTGCAGACAAACTGGTTTAGCATGAAGCACAAACAAGGAATGTGAAGAGATAGCCTTGGACATCTCTCCCCAACTGTGGATATCTTCCATGTGCTACATGTATATATTTGCATGCAAGAAAACAAAAATTTTCACAAATTTTCCAAAATATTAGTTTTTTTTATCATCATTGGAACAAGCTCAAACAGCTTATTCCAATAGGGGTATGGGAAGATCAGGTATATTTTTGAGACAGAAATGTGAATATATAAATAATGGTGTTTTTTTGTGAATGATGCTGGAGAATTTTGCGTAAAGATATGGTAAATGGTTTGTTCTAGATACAGAATGATGCAAAAGTATTTAAATTTGATTAGGCAAGTTGTTCCTATAATGCATTTAAAAATTGAAGTAACTGTTTTTTTGCTGACAAACTTTTAGATGTGTGTGTCTGTGTTTGTGTGTGTGTGTGTGTTTGTGTGTGTGTGTGTGTGTGGGGGGGGGGGGGGGGGGGTAAGAGTGTTCTTGCAAACAAAATTCCTGAATAAATGGAAAATTTTATTTTTTGTGTGAAAGACATAGTGCGTGAATGTTGATTGGAACAAGCTTAGAGAGCTCATTTTAATGTGAAGTCATAAAGCTGTGTTTTACGTACGAAATTCTGGAATAACTAAAAAAAATTGCTTTTTTGACTTAAAAAGCATGGTGTGCGACCTCTCATTGGAATGAGCTCAAAAAGCTCATTCCAATGGGGTATTTACAAGCGATAAGTACATGTATGTTTAAGAGACAAAAATTAAAATTTGAATAGCGATTTTTGCGAAGAATGCTGACAAGTTTTGGCAGTTATGCTGGTAAAAAGGTAAGATATGCAAAGTGGTTGTTTTTTAGAGGCGACATTTAATTAAGGGGAATTAACCCTTGATTACTGAGGTAACTTCTAAAAGTACTGAAATTTCATGAAGCAATGTGAATAACAGACAACAGTTGCCTAAAAATTTCATGAATAACTAAAATTTTTATTCCTTTGTCTCGAAAACATGGCATATGACCTTTGTTGGAATGAGCTGAATGCGTGTGTTCCAATGAGGGGTCATAAAATTTGAACGGAGATTTGTGTGAATAATGCATTAGTACTGCTAGATTTGGGTAAACGGTTCACCCTAGATACCACCCCTTCTATAGTAGATCTTTTCTGCAAATTTTGTCTAAGATTCTATCAACTTTACAAATAAATACGTTCATGAATCACAATCAGATCCACCCCACAATGTTGCATACCAAATATCAAAAGATTCTGCCTGCTGGATCTGGAGAAGAAGAATTTTTAAGAAATATGCCTGAAATGCACTAAGTTAAAATTTGGGCTCCTATACGGAGCTCAAATATAAACCCAGGGGGTCGATTTGAACAAACTTGAATCAGATCCACCCCACAATGTTGCTTACCAAATATGAAAAGATTCTGAAGCTGGATCTGGAGAAGAAGATTTTTTAAGAAATTTGCCTGAAATGCACTAAGTTCGAATTCGAGCTTCTATAGTGAGCCCAAATATGAAACTAGGAAGCCGATTTGAACAAACTTGAATCAGATCCACCCCACAATGTTGCATACCAAATATCAAAAGATTCTGCCTGCTGGATCTGGAGAAGAAGATTTTTTAATAAATTTGCCCGAAATGCACTAAGTGCGAATTCGGGCTTCTATATTAAGCCCAAATATGAATCCAGGGGGCCGATTTGAACAAACTTGAATCAGATCCACCCCGCAATGTTGCATACCAAATATCAAAAGATTCTGCCTGCTGGATCTGGAGAAGAAGATTTCTGAAGAAATTTGCCCGAAATGCACTAAGTTTGAATTCGAGCTTCTATAGTGAGCCCAAATATGAATCCAGGGGGCCGATTTGAACAAACTTGAATCAGATCCACCCCGCAATGTTGCATACCAAATATCAAAAGATTCTGCCTGCTGGATCTGGAGAAGATGATTTTTTAAGAAATTTGCCTGAAATGCACTAAGTTCGAATTCGAGCTTCTATAGTGAGCCCAAATATGAATCTAGGAAGCCAATTTGAACAAACTTGAATCAGATCCACCCCACAATGTTGCATACCAAATATCAAAAGATTCTGCCTGCTGGATCTGGAGAAGAAGATTTTTTAAGAAATTTGCCCGAAATGCACTAAGTCCGAATTCGGGCTTCTATATTAAGCCCAAATATGAATCCAGGGGGCCAATTTGAACAAACTTGAATCAGATCCACCCCGCAATGTTGCTTACCAAATATCAAAAGATTCTGCCTGCTGGATCTGGAGAAGAAGATTTTTTAATAAATTTGCCCGAAATGCACTAAGTCCGAATTCGGACTTCTATATTAAGCCCAAATATGAATCCAGGGGGCCGATTTGAACAAACTTGAATCAGATCCACCCCGCAATGTTGCATACCAAATATCAAAAGATTCTGCCTGCTGGATCTGGAGAAGAAGATTTTTGAAGAAATTTGCCCGAAATGCACTAAGTTTGAATTCGAGCTTCTATAGTGAGCCCAAATATGAATCCAGGGGGACGATTTGAACAAACTTGAATCAGATCCACCCCGCAATGTTGCATACCAAATATCAAAAGATTCTGCCTGCTGGATCTGGAGAAGATGATTTTTTAAGAAATTTGCCTGAAATGCACTAAGTTCGAATTCGAGCTTCTATAGTAAGCTCAAATATGAATCTAGGGAGCCGATTTAAACAAATTTGCATCAGATCCATCCCACAATGTTGCATACCAAATATCAAAAGATTCTGCCTGCTGGATCTGGAGAAGAAGATTTTTTAATAAATTTGCTTGAAATGCACTAAGTTCAAATTTGGGCTCCTATACTGAGCCCAAATATAAACCCAGGGGGCCGATTTGAACAAACTTGAATCAGATCCACCCCGCAATGTTGCTTACCAAATATGAAAAGATTCTGCCTGCTGGATCTGGAGAAGAAGATTTTTTAAGAAATTTGCATGAAATGCACTAAGTTCAAATTCGAGCTTCTATAGTGAGCCCAAATATGAATCTAGGAAGCCGATTTGAACAAACTTGAATCAGATCCACCCCACAATGTTGCATACCAAATATCAAAAGATTCTGCCTTCTGGATCTGGAGAAGAAGATTTTTTAAGAAATTTGCCTAAATGCACTAAGTTCGAAATCGGGCTCCTATACTGAGCCCAAATATGAACCCAGGGGGCCGATTTGAACAAACTTGAATCAGATCCACCCTACAATGTTGCATACCAAATATCAAAAGATTCTGCCTGCTGGATCTGGAGAAGAAGATTTTTTAAGAAATTTGCCTGAAATGCACTAAGTTCAAAATCGGGCTCCTATACTGAGCCCAAATATTAACCCAGGGGGCCGATTTGAACAATCTTGAATCAGATCCACCCCACAATGTTGCTTACCAAATATGAAAAGATTCTGCCTGCTGGATCTGGAGAAGAAGATTTTTTAAGAAATTTGCCTGAAATGCACTAAGTTCGAATTCGGGCTTCTATAGTAAGCCCAAATATGTATCCAGGGGGCCGATTTGAACAAACTTGAATCAGATCTACCCCGCAACGTTGCATACCAAATATCAAAAGATTCTGCCTGCTGGATCTGGAGAAGAAGATTTTTGAAGAAATTTGCCTGAAATGCACTAAATTCGAATTCGAGCTCCTATAGTGAGCCCAAATATGAATCTAGGGAGCCGATTTGAACAAACTTGAATCAGATCCACCCTACAATGTTGCATACCAAATATCAAAAGATTCTGCCTGCTGGATCTGGAGAAGAAGATTTTCAAAGAAATTTGCCTGAAATGCAGTAAGTTCAAATTTGGGCTCCTATACTGAGCCCAAATATAAACCCAGGGGGCCGATTTGAACAAACTTGAATCAGATCCACCCCACAATGTTGCATACCAAATATCAAAAGATTCTGCCTGGTGGATCTGGAGAAGAAGATTTTTTAAGAAATTTGCCAGAAATGCACTAAGTTCGAAATCGGGCTCCTATACTGCGCCCAAATATGAACCCAGGGGGCCGATTTGAACAAACTTGAATCAGATCCACCCTACAATGTTGCATACCAAATATCAAAAGATTCTGCCTGCTGGATCTGGAGAAGAAGATTTTTTAATGTTTTTCCCATTGCCTACAGTGTTAAAAAGTGCTGACTCAGCACTTTTTCAAAGTCCCGAAACTGTACCCTATGATAAAACCGATGGCAATTTTTTTTCACCAATCCTTTCTGTTGGTCCTAAGGAAGCTGCACACCAAATAAAAATTCTCAGTGCCGTGCAGTTTTGGAGATATGGGCGTTTTAAATTTTTTCTATTTTTAGCTCCTGCGGTTCCCACGGGGCTGCGGGAAATTTTTTTTTTGCATAAATCAAGTACTCATGACCCAATAAGCCCTCACATAAAATTTGGTTCAAATCAGCCTCTCGGTTTGGAAAATAGAAATTTTGGGCGGGGCAAAAAATTTTGCCCCTCTCATAACAACGCCAAGTATACCCCCACAAACTTCTCTTGAACAAATCTGAGTCTACACCTCAAAAGGAAGCTGCACACCAAATATCAAGTCTCTGCTACTGCTGGTTTATGAGAAGAAGATTTACAAAGATTTTGGTGCCCCTTGGGGGCGTGGCACCACCCAGGAGGAGGGGCAACTTCATTTGAACAAATCTGAATTGGCATTAGGTAATAAACATTTAGCCAACATTTGAATAAAATTGGGCTAGTGGTTTAGGAGGAGAAGTCGATAATGTAAAGTTAACGCCGGACGGACGACGACGGACGCCGGACAGAAAGTGATTAGTAAAGCTCCCCTTGAGCTTCGCTCAGGTGAGCTAAAAATGTTATACTCTTATTGAAAGAAATCCTAATTTTTCAGTTATTTACTTCCCTATCATAGTTTATGGCACATCAAAGGAACAAGCTCGTTCCAATGAGGGGTCATAAGCTACAGTTTGAAAGAAAAATAAAAAAAATAAATTCATAGTAATTTGTATATTTTTATACTTACCAATGGCCCAGACTTGCTGGTGCTTAACTCAAAGTTATTAAGGGCCAAACACAAATTTTGAACCCCCCAATCCCCAAAATTTGCTTGCAAAACCAAAAATTAAAGGTCCGATCTGGCCCTCCATACATTTACTCTCCATGCATGCGCAGACGTCAGGAAGTGACCGGAATTGGCGCCAACATCATTTTTTGTAGAACAGAGTACTACATAAAAATTCAGAAGGGAGGTATGAGTGCCCACTCATTGGAGGGCCATGTCCGTCTGGGCCATTGGTAAGTATAAAAATATACAAATTACTATGAATTTATAATATTTTTACACTGTAAACCAATGGCCCAGACTAGCTGAATAGTAAAAAGGTGGAGGGCCTAGGACTTCAGAATTAGTAGATCAACATAGTTCCAATCCTGTAATCCAAGGTGAAAGGAAATTAAAATTATTAGGAATTAAATGTATTTCTCTCTATACAGTAATAGAGAAGACATATCATACAATACGAGCCCAAATCAAGTAATTCTGTATACTTAGCATGAAGACTATGCTAATTGGATGTAACAAGTTCCCAATTTTTAAGGTTAGCCCGGACTAAGCCCCACAAGTTAGGATGGCGTATTTGAGAATGAGAGAATATCCCCACAAACATACGCCATACACAATAAAACTCCAGCTGTATGCAGGATATAATTACGGACAAAACAGCTTCCCTCATAGTTACATACCTATCAAGCCAGAGGAGAGGTAAAAAATCCCCCCCCCCCCCTTTTCTTTTGAAGGAATCTTCAAAAAGAAAGAGGGGAGTGCTCTGGAAACAGTAAAAGCGGTACCAAAAAACAATATAAATATTCGTCGAACAGGCACTCAGGTGTTAATTTATTATGAATAAATGGTGCTTAACACCACTTCAGAAGTTAAGGCTATAGCGACAATCTCGGTAATTAATATTGCCCACTATATAACGTACACCAGAGACGGCATATGCAGATAGGTCGAAAACCGATGATATAATATATAACATACACATGTCCAATTGAACCACAATGAAGGATCTCTGGAGAGTAAACACACTTCCGAGGTAACCCACAGGCGACCCTATTCAGGTGTACAATAAATTCCAGTAACAACAATCCCCGACATGTTCTATCCGATATCTATGACACTATAAACGTGCGAATATACGAGTTGAGTACCAACATTAATAGAAACCTGGATCTAGAAATGGAAGTAGGTATGATTAACAGTCTCTGACACGGACCGCCCCCGAAATAATTCATAATTTCAAAGGTCCATAATATACAATAAAGTGTCAGCCTAATAATTATAAAGCATGTGAGCATTAAAATCCTGCATGTAATCATCTGAATACCAGTTAACTGGTTATGCAGCCTCTGAGGTACCCAAAGACTAGCAATTTAATTATGATAAAATATGCGTTCGTATCTGACATATAGTCGAATTATCACAGGAAACCAATCCAACTAAAAAGTGGATGTGGCCATGAGGTCGCCATAGAACACGACCCAGCCACCAATCGAGAAGTGAAGAAATGCATGTATGTATTTGAACTTATACGAGGCTTGCCGGAAGAAAACTATGCTTGTTGAGTGTCCATTCCAATTGCAACAAGCGACCTTTCCAAGAGAGCGAGTCTGCTAGTACGTTCAGACGACGTTCAGACGACCCGGTATATGACAAATAAAAAGATGAACATGATGATTCATGATGTATTAAGAAAATCTTCTCCGTTAGTTGGCAGAATGAAAATGAATGGGTGCCGCTACTACTGTCGAGTTGTCTGACCAAATTGTACGCTACTACTGTCGAGTTGTCCGACCAAATTGAACATGGACGTCCATTATTATGTGAATCCAATGTTGTAGCGCTAGCTAATTAACATCATCTTGTTGATGTTTATGTGTTTCTCCTGGAATAGAGGATCCCCAAGACCCTGACACCTCAAGACTGCGGGACTTAGGGTCGCACCCCAACCCGTCTGAGTCACAATCATGAAAGCCGGATCCGGCAGTTGCAGCGTAACTCCCTGAGTTAACCACTGAATATCTGCCCAATTTGAACCCTTGTTTTACTAGGTCCGTTAAAACAATACTGCTTCAAGCGAAAGCGTCTTCACACTCCAGTTCTGAGTAAAGAATATCTGGAGGGGACGTGTGCGCAGACAGCCCATCGGAATGAGAACCACAGCCGCTCCGCACAGCTCCAACAGTCGCATGAATTCCCTCACTATTAATGCATCTGAGTGTGGACAAAAGTGAGCATAACAACTGACTAATTTCACTCTGAGTAACGGCAGGCGAACCAGATTGTTGTGAGTCTCAAAGCTCAATCCCAAGTGAATAGACGACTTGTACGGAGCTAGATCCGACTTTTTCTCGTTTACAATGAAACCGTGACGTCGGAGTGATAAAAGCAGACTCTGAACATCGTTCTGAAGAATAATTCTGTTGCCGTATCCCTGTAGAAGGTCGTCCAAGTAAGTTGACATTACCACAGACAAATGAGCTCATAATTAAGACATTACCGAGTTCATTATTCAAGTGAAACTCCCAGGGGGACAGATTCAGATCAAAGCATATTGTTCTGAACTGATACACCTTCCCTTGTACGGTGGACCGCATGTACTTTTAGAATGCCAGATGTACCAGGACATGAAAGGACAGATCCCTAGATCTATGCTTGCTGCATAGTCGATCCCTCAAACACTCGCTTTACTGACTGAATGATTTTCATAAATTAACTTTTAGAGCCATGATAAACTTGTTATCCAGCTCAAGTCTATTACCGGTCAGAATGAGCCGTCTGGCTTTGGAACAAGAAACAGGTGACTGTAAAAATCTTGAGAATCCTGATTCTCAATGACCTGCATTGCTTCCTTTGATAAGAGAGCTTATACCTCCGGTAGGAGAAACTCTCTTATGCAAGAATTTAACGGAAGATTTGTCCAACGTGGACAACTTGTTAGTGGGGTTTTACTCGGAATGATAACTGTAAGCCGTCCGAGACTACACTTCTAACCCACTGATTTTCCATGAATGTTATCCACTTTTTTGCGAAGCTTGATAACCTTCCGCCAACTGGCTAGCAATAGTGGTCTAAACCATCACCTGTATGACCTGCGAGGCTTACGAGAGGAGGAACCACGTCCTCCCTGCGAAAACACTCATCTCGTCGGCCTAGGGGCGTCTGACCTATAGTCCCAATCAGACCTTTTTCAGAGTCGCTATACTGATGATCTCCAGAGTAATTATAAGAGGGTTTCTTGTACCCTTTCGAGGAGTTTCCTTTTGACAATTTTTGTCTGGCATGCTCTCCTTTACTCTTGTCTGCTGAAGAGGGACGTTGATACGCCAACTTCAAAAGCAGAGCACTAGACGCTTTCCTAGTAGCCTGTTGATAGACTAACGAAAGCTAGTCATCGAAAATAAAATGTCCGGAAAGCGGAGCGACTCGGAGAGAGCTTTTCACCTTGTCATCTTATCAGTGATGACGATGCAAGGGCAGCATCACGAATGATTAACTCCAGATTAGCCACTGTTAGGGCAGAGTTATACGTGGTATAGATAACCATGTACTGTTCCGAAAGGGAAGGGTAATCCTCTTCATTATCCCTTTCACCATCCGAGAGAATCAGCTGCGAATTGCATCTGCACGAATAGATGACTAGAAAACTTCATTTCGGCCTTGTGAAACATAGCGGAGGAAGCCTTGACTGAAGCCGACCCCGGCTGCAGACTAAACACAGCGTCTCGACTGGAGGGCGGACATATGCTCCAGCTTGTGCAAGTTTCTCAAAACAACATCTGACCCCCTGATGCTGCTATATTAGAGAGAGGGGCCTCTCCCGCTCGCGGTCTATCAGACCTCACCGAGTACAAGAACTTGCAGACTTCCTCCCTATTTCCATCATCGCGGGGTGAGCTATTTATATTATAGTGCTCGCTCTACCCAATCCACTTCTTAGACCGCAATGGACTTATCCGGCGTCACAGCACCCACGGATGTAGTACCACTTCACCGGTCAAGCTAGCTGCTTGCAAGAGATTAAAACCTTTAACCAAAGGCCCTAACTCTTGCAATAATGAGCACAGCAGCTAGCTCTATATGCTCCACAGAGCGTGACGACGATAGCACACTTGGATGGGTGTCAGAATATCACCATGTTCATGTTCCTCTGAAATAGAAACTGACAGAATGAATTAAAATGCGGTAAGAGGCCCTGATCCTCAGAACCTCACAGTCAACAACGTACCACGACACCTGAAAATATTAATTGGTCTACACAAAAATAAAGAATATGGACTCTTCCCGTTGCTGCCATTGAACTGATATGGAAGATACCACTAGGGTTCAAAGGGTTAAGCTCTCAGGACTAACTTGTCTCATTAGTTGTGCATTGCATCCACATGAACTAAATGGCATGCCATTCATGTCTTAACATAATTTTGACCACAATAAATAGCAAAAACTAATGCACGATCCTGCCAAAGCAAAATCACGCATTGGTTGTTGCCATTTATTGTTACAGAAATACTGTTCAGATGTAAACAGCATGGCTGGCATAGTAAAACCAAGAAGGTGGAAAAGCATCACAACACATTATTCCTATAGGTTACCATGTTATTTAACATAACCTGCTAATGGGTTACGATGTCGGCTATTTATTTCCAGGTCTGGAAAATACATTATTTTAGACAATTTTATTTGTCTCTTTTTTGTTATCAGATGTTCTATATATGAGTTAAATATAATATTAAAAACAGAATAAAAGTTACAACTTACGTTTCTATAATTGGCTGTAAATACCTTCCAACATGATCAGGTCGAAGCTGATTAATAACATGGATGGATAACCGGTGAAACATCTATAATGAATTAAAACAATAGTTCACTTACCAAAGACTGAAAATTAACCTGTTGCAGAACATGAAATCGGAAAAATTTGCACAAAAATTCTTTAATAAATTTTCATTTTTTGCTTCTAAAACATAGCTTACGACCCATCATCGGAATGAGATCAATGAATTGGTTATAATGAGGGGTCAGCAATGTTTTGAAAGCAAAATCTTAAACAACTGTAAAATTTCAATAGCAATTTTTGTGAATAAATCTAGCCAAATATGGCCATTACCAAAGGAAAAGGGTTAATTCTTTACTTAACAAATAAGACCAATCAGTGCCTATGAAATAACATTTTTGTTGTATAATTCATTAATTTATCACACCTACAACATTGGAAAACAAGAGCTTTTCCTGAAGGCAATTATACCCCTCACAGCAGTGCTAGACCGTTGAAACATGAATGAATGAAAAAAAAAAGTAAGGCCCATAACTCAATTGAAAAAATGTGGACAAGTTTTTATAACATGTATAAGAGCGGCTTGTCAAAAGGATCCCTCAAACCAAATTTCATTGAAGTCCATCCACTCACTGGTAAGATATCGCTGCAGATGGATGGATGGATGAATGGAGGGGCAGACAGATGGATAGATGGAGGATGCACAGATGGATGAACAGATGGATGCATGGACAGATGGACAAACAGACAGATGCAAAGGTAGACACACAGATGGATGCAGAGATGGACGGACAACCCATGTAATCCGGTATACACCCATTCCCTTCGAGAGTGGGGGTATAAAAACTTACTTGTGATTGTGCTTTGCTAAATGTTCCAGATATCCTAAATATGTTCTTTGAATCTGCCTTTGAGAAGCAGAAGTACAAAAAGGCTGACAGAAAAATCATCCAAATCCTTCCCAGTCAGAGTCCAACAGGCACCCAGCTACAGTACTGCATTGCATAATTGCAGAATCTTTCCCTCAGCAAATGTAACATTGATTCATGTGAAGAAAACTCCCTTTTATACCATGATTCCTGTGGGTATTCAACGTTACACAATACAATACAGACACTGGGAAATGTGTCATGTACACCATGCATAGAATCTGGATTACATGAAAGAACATCACCTACGAATTCATCTGACTGGATGTTACACATCAGAGTATGTTACACTATGAATGAAATGTTTCAACACAAAACAGTGTTAAGCAAGAATATAAACGGACTGCTGAAAATGATATTTTCTATATTTAAAAATATTTGCTTCATCCACTTAATTCAAGTTTAAATGTAGTATAAATACAGAACACAACTCAGGCATGGGGGGCAGTTATCAACAACCCTGGTTGGGAGTTTATTCTGTATTTCATGTATGTCCTCAGCATGTCTCCACCCAGCGTACCCCAACCCCAAACTCCACCCTCATGGTGTTCGGTCTTATTTCTTATTTTTTCTTCCCATTTTGGAGATATATCATGGCCCTGTTAATCATGGAATGTATGGAATGTCATGGAATTTCATTTTAAAAATTCAAAGCCCTTGAGAAGTCTTGAAAACAAGTGTGCATTGCAGATGCAGGCATTGAGTTGTGGCCATTTTCTTCATGCACTCTCTATTGAAAATCAAAAATGACATCGCATTGAGCTCAAAACTGGTAAAAATTGACGAGCTCAAAATTCATAATGAAAGTGTCAATGGCACTGTAGCTTAACTTGTCTGTGTGTTGTGTTTGATGAAAAGGATAATGCTCAATGTTCATGAAAGGATTATGAAATAAGACACGAATTGTGATAATTGGGAATATGTTAATTTCTGTTCCCTGTATGTTTTCAATAAAAATAATATGAGGTGTAGACTGTACTAAAGAAGTGAAGGGTTGGTTAATGTGGCCCTCACTGTTAATATATGTGGACCTCACAAAAGTTACCAAGTTACAGTGAAATTATTCCAAAACGAGTCATCCTTTCAAGTTACAAATAAATACGGCCTGTAGACTGTGCTAAAGATTTTTGGGCTTCGGGCCTGTGTACCCATCATGGTTGACTGATCACAACCAAAAGGGGACGTCCTCATCTAGACATTATGCTGAGTCATCTTACCAAGTTACAATGAAATCACTTGATAAATATGACCTGTAGTCTGTGCTAAACTTTTTCAGGCTTGGGCTCGGGCAGCCAACATGGTTGAATGATCGAGACCAAAAGAGTACGTTGTCATCTAGGCATTATCAAGAGTCATTCTACCAAGTTACAATGAAATCCCTTCATCAATATGACCTGTGGACTGTGCTAAAGGTTTTCGGGCTTTGGGCCCCTGTAGCCATCACAGTCGACCAATCATGACCAAAAGGAAGTGTTATCATCTGGACATTATATGGAGTCAACCTACCAGGTTACACTGAAACTCCTCAATAAATATGACCTGTAGACTGTGCTAAAGGTTTTTGGGCTCAGGCATCCGTCATGGCTGAATGATTATGACCAAATGGGGACGTTCTCATCTAGACATTATCTGGAGTCATCCTACAAAATCCCTTCATAAATATGATCTGTAGACTGTGCTAAAGATTTTTAGGCTTCGGACCCCTGTAGCCGACACATTTGACCAATCACGACCAAACGGGGACGTTCTTATCTAGCCATTATATAGAGTCAACCTACCAAGTTACAATGAAATCCCTCCATAAATACGACCTGTAGACTGTGCTTAAGGTTTTCAGGTTTTGGGCTTGGGCAGTCGTCACTGTTGACAGATCGCAGCCAAATGGGGAAGTTCTCATCTAGACATCATACAAAGTCATCCTACCAAGTTATAATGAAATCCCTCCATATTAAATATGACCTGCAGACTGTGCTAAAAGGTTTATGCTGATTACATTTGGTAATTGTTTTGATTGCAATAGATCACCTCATGTCATTTATTGAATTAATGAAGTTATATGTATCTCATAAAGATTGGGAGCAAAATTATTTTACTGAACCCAAAACACTTTTTGTTTAAAAGGCACAGGAACTGAATTTAGCACAATTAAAACAGGCATTTCGGAATGCAAACCTTACCTGTCTGACCATCTGATTTGGACATTTTATCAAAATCTGCTGTGGCCACCAATCTGTTTCCGCCATATGATCAAGGAACCACTGCAAAAAGAATTACTTATATATTATAGGATCGGTTGCAATGGATCTGTTCATTCTTTCCCTCTTTCCCCAATAAATAACGTCCTGACCCAGGAATAAGCTCAGGGGGTTCATGAAATAAAAGAGAGCAGAAGTATATAAGTGGGCTTATTGTTGAGAGATAAATTGTGCAGGAGGATGTGGATGCAAAGTTGACACAAAGTTTGATTATTTGGTCAAAGAACCAAGAAGCATTTACCCTTACCTAACAAATCAGCCATATAAACAAACATAATTTACAAACTGAACAGTTGAAAAAAAAAAATTAAAACAAGTTTAACAAGCCATTTCATGTGACACCTCACTTGAATGTGCTCGTTGATCTCATTTACAAGGAGGGGACTCAAACTAAAATCTGAAAAGTTGATTGGTGGGCTTATTTTCTATTGTGGGCTTTTTCTAGCGCCAGTACGATAGATAAATTTTTCACATCACATGCTGCAAACCCAAAGGATTAATACCACACAACCCACACTAGCACGTGAGATCTGCAAATCTAACAATGTGATCGAATCATGTAATTTATTCGCCCTTCTAGTTCTCATAACTAGAACAATGTGAATAAGTCACAAACAAATGGAAACAGCCGAGTATAAGCTTTTAGCTTGCTGCTGAATCCATTTCCTTAATAGTTGTATGCTTTCATTGTATCATATACATTGTACTTTCATAGCTTGCTGCTGAATCCATTTCCTTAATAGTTGTATGCTTTCATTGTATCATATACATTGTACTTTCATACTTTGGACATAAAAACAGTTTAAACTAAATGGGATTACAGCATAACATTGTTAACTGAATAGCCACTTTGCGAAATAAAAGTATTCAGTTAACAGGAGTATTCAGTTAACAGGTGTATTCAATTAACAGGAATTTGGTAATATTTCTGTATTCTTCTGATAAACTGAGCATTTATTCTCTTATACATGAACCTTGCTTGACAGAGCTCACACAGCCCAGTCAAACAAGATATAATCAATAAAATGCTTATATTAGATGGCCAGAGGCTGAATAGTTCTGCAGAGTAATTCTCCACTTGATCACAACTTTATTTTATTCAATTCACAGGCGTTTATTCAATAACTTGGGGGCGCAGTGGCTCAGTTGGTAGAGGTGCAGCCTGCAAGCTGAGAGGTCCTCGGTTCGAATCCCACCTGCGACAACCGCGTTGTGTCCTTGGACAAGACACTTCACCCCCATTTCCCACGTGGGGGCACGGTGACGCTGTGTACTGAGGCGTACTGCACGTTGATGGTGCACCTGACTTCAACCAATGCTAACCGTGTTTGTGCGGAGTATGTTGGGGAGCTGACAGTTGCTTGCCATTGCTTGGTGGTTCTCTCTGGGTACTCTGGCTTCCTCCACCCGTAAAACTGTTGTGGTCATGATTAGCTATTGTGCAAAAATATGTGACCTTAAACACCAATAAAATAAATAAATAAAATTCAATAACTTAAACACAATTACCAGGTCAAATCTCTATATTCAAGTGAGGCAAATGGTTTGGTGTTTTGAAGTTGCATGCAATTAATAGAGTTATTTAATTATGAAATAGCCAATTAAGCATGTTCCACTGGATACAATTTATTTGTGTATTCTCCACCACATACTGCAAGAATCTTTCATGCTGTTTAAAATCAACCATCATTTTTTCCAACACAATTCTGTTCAGGAAAATCATGTGATGAAAAACATTTTTCTCGAACTTTAATCCTTTACCAACCTGAATAGCAGATGACACTTGAAAAAAAAATTATTAAATAACTAAAAAAATTTCATGTTTTGCCTCTTATCCTTAAAAACATAGCTAATGACCTCTCAATGGAATGGGCTTAATGAGCTCATTCTAATGAGGGTCATATATGTGTTTGAGACAAAAATGAAAAAGTAATAAAATTTGAATGGGGATTTTTGTGAATACAACTGGATGGTTTTGGATATTACATCAAGTAAATGGATTAACAGGTAATTGAGTTACTGTCTGAGCCAATCCCACTTTTGTTTATCTCCATACTACTATGATCTGTATACAATTCTACCGATAAAAGAAAGTTAAAAAATTTATAGTAATTTATATATTTTTTATACTTACCAATGACCCAGACTTAGCTGGTGCTAACTCTAACAAAACCAGGGCCAAACACAAATTTTGCCCCCCAATCCCCAAAATTTGCATCCAAAACCAAAAGAAATCATGTCCTATAGGACCTCCATACTTCGCCCCTACTGCGCAGTGTCAAAGACGTCCCGAAATTGGCGCCAATTATCATTCTTACTGGCAGTGCCTGGTCAGCGCTATGTACTCAGCGGGGAGGCAAGAGTCCCCAACTCCTGGGAGGGCCATCCCCGTCTGGGTCACTGGTAAGTATAAAAAATATATAAATTACTATAAATTTTTTAACATTTTACTGTACCAATGACCCAGACTTAGCTGAATAGTAAAAAGGCTGGAGGGCCTAGGACATAGAGGAAAATCCAATAAGCTCAACTATATAATAAAGAGGTAACCCCTTAAGGAGAGAAGGAGTATTAGGCTTTACATGTATCTTTCTTATTTAATATTAAATTAGAAAGATACAATACCCTTTATAATTGAGCACAATAACATTCATGTTTTCTATTAACATCCAGTATAACCCTTATACTAATTATTTTTAAAGTAAGCCAATAAATAAAGTAGTCCAGAGAATTGAGACTCTTTATAATCTTTTAAAAGTGTCCGAGTATTGTATATTAAAGCCCGTTTGACACTTGACATATACAAATGCTTCACACCGAGCTACACTTTAAAAATATGACATGAATGAATTTTAACATTAATATTACACTTTAAAACCATCCCGGAAGCGACTCAGAAATACTGACTTTGGAGGAGGCATTCCCTTACTTTTCACTATAAAGCAGGTGACCTAAGGGAACACCCTCCCCCCCCCCCTTCCCCTTGCCCTGGGTCAAATAGCCCAGAGCAAAGAGGGCAGCCGGACGGAGTCACTGCCGGAACAGAAAGCCTGCATAACTATAGTTGCAACTGTTTAGTGGACGACATTCTGAGCAACAGATAACGGACCTAAACAATGCAGGTCTCCAGAAATGGACTCAATATTTCTGAGATAAAAATTCGTGAATGTGGATGGCTGAGACCAATAAGCAGCCTTCATTAAATCTGTAATAGCAATACTATTAGCATAAGCCCAAGAAGTAGCAAGAGCTCTTACTTCATGAGTGGAAATCTTAAGCACAGACTGCTGAGAAGAAGATAAACTCTCATAAGCAGTACGGATAGTTAATTGAATCCATCTAGCAATAGAATGGACCGAAATGTCCCTTCTATTAGGCATCAAAGACAGAAAGAAACGTTTCCATCCCTTTCTGATAAACTGAGATCTCTGTTTATAGATACGTAACGCTCTAACAGGACAGAGAAAAGGCCTACGCCCGTCTGAAGACGGAAGAGCCTTAATAACAATAGGTTCCAGATATTTATTAGGAGCCTGATTCTTAGCTAAAAAACCCACATTAGTAGTGAAGGTGATAGTGTTCCCGACACTACGATAGTGAGAATCATCCACCGACAGTGCATGAAGCTCACTGACTCTTCTAGCAGAAGAGAAAGCTAAGAGAAAAGCTGTCTTATAAGATAAGAATTTGAAATCTACTGTCCCAAGAGGTTCAAATGGCTTTTCCTTCAATTTAAGAAGAACCCAAGCTAAATTCCATTTAGGAATTAATCTAAGAGTTCTGGGTCTATTTATCGAGAAGTTTCTAACCAACTTAGATAAAGAGACATTAGATCCAATTTGTAAACTATCATGATGTGCATAGGTATCAGATAACATAGCCCTATAACCCTTAATAGTAACAGGCTGCAGTTTGATTTCGTCAAACAAGTATACTAGAAAGTTTGCAGTGTCTGGTATAGAGGGATCGAAAATATCTACAGAATGATCCCTACACCAACGACGAAAAACCTTCCACTTAGCCGCATAGTTTAGCGAAGAGGAGGTCCTCCTACAGTTAGAAATCGCGTCCACTGCTCGTCCTGTAAAGTGCTTCCCATGCAAGAAGGACCGCACAACGGAAAAACGTGAAGGTTGAGACCTTGCAGGTTGTGATGAAGTTGACGCGATTTCCCCTGCGAAAGAAGATCCTCCCGTGGAGGAAGCTTTCGCGGTAGGTCCCACAACAGACACCTGAGTAGATTTATCCACGGTCTCTGTGGAGACAGAGATGCTACCAACAGAATCTTGCATTGAGATTGTTTTATCTTTAGCAATACTTGCTGAATTAACGGCGCTGGAGGATACGCATATCCTATCATTCCGTCCCAAGGAATCGACAGAGCGTCTACTGCAAATGCTCTTGGATCCGGACACGGAGACACATACGTCTGCAACTGATTGTTGAGATGTGTCGCAAATAAGTCTATCATTGGCCGTTCCCATTGGTAGCAAATCTGATTGAATACTTGTTTGTTGAGAGTCCACTCCGACGGCAACAAGCGACCCTTTCGTGAAAGGGAGTCTGCTAGCACATTCAGACGACCCGGTATGTGACGGACCGAAAGAAGAACCTGATGTTCTAGCGCAAACAGAAGGATTCTTTCCGTTAGACTGAACAACGGAACTGAATGAGTGCCTCCCTGATTCCGTATATACGCCACTACTGTCGTATTGTCGGATAGGATTTGGACATGAGCATTGTGAATAATGTCCATCCAATGACGTAACGCAAGCCAAATTGACATCATTTCCTTGATGTTTATGTGCTTGCCCAGGAATTGCGGATCCCAAAGACCCTGGCATCTCGAATCCGTTGGGATCAATGATGCACCCCAACCTGTTTGACAGGCATCCGTCATAATGGTAAAACTCGGATCCGGCAACTGCAGCGGAACTCCCTGAGTTAACCACTGAATGTTTGCCCAAGTCTGAATCTCTTGTTTCACTTGATCTGACAAGAGAACGTCTACGTCGAGCGAATGAATTTTCACACTCCAATTCTGAGTCAAGAAAATTTGGAGAGGACGCGTGCGTAACCGCCCCATCGGAATGAGATCCGCAGCGGCTCCGCACAGACCTATCAGTCTCATAAATTCTCTCACTGTGACTTTGTCTGCGTGCAGACAATAGTGAGCGTAACAACTGACTAATTTCGCTCTGGTTAACGGCAGACGAACGAGATTGTTGTGCGTCTCGAAGCTCATTCCCAGATGTGTGAATGACTTGGACGGCACCAGATCCGACTTCTCCTCGTTTACTATAAAACCGAGACGTCGGAGCAATAGAAGTAGATTCTGAACATCGTTCTGAAGCGTTAACTCGTTGCCGTACCTCTGAAGAATGTCGTCCAGGTAGGCCGACGTTACCGCAGACGAATGAGCTCGGAAATAGATCATTACCGAGTTCATTACCCGAGTGAAAGCCCAGGGTGCTAGATTCAGTCCGAAGCACATCGCCCGGAATTGATACACCACTCCTGGGACTGCGAAGCGTAGATACTTTCTGAATGTCGGATGTACCATGACGTGAAAGTACGCATCTTTGAGATCTATGCTTGTTGCATAATCGTTCACCCGAATACTCGCTCTGACCGACCGAATCGTCTCCATATAAAACTTCGGAGCGACGATCAGCTTGTTTATCCAGCTCAAATCTATGACTGGACGGAACGAGCCGTCTGGTTTCGGAACCAGAAACAGATGGCTGTAGAATCCCGGAGTCTCCTGGTTTTCTACGACCTCTACCGCGTTCTTCATTAAAAGAGACTGCACCTCTGATAATAGAGCGTCTCTTTTCTGCGGATTTGACGGAAGTTGAGTCCACTTTGGACTTCGAGTTAATGGAGGCCTTCGTTTGAAGGATATCTTTAGACCTTCCGAAGTCACTCCTCTCACCCAAGGTCGTCCGTAATCGACGCCCATTCTTGTGAAAAGCTCGACAACCTTCCGCCAACCGGTACGCGATAGAGGTTTAAGCCATCACCTCCTGGACCTGCGAGGCCTGCGGTAGGAGAAACCACGTCCTCCACGACCCGCACCTCATCCCGTCGACCTCGGGGCGTCCGACCGGTTGTCCCGGCCCGAAGGACGTCCCTAACGTGAGTCGCTACCCTGACGGTCTCTCGAATAAGACCAAGAGGATGCACCGGAACCTCTATAGGAACCTCTCTTGGGCGCATTAGACCCAGAAGTGCCTGTCTTATTCTTGTCTGCCGTATCTGACTTCTTAGAAGCAGATTTGAACAACAGAGAATCCGAAGCTTTCTTTGTGATTTTATCATAAATAGCAGAAAGCTTGCCGTCAAAGAGAAGTTCTCCGGAGACCGAAGCGACTCTGAGAGAGTTCTTCACCTTAGTATCCACGAGAGTGGATGTAGCTATGGCTGCGTCACATCTAACCAACTCCAGGTTTGCCACTGAAAGGGCGGAGTTACACTTGGAATAAGCTACTGCCCTTGAAAAAAGTCTTAAAGAGGATTGTATATCCTGAAATTCTTTCCCTTGAAGGCGCAATGATAACGCCTTAGTAAGGTGATCTGCGTAAGATAAGGCATCTAAATTGGCTCTGTTAGACGAAATAGCTGTTTCCAACACCGCGGTTGGAATAGAAGCCGACGACGGTAATGATAGCTCTAAGTCTTCCGCCTCGTCGTCCATACGCAGAGGAACTCTCGGAATACCCTGTCCTGCCGTGTCGAATTTATTCCTTGCATTAATGAAAGGCAGGTTGAGAGTATTGGCGGACAAGAAACCTGCTTTCCCCGTTTTGGAAGCAAGTTTAAATATAGCGTCGTTCAATAATTCAAATGTTCTTGCAACATTATTGGACTGCGACGGAAAATTCAGAGTCCAATGACGCTATAATCCTCTTGTCCGGAACCGCAGCAGTCTGGCCCGACGGAACAACTTGAGGGAGAAAGTGCCGGATGAAGTCCACGGCAGCTTTATGTTGTTCTGAAAGGGATAGCTCCAAATCATCCGTATCCCTTTCACCATCCGGTCGGACCTCATGATGTTCCCGGTCGTCCGTCCCCGATGCTTCGGCGGAGCGTACGACCCAGCGCCGTCGGATAATTCCCGATCCGACACCTTTTCTGTCGGCTGCTGGGATGCTGCGATAAGTTGTGCTATCTGCACAAGTACGTCCGGCATCGAGACCTGCGGAGGCGCAGTCTTTCGCTGCTTCGCCGAGGGCAGCTCTGCATCAGATGGCTCCCGCATACTTTTTCTATGCGAACGTCCGGAGTCCATCGGCCTCGTGTCCCTGGCTGCCGGATGGTGTGACCTGGTCGCCGAAGAATCCCTGATCGGCGAAGCTGGTAAGATATCGGCGGTCACGCAGCCAAGGTGCGGTCGTGTGCGCTGACGAGAAGAAGAAGCCTGAGCAGTCTCCGCGGACTGCCTATACAATGGAGCGTCCCGAGCGACGGACGTATGCTCCGCTTGCGACACATTTTGTACCACAACATCTGGTCCCAGATGTTGTTGTACGAGAGAGGGGCCTCTCTCGCTCGCGGCCCGGCTGGACCTGGATGAGCTAGGAACCGGACTCAAAGGCTTCCTCCGATCTCGCCTACTATCCGCCGTCACTGGGTGTGCACATTGAATGTTTATAGTGCTCGCATCACCCAACATTTCCTCCTGGACCGCATCGGACGAACCCGGCTGCCGAACCATTCGGTGAATGGACGCTACACCGGGCGAGCTAGCGGACGACATTTTTTTAATCTCCATGAGCACTTTTGCCGCTAGCTCTGTATTCATTTGTGACGACGGAAGCGCACTTGCAGAAGATAACATGGAAACATCACCCTGTTCTTGTTCCTCTGAAATAGAAACTGAGAGAGTAGAGTGACCTTGCGGAGAAAGAGCCGGCATAGCCCTTTCTCCAGAAACAACATACCGTGACACAGGTTTCCAATGTTTGTCATCCCAATATTGACATATAGAACAGGGATTAGTGCGAGAACACTGACTACAATTAATACAATGATCATGAAAGTCAAAGGAAGATTTCTTCCTATTACAATTTGAACAATATCCTTTCATTGTGAAAAGTCAAAAACAAGTCCTAGTTACTCGCACAAACCCCTGACACAAAGATACATAATAACATGATCCATTAATAATGAAAAAACAATTGTAAATCAAAATAATTTTGAAAAAATATTTTTTCAGCGAAGCCCAAGTTTCTGAAAAGTAACGTTGAGCCCCGATGGATCCGATGGCTAAGTGTGGTCAAAAATTTTAAATTTATATTAAATAATTAATGCGACACTTACGGATAATAGAAATGTATCTTATAGTGGGATAAACTACACCAAAGCCAAACAGCCCCCCTCAAAAAAGGCTGTTGCCAATGTAAACAAACAGTGTAAAACACCAGAAAACATGACTCCAGGCACTGAAAAAACTGGCCCGAAATCAGTCATCAAAATTACACTCTATCTGATGCAAGACAGAGACTCCCAGGGGAGAATCTGCAGAACATCAGATGGAAGATGCAGAACACAACGTTTATACACCCATGGGTGAAAACGTAACTATGGGGAAAATAACAGAAAACATTCTGTAACCAAGCAACTCTCCCAAGAGAATTTTAGAAATGAACTTTCTCAAAAATATGCCAAAAGCATGGGAGAATTGCAAGGGGGACTTAGAAGGCCAGGGGAGAGGAAACACTGAATAAGCAGTGCAACTTTTTAGCAAGAATGACAACAAGAGGCCCATGCCTCGAAAATAGGCAACTTAACATAATTTCATAAAAAATTTTAAGTACAACCCTGATTATTTTTTGTCACTCCTTTTTCCTCTCCTCCTTCTATATCCTCCTTAGAATCACCATTTCTCCAATAATTACGTGTCTGGCATCCTTTAAACTGAGATTTACAAGCACAAAGATCAGTGAGATGTTGACTGATGAAGGGCCAAACAGAGAATGATAATTGGCGCCAATTTCGGGACGTCCTTGACACTGCGCATGCGCAGTAGGGGCGAAGTATGGAGGTCCTATAGGACATGATTTCTTTTGGTTTTGGATGCAAATTTTGGGGATTGGGGGGCAAAATTTGTGTTTGGCCCTGGTTTTGTTAGAGTTAGCACCAGCTAAGTCTGGGTCATTGGTACAGTATAAAAATATTAATTTCTGGGCCACTTTTTGGTACTGGTGTGTTAAAATAATAGGTGAGGTATTATGAAATATTGATTTACAACACATCCAGGTCAATTCTTGGGAGGATTTTTCTTTATAAGACACACCAAAAATGACACGTAGCTGAATGATTCAACATCATTGTAACCCTCAACGTAATAAATTAACTGCTTCCGCTTACCATAATTTACATATTGAGCAGTTGAAAAAACAAGAGGCCCCAATGGGCCTTAATCGCTCAGCTTCAAGTGGTTCAAAGAAGTATTTGGGGTCATATTCACTTAAACATGGTTCATCAACACTACAAAGGAATGAAGTCAAGAAAGGCAGATTTTATGGAAAAACACTAAGGAATGGATTTGAACAAACCTGAACCTAACATGTCCCGTTCCCCCCCCCCCCCCCCCCCCCCCCCCCCCCCCCCCCCCCCCCCCCCGCCGCCACTCATAGAGAGCCGAAATATTAAGCCAGGGACTCAAACTGAACGAAACTGAATCTGATCCCCTTGAGATGTTATATACCAAATATGAAAGAATTCTGACTGGTGGATCTGAAGAAGAAGGTTTTTAAGAAATGTCCTCACATTACACTAAGTTAAACTTTGGCCTCAAATAGGGAGCCAACATATTAACCCAGGAACCCAATTTGAACAAACTTGAATCTGACCCTCCTAGAGATGTTGTATACCAAATATGAAAGCATTTTGACCACAGGGTCTAAAGAAGAAGATTTCATTAAAAATTCCTCATATTGCCAATAGAGAGACCAAATACTAACTCAGGGACCCGATTTGAACAAACTTGAATCTGAACCCACTAGTGATGTTGTATACCGAATATGAAAGCATTCTGACAGGTGGATCTGAAGAAGAAGATTTTAAAAAAATTTCCTCATATTTCACTAAGTTAAAATTCAAGCTCCTACAGGGAGCCCAATTATTAACCCAGGGACTCGATTTGAACACACTTGAATTTGACCCCCCTAGAGATGTTGCATACCAAATATCAAAAGATTCTAATTGATGGTTCGGGAGAAGATTTTTTTAATTTTGGAAAACGATTTATGGGTGCTATCAGAGTAAAGCCCCTTGTGGTGCCCCCTGTGGGCGTGGCAACTTTATTTGAACAAACTTGATTTGACATATGATAAGGAACATACACATCAAATGTAGTTCAATTTGACTCTGTGGTTTATGAGAAGTCCATAATGTAAAGTTTACGCTGGACGAATGACGACTGACCGATGACGGATGGAAAGTGATTAGAAAAACTCCTCTTCAGCTTCGCTCAGGTGAGCTAATAATATTTAAACAAAAATTTCAACCAAACCATATTATATGACCCCTCATTAGAATGTGCCCAACAAGCTCGTTTCAATGAGAAGTAACAAGATAGGGTTTTATTGAACTTTTGGGAAACAAATGAAAAATATCTTAAATAATAAATTTGGAAAGAGTGTTATACCTACCTCACAGGCTTGAGGGCATGTGTTGAAAAGTTTAGTTAACAATTCAATCCACTGCAACATTGTTGGCTGAAATTAAAAGAAAAAGAAAAAATAACAATAATCAGATTTACTCCAAGAAAGGCTGCAATTCATCAACAAAATTCATTGCGTGTTTCAACATTATAGTATTAGGGGATGACATTACATGTAGTCTATGTAAAAACTAGAACAATGGCATACAACTTACTGCATGGCAATGTGCATTTCAAAACTCCAACCATGTGCTCTTAGGTAACTAATTCACCCATCACATGAGAACTCCAAATGGTGGTAGCTACAAGGCAATACCTCCCACCTCCTCAATTCATATCTTTTGGGCAATCGCAATATAAAAGACTTTTCTCACTACTTTGCGACTCCAGTTGAAAAATTTACTGTCAATGGAAGAAATAGGGTATTTTGAAAATTTATGGAAAGTTACTTTAACCCCAAGCACTCTGATAATGCAACAAATTTTTCTCCAATCACTTTGTTTTTTGCTTGTTTAACTATGAATTTAACCAAATATATCTTGTTTGACAGAGCTCAATCAGCTCTGTCAAACAAGATATATTTGATTAAATATCAAACTGCATTATGGGAAATATTTACTTGTGAAAACTTTGCCATTTTAACATCGGGGTTAACAGTGACTTTCAGTCAGTTTCCCTAATGGCTATCTGTCTGGACAGCTTCGTAATTAAAGGACAAATTCCAACTTTAACATATTTTGACGTCTCAAACAGGTGCTACTACATGGAGTGATGGAAAATTCTTCTAGACAAAGATAAAATTATCCTGACAGTGGATGTTAGTCTTGGCTGGCTACATATGGTTACCCGACAAGCAATTATTGTCATGCACAAGCCTTACAGGTGGAATTGTAACTTTTTGAAAGTTGTCCAGCACTTTAAAGTTCAATTGGGACTTCAAGTTAAGATGGGAATCAGTGGGTGGCAATTGTGAATGGAAACCAAGTCACATTTGGAATGGATCCCAGAACCGGAACCTATTCATTCAATTCAATTCAATTCTTTATTCACAGTATACATAATATACAGAATATTGAGTGATCAAGTTTTATACAGGTTATTGTATACTGCATGGGGTGCCATAGCCTGATTGGCTGTCTTCCTGACATCCCCTGAGGACAACATTAACTTGGGTTTGGCAGCATGTAATACAAACTTTAAGCTTGGCAGCAATGTGGGAATTTATGTGGCTGGAGTGCTTGTTTCAGTTGATCGAAACAGATATGATAGGTGCGTGTACACTTTTTACACGATCATAATACATACAGTAGTACAGTAGAATACAGTAGAAGCTTGACAACCCGAAATCTGCGGGACCGACCAATTACTTCGAATTATCCTGATGTTCGAGTTATGCATTTCGGATGTATTTGGGGAATGTGGAAATCTTGATCACAATGACAATGAATCCTGGGATCAGGACCCGCGAAACCATCCTCACACCTTCCGAGGTTCCCAGACCGTCGTCGACAATGTCATCGACGATCTGGAACTCCTGGGAAATGTTGATGGGGATTCTTGCACCTGGTTGCCCGGACCAACTTCCGACTTCGACTTATCCCTCATATTCGAGTCCACCTTCAAATTTCCTGAATATTCATTTCAAAATAGCATGTTTTATTTCAAATCCTGACGTATAATCAATCACTGGAAAGAGCTTCTTCCAAGTAGGGAGGAGGGGGGAATAGACTTCATAAATTTCATATAGAATTTCAATTAATTTGAGATTCCTTTTATCATTTAAATGTGCTGTGGAACAGATATTATGATTTCATGGGGAAGTTTGAGATTATCATCTTTCATATGTGTGGGCGTGGGGTGGGAAAGGCATTTGAGTCAGACATGAGGCTTCCATAACCCACATCCAAAGCAATCCTGGATAATATTTTTCTATCCGAATGCCAACTGACATCGTCTTGGTTCAAAGACTGGTCATTTGCTACCTAATCTATCTCAAAGTGGGCTGATTGTTTGACAAAATCTAATTACATATTCTGGAGGGAGCATGGTGGCTCATTGGTTGGAGCATTGGATTTAAACAATCAGATCAGCAATTCGATCATGACTAACACCATCTGAGCTGAGTCCTTGGGCAAGACACTTAACTCCTTGCATGCTACTGGCAGATATTCCGGCCCAGGACAGGACTCCACATACCACTGAAATAAGTATAATTTGGGCACATTTAACCAAATTTTACCCCTGTAAATTGAATGGAATTTTTCACGAATAATTCCTTGAGTTAAATTTAGATGACCTTTTCATTAAATCTAGTCATGGTGGCTTTACAGCAGCCATGACTAGATGTGATGAAAAATATCTTGAAAATGCTCAGCGGGTTAAGACTTAATCCTGATTGTACTCTGGCTTCCACCACCTGTTTTTTTTTATTTTTGTAATTATTATTTCCTTGCCCTCTGAGGTTCATCTAATTGGTTTTTCATATAAGCAATTAGTAATTTAACCAAAATCTCTCTTATTTGGCAGTGCTCAATGAGCTCTGTTAAACAAGACAGAATTGGTTAAATTCCAAGTAGCATTATGAAAAAATATCTTCTTGAAATTGTTTAATCATGACATCAGTGTGTAGAGGGATAATCTACAGAATAACATGGGCAGTGATGTTTTTTTTTCCATTTTATCAACTTGGGGAATTTATCTGACATAAAGTTAACATTGGTGATAAAAAGATGTCTTGCGGCAGATAAAATAACCAAGCAGGGTGACCTAAGAAACAGATTTTTATCTTTTTATACTTTTATTGTATTAAATCTTGTTTGACAGAGCTCAGTGTGCTCTTGTCAAACAAGACATAACAGAATACACATTTTACCACCCAAAAGTAACAAAATGACCCAATTCTGGTCAACCAAATATCCATGTTATTTGACTTACTCTGACAATCATGAATTCCCTTGTACTCGTTAGCCTTTTTATGCTAGGACATCCAATAAAAGCAACAAATCTATTACATCTTGTTTACAGGACACCATAAGCCGATAAACAAGATGTTATAAAATAAATGCACAGTTTATCACTAGAATATAGGAAAATATTCAATTTCCTGAAAACTGACTACTCCTATTGACTGAATATTTTTCAATGGAAAGTGGTTATTCAAATAACAGGGTTCCTCTACAATCTCGAGTGAATTTGATCTATTTGTTAGATAAGAAGTTGACAAACAAATGCATATGTGACAGTCAATTTAAAAAAAACAGTGACTTACTTTTTCTTTAGAGTGGATGAGAGTTTCTAAAACAAATGAAGTACTAAGCTGAGCCGCTTTCAAAGGTACAAGACTGTTCTCTCCTTTGGGTAATGTTTGTGGAATGAATGCACAGATTTGCCACATAAACCTGTAGAATAAATTATTTCATAAAATATACATGTTTAACCTTTAAGGGCCTGAAGATTTTTTTTTTTATTTTAGCTTTATTTTAACTGGTTGAGTGCTAGAAGCCACTATCAGGGCTTTCAAAAAAATAAATACCAGAGAAAAGCAAACATTTTCCATGCTGTTGTTTCATACTCATCCAAATGCAAATATTTTATTTTATATAAATTTGTTATATTACAAATTACTGGAGAGTGCCTATGGGCACTCTCCAATAATTTGTAATAAAACAAATGCTGAATAACAATTTCAGACCACCAAAAATAATTTAGCCCTCAACCAGTTAACCATTCATATCCTATGATTTTGCTGTTCTTTCTTGGCTTCCTGCATAGGCAGCAATGACTTGCCTAGAAACAACTGCCATGGAACTTTGAATATAACTTGCAAGCTTATCCCCAAACTGCATGTTGGGGCACCTATTTTGTTGTAGAAAAATGTGATCAAAGATGGAATTAGGCCCTTAAGGGTTAAAGAATATCCCAGTTAACTTCATAAATTTTACACACCAAATCATTTACCAGACATTATATAACAAGTGCACACAAAGCTGCAACCATCATCAACATCTATCATGGACAGATGTTCAATGACCAATGGGCAAACAAATAATCGTGAGCTGACATTTCACCACAAATGGACACAAATGGCATTTAATCTAGTTATATATCAAACAAAATAGTTGTATTGTGATTGGTCACTTTGCTGGGGGTAGATACATCTATGTTATTTTTGCCAGGTACATAAAATCGTGTGACATTCTACATTGTCAAGGGAGATAAATCTCACTTGAAAACTGTACAAAGAAGACAGTTACGACTAAAAGTTAAAAAATTTATAGTAATTTCTATATTTTTTATACTTACCGATGACCCAGACATAGCTGGTGCTAACTCTTAAAATATAGGGCCAAACACAAATTTTGCCCCCAATCCCCAAAATTTGCATTTAAAACCAAAGAAAACATGTCCTGAAAGGCCCTCCACACTTCGCCTCTACTGCGCATGCGCAGTGTCAAGGACGTTCCGAAATTGGCGCCATTAATCGTTCTAAAAACCAGTGCCTGGTAAGCGCTATGTACTCAGAGGGGAGGCAAGAGTTCCCAACTCCTGGGAGGGCCATCCCCGTCTGGGTCATTGGTAAGTATAAAAAATATATAAATTACTATAAATTTTTTAACATTTTTATACTGTACCAATGACCCAGACATAGCTGAATAGTAAAAAGGCTGGAGGGCCAAGGACATAGAGCAAAATGGAATACGCTCAATAAAATAAAATAGAGTCATCCCCTGTAGGGAAAAAGAAGTAATAGGCCTTACATGTATCTTTCTTATTTATGATAAATTAGAAAGATACAACACCTTCCAAAATTGAGCTTCATACATCCATGTACTCTATTAATATCCAATATAATCCTTATACTAATAATTTTTAAAGTAAGCCAATAAATAAAGTAAGTCTAGAGAATAGAGACTCTTATACTCCTAAAAGTGTCTGAGGATTGCATAATCATGTCCGTTGACATATGCAATAATCAAAAGCTATACTTAACTAAGACTTGAATGAATTTTAAAAACCTAAACTTCTCACTAAACAACCATCCCAATAACAGCTCAGAATTACTAACTCCGGAGGAGGTATCCCCTTGTTTTCATAGTAAAACAGGTGACCCAAGGGAACACCCTCCCCCCCCCCCCCCTTTTTCTTGCCCTGGGTCAAATAGCCCAGAGCGAAGAGGGCAGCAGAACGGAGACACTGCCGAAACAGACAGCCTACCTAGCTATAGTAGAAACTGTTAAGTGAATGACATTCTGAGCAGTAGATAATAGACCTAACAATAGAGGCCTCCAGAAATGGACTCGATATTTCTGAGATAAAAATTCATGAATGTGGATGGCTGAGCGCAATGAGCGGCCTTCAAAAATCTATAGTAGCGACACTATTAATGCAAGCCCAAGATGTAGAAGAACTCTTACTTCATGAGCCGAAATCTTAAGCACAACTGCTAAGTCAATGATATACCATAAGCAGTACCGATAGTTAATAGAATCCATTAACAATAGAATGGAGCGTAACGTCCTTCTACTAGGCATCAAAGACAGAAGAAGCTTACGCCCATAGTAATAAACAGATATCTGTTTATAAATACATAAACTCTACCCGGAAAGAGTAAAGGCCTATGCCCGTACAACGACGGAAGGACCTTAAAAATAATAGGTTCCGGATATTAGGAGCCTAACTCTTATGCAAAAATCCAACCTAAATAGTAACGGAAGTAGTGATTCCGAAACTACGAAAGTGAAAATCATCCATCGATAGTGCATGAAACTCACTGACTCTACAGTAAAAGAGAAACCAACAGAATTACTGTCTAAAAGGTCAGAATTTGAAAACTACTGTTTCCAGAGGCTCAAATGATTACTTAGCTAAATAAGAACCGAAGTTAAATTCCATATAGGAATTTAATCTAAAGATTCTAAGTCTATTTATCAAAAAGTTACTAACTGACTTAGATAAAGAGACATAAGACTCAATTGTAAACTATCGTAGAGTGCATAGGTATGAGGTAACATAAACCTATAACCTTAATAATAACAGGCTGCAGTAGATCTTGTGAAACAAGTATACTAAAAAATTGCAATGAGTAGTATGGAGGGATCAACAATATGAACATAATGATCCCTACACCAACGACGGAAGAGCCTCCACTTTAGCCGCATAGAATAGCGAAGAAGAGGATCTCCTATAGTAAGAAATCGCGTCCAAAGCTCGTCCAGTACAATGCTTACAATGCAATACGGACCACACAATGGAATACATGAAGGTTGCGACCTTGCGGGTTGTGATAAAGATGACACGATTTACCCAGTGAAAAAAGATCCTCACATTGAGGAAGATTTCACGTTAAGACCCACAGTAGACAAGAGAGTAAATTACCCATGATCTCTGTGAAGATAGAGATGCTATCAACAGAAATGTATTGTGGTTGTTTATCTTAGCAATACCTGCTGAAACAACAGCGCCGGAGGATACGCGTATCCTATCATTCCTTCCTATAGATCAATAGAGCGTTAACAACATTAGCTCAGAGATCTGGACAAGCCAACACATACGTCTGCAATTGATTAGCAAGCTGTGTCGTAAATAAATCATCATTGGGCGCTCCCATAGATAGCAAATCTGATTGAATACTTGTTTGTTGAGAGTCCATTCTGACAGCAACAAGCGACCCGTAAGTGAACGGGAGTCCGGTAAAACAATCAGACGACCCGGAATATGACGGTCCAAAACAGAACTTGGTATACTATAACCAACAGACGGATTCTTTCCATTAAATTGAATAACGGAAACGAAAGAGTGCCTCCCTGGTTCCGGAGATACGCCACTACTGTCGAATTAAAGGACAGGATTTGGGCATGCGTTTCTGAATAATGTTCATGCAATGACATAAAGCAAGCCTAAAAAACATTATTCTGCGGAAGAAAACTGGTTGCTAAGAGACTGCGGAACCCAAAGACCCTGGCACTTCGAATCCGTAGGGATCAGTATTATATCCCAATCTGTTTGACTGGCAACCGTCATAACAGCCACACTCGGGTCCGGCAACTGCGGTGGCACTCTCTGAGTCAACCACCGAATGTTTGCCCCAGTCTGAATCTCTTGTAACACTAGATAGACAAGAGAACGTGTAAATCAAGCAATTCATGGATTGCCGAAAAGTTGCCGTCGAAGAGAAGCTCCTCCGAGAACGAAGCGACTCTAAGAGAGTTCTTAACCTTACTATCCACGCGTGTGGATGTAGCTAGGGCTGCGTCACGTCTAACCAACTCCAATCAGCCACTGAAGGGTGGAGTTATACGTGAACAAACTACTGCCCTCAAAAGAAATTACATTGAGAATAATATCCCGTAAATCTTTTCTTGAAGACGTAATGATAACGCCTCAGTAAGGCGGATTACGTATGATAAAGCGTCTAAGTTAAGTCTACTATACATCATGTCGTTTCCAACATTGAAGATGGAAAAGACATAAACGGCGAAAAAGAATATTTTTATACTGTACCAATGACCCAGACATAGCTGGTGCTAACTCTTAAAATATAGGGCCAAACACAAATTTTGCCCCCCAATCCCCAAAATTTGCATCTAAAACCAAAGAAAACATGTCCTGAAAGGCCCTCCACACCCCGCCCCCACTGCGCATGCGCAGTGTCAAGGACGTTCCAAAATTGGCGCCATTAATCATTCTAAGTTTGGCCCTTCATCAGTTAACATCTGACTGATCTTTGTGCTTATAAATCTCAGTTTAAATGATGCCAGACACATAAATATTAGTGAAATGGTGATTCTAAGGAGGATAGAGAAGGAGGAGAGGAAAAAAATGTGTGACAGAATATTATCAGGGCTGTAACTTAAAATTTTTTAATGAAATTATGTTAAGTTACCTATTTTCGAGGCAGCAGCCATTTTGTTGTCATTCTGATTATTTAGTTACACTGTTTTTTAAGTGTTTTCCTCTCTCCCTGTCCTTTAAGTCCCCCCTTGCTATTCTCCCATGCTTTTGGCATAGTTTTTGTAATTATTATTACTAAATTTTCTTGGGAGTTTTAGCTGAATAACAGAATGAATTCTGTTCTTTTCCCCATGTTTACGTCTTCACCTACAGGTGGTTAGGCGTTGTGTTCTGCATCTACCATCTGATGTTCTGCAGTTTCTTCCCTGGAAGTCTCTGTTTTGCATCAGATAGTGTATTTTTGGTAACTGATTTCGGGCCTGGGTGCCTGGAGTCTTATTTTAGTGTTTTTACACTCATTGTTTACATTTACAACAGCCCTCTGTGTGAGGGGGGGATTTCTGGAAAATAATATCTTGATGTTATTTTAATCATATCTAGATACATTATTATTGTTCGTAAGTGTTGAATAAATTGTTTAAAATATTTTTAAAATTTTTGTCCACACTTAGGCTTGGGATCCATTGGGGCTCAACGTTACTTTTCAGAAACTTGGGCTGTTCTGAAAAAATATTTTTTCAAAATATTTTGATTTCAATTATTTTTTCTATATTAATGGATCATATTATTATTATGTATTTTGATTGCCAGGGGTTAGTGCGAGTACCAGGACTTGTTTTCTTTTCACATTGAAAGGATATTGATCAATTGTATTAAGAGGAAGTCTTCCTCTGACTTTATAATCATTCTATATGTGGTCAGTGTACTCGCATTAACTCCTGTTCTGTATCGTATGATTTCGATGACAATATGGGAAGCGTATGTCACGGTATGTTATTGGGGATTTGGACACTCCGGTCCTTTCCCCGCAGGGTCACTCTACTTTATCAATTTCTATAAGGGCTAGAGGAAAAATGCTCATGTAAATACGCCAATTGCCTAAGAGGACCCTAGTAGGTTCAACGGCCTTTGACGTCCGCTAGCTCGCCCGGTGTAGCGTCCATTCACCGAATGGTTCGGCAGCCGCGTTCGTCCGTTGCGGTCTAGAAGGAATTTTGGGGTGATGCGAGCACTATAAATTAACCTAATGCACACCCAGTGACGGCGGATCGGAGGGAAAACGGAGGAAGCCTTTTAGTCCGGTTCATAGCTCGTTCCGGTCCATCCGGACGGCAAGCGAGAGAGGCTCCTCTCTCGTTCAACAACATCTGGCCCCAGATGTTGTGGTACAAAATGTGTCGCAAGCGGAGCATACGTCCGTCGCTCGGGACGCTCCGTTGTATAGGCAGTCCGCGGAGACTGCTAAGGCTTCCTCTTCTCGTCAGCGCACACGACCGCACCTTGGCTGCGTGACCGCCGATATATTACCAGCTTCGCCGATCAAGGATTCTTCGGCGACCAGGTCACACCATCCGGTAGCCAGGGACACGAGGCCTGCAGACTCCGGACGTTCGCATAGGAAGTGTGCGGGAGTCAACGTACACGGAGCTTCCGGCGGCAATGCATCGTAAGACCGCTACTGCACAGGCCTCGGGAACGGACGTGCTTTCCTTAATAGCACAGTTTATCGCAGCATCCCAGCATCAACTGAATCTGTCGCATATATTTTATCCGTCGATGCTGGGTCGGGACGCTCCGCGGAAGCGGGTACGGACGTCCGAAAGTTTCATCCGGTCCGACGGGATACCGAAAGGGATTTGGAGGATTTCGAGCTTTCCCTTTCGGAACAACATATGCTGTTGTGTATGTCATCTGACTTGGTCTTCTCCAGCTTCTTTCGTCGGACCAGAATGCTGCGATGCCGGATAAGAAACTGATAGCGTCGGTGGACTTTGAAATTTTTGGTTCGGTTCAGGGACATCGTCCCTCAGTTCCGACATAGTCCAATAATGTCACACAAACTTTCGAATTATTGAACGACGCTATATATATTATTATTTTATGCTTGCTATAACCAAGCATTTCTGGTTTCTTGTTCGCAGAGTTATGGAGATGTCTTTCAAAAGTGTGCCTCTGTCGTCATAGTTAATGAAGAGCTAGCGGCAATAAGTGCTCATGGAATATGTCTATCGCCTACGGAGTGACATTCGCTAGCTCACCCGGTGTAGCGTACATTCATCGAATGGTTCGGCTGCCGGGTTCGTCCGTTGCGGTCTAGGAAGGAGATTTGGGTGATGCGAGCACTTTAATTACTTTAGTACTCACCCAGTGACGGCAGATTGAGGACAGATCGGAGGAAGCCTGTTAGTCCGGTTCCTGGCTTGTCCATGTCCGTCTGGGCTGTGAGCGAGAGAGGTCCCTCTCTCGTCCAACAACATAGGGGACCGCATGTTGTGGTTCAGATATTTTACATTCGGAGCATATGTCCGTCGGTCGGGACGCTCCGTTATATTGACAGTCCGAGAGACTGTCCCTAATGCTTCCTCATCCTCACAGCAGGGCACACGACCGCACATTGGCTACGTGACCTCGAGTATCCGATCAGTTTCGTCATTCAGTGATTCCACGGCGAATAGGTCACGCCATCCGGTAGCCAAGGGACACAAGGCCTATACACTCCGTTCGCTCGCATATTGGTAGTATGCACGGGGTAACGATCACGGAGCTTCCAGCGGCAATGCATCGTAAGACCGCTTCTCCTCAGGCCTCAGTGACGGACGTGCTATCCGAGTTAGCACAGTTGTTTCGCAGCATCCCAGCAATTGACAGTTTCTCGGTCGAATCAGGAATTATCCGACGGCGCTGGGTCGGTGCAGTCCGCGGTTGCATCAGGTACGGACGACCGAACGCTTTATAGGGTCCGACAGGATGGCGAAAGGGATTCGAAAGATTTCGAGTTTTCCCTTTAGTAGTATCGGAAGCTGCCTTTCATATCTTCTGGCATTATCTTCCAGTGATTGTTATTTCGGACTTGATTGCTGCGATCTTGGATAAGAGACTTATAGCGTCATTGGACTCGCATTTTTCGATCGGTTCAGGGACATTGTCCCTGACTTACCGACGCAGTCCAATATTGTCATTACAACATGTGTTTTATTTTTCGACGCTATATATATATATATACAAGCCTGCTACCAAGCATGATAGTTTAGTTTCTTGTCCGCGTTGCTCATTTCTGCCATTTTATCATTTATACGAATAGTTTATTTTGGCAGAGCAGGGCATACCGAGAGTTCATATGCGTCTAGACGGTGTGGTTAAAGACTGCATATATTCTTTTTCGCCGTTTATGTCTTTTCCAATTTCAATGTTGGAAACGACATGATGTATAGTTGACTTAACTTAGACGCTTTATCATACGTAATCCGCCTTACTGAGGCTTTATCATTACGTCTTCAAGAAAAGATTTACGGGATATTATTCTCAATGTAATTTCTTTTGAGGGCAGTAGTTTGTTCACGTATAACTCCGCCCTTCAGTGGCTGATTGGAGTTGGTTAGACGTGACGCAGCCCTAGCTACATCCACATGCGTGGATAGTAGGTTAAGAACTCTCTCAGAGTCACTTCGTTCTCAGAGGAGCTTCTCTTCGACGGCAACTTTTCGGCAATCCATGAATTGCTCGATTTACACGTTCTCTTGTCTATCTAGTGTTACAAGAGATTCAGACTGGGGCAAACATTCGGTGGTTGACTCAGAGAGTGTCACCGCAGTTGCCGGACCCGAGTGTGGCTGTTATGACGGTTGCCAGTCAAACAGATTGGGATATAATATTGATCCCTACGGATTCGAAGTACCTGGGTCTTTGGGTTCCGCAGTCTCTTAGCAATCAGTTTTCTTCCGCGGAATAATGTTTTTTTGGCTTGCTTTATGTCATTGCATGAACATTATTCAGAAACGCATGCCCAAATCCTGTCCTTTAATTCGACAGTAGTGGCGTATCTCCGGAACCAGGGAGGCACTCTTTCGTTTCCGTTATTCAATTTAATGGAAGAATCCGTCTGTTGGTTATAGTACACCAAGTTCTGTTTTGGTCCGTCATATTCCGGGTCGTCTGATTGTTTTACCAGACTCCCGTTCTCTTACGGGTCACTTGTTGCTGTCAGAATGGACTCTCAACAAACAAGTATTCAATCAGATTTGCTATCTATGGGAGCGCCCAATGATGATTTATTTACGACACAGCTTGCTAATCAATTGCAGACGTATGTGTTGGCTTGTCCAGATCTCTGAGCTAATGTTGTTAACGCTCTATTGATCTATAGGACGGAATGATAGGATACGCGTATCCTCCGGCGCTGTTGTTTCAGCAGGTATTGCTAAGATAAACAACCACAATACATTTCTGTTGATAGCATCTCTATCTTCACAGAGATCATGGGTAATTTACTCTCTTGTCTTCTGTGGGTCTTAACGTGAAATCTTCCTCTATGTGAGGATCTTTTTTCACTGGGTAAATCGTGTCATCTTTATCACAACCCGCAAGGTCGCAACCTTCATGTATTCCGTTGTGTGGTCCGTATTGCATTGTAAGCACTGTACTGGACGAGCTTTGGACGCGATTTCTTACTATAGGAGATCCTCTTCTTCGCTATTCTATGCGGCTAAAGTGGAGGCTCTTCCGTCGTGGTGTAGGGATCGTTATGTTCATATTGTTGATCCCTCCATACTACTCATTGCAATTTTTTAGTATACTTGTTTCACAAGATCTACTGCAGCCTGTTATTATTTAGGTTATAGGTTTATGTTACCTCATACCTATGCACTCTACGATAGTTTACAATTGAGTCTTTTGTCTCTTTATCTAAGTCAGGTAGTAACTTTTTGATAAATAGACTTAGAATCTTTAGATTAAATTCCTATATGGATTTAACTTCGGTTCTTATTTAGCTAAGTAATCATTTGAGCCTCTGGAAACAGTAGTTTTCAAATTCTGACCTTTTAGACAGTAATTCTGTTGGTTCTCTTTTACTGTAGTCAGTGAGTTTCATGCACTATCGATGGATGATTTTCACTTTCGTAGTTTCGGAATCACTATTCCGTTACTATTTAGGTTGGATTTTTGCATAAGAGTTAGGCTCCTATTATCCGGAACCTATTATTTTAAGGTCCTTCCGTCTTCGTATGGGCATAGGCCTTTACTCTTTCCGGGTACAGTTTATGTATTTATAAACAGATATCTGTTTATTACTATGGGCGTAAGCTTCTTCTGTCTGTGATGCCTAGTAGAAGGACGTTACGCTCCATTTTATTGTTAATGGATTCTATTAACTATCGGTACTGCTTATGGTATATCATTGACTTAGCAGTTGTGCTTAAGATTTCGGCTTATGAAGTAAGAGTTCTTCTACTTCTTGGGCTTACATCAATAGTGTCGCTATTATAGATTTTTGAAGGCCGCTCATTGCGCTCAGCCATCCACATTCATGAATTTTATCTCAGAAATATCGAGTCCATTTCTGGAGGCCTCTATTGTTAGGTCTATTATCTACTGCTCAGAATGTCATTCACTTAACAGTTGCTACTATAGCTAGGTAGGCTGTCTGTTTCGGCAGTGTCTCCGTTCTGCTGCCCTCTTCGCTCTGGGCTATTTGACCCAGGGCAAGAAAAGGGGGGGGGAGGGTGTTCCCTTGGGTCACCTGTTTTACTATGAAAACAAGGGGATACCTCCTCCGGAGTTAGTAATTCTGAGCTGTTATTGGGATGGTTGTTTAGTGAGAAGTTTAGGTTTTTAAAATTCATTCAAGTCTTAGTTTTTAAAGTATAGCTTTTGAATATTGCATATGTCAACGGACATGATTATGCAATCCTCAGACACTTTTAGGAGTATAAGAGTCTCTATTCTCTAGACTTACTTTATTTATTGGCTTACTTTAAAAATTATTAGTATAAGGATTATATTGGATATTAATAGAGTACATGGATGTATGAAGCTCAATTTTGGAAGGTGTTGTATCTTTCTAATTTATCATAAATAAGAAAGATACATGTAAGGCCTATTACTTCTTTTTCCCTACAGGGGATGACTCTATTTTATTTTATTGAGCGTATTCCATTTTGCTCTATGTCCTTGGCCCTCCAGCCTTTTTACTATTCAGCTATGTCTGGGTCATTGGTACAGTATAAAAATGTTAAAAAATTTATAGTAATTTATATATTTTTTATACTTACCAATGACCCAGACGGGGATGGCCCTCCCAGGAGTTGGGAACTCTTGCCTCCCCGCTGAGTACATAGCGCTTACCAGGCACTGGTTATTAGAATGATTAATGGCGCCAATTTCGGAACGTCCTTGACACTGCGCATGCGCAGTGGGGGCGAGGTGTGGAGGGCCTTTCAGGACATGTTTTCTTTGGTTTTAGATGCAAATTTTGGGGATTGGGGGGCAAAATTTGTGTTTGGCCCTATATTTTAAGAGTTAGCACCAGCTATGTCTGGGTCATTGGTAAGTATAAAAAATATATAAATTACTATAAATTTTTTAACATTTCCAGTCTTTAACCACACCATCTAGACGCATATGAACTCTCGGTATGCCCTGCTCTGCCAAAATAAACTATTCGTATAAATGATAAAACGGCAGAAATGAGCAACGCGGACAAGAAACTAAACTATGATGCTTGGTAGCAGGCTTGTATGTATATATAGCGTCGAAAAATAAAACACATGTTGTAATGACATTATTGGACTGCGTCGGTAAGTCAGGGACAATGTCCCGGAACCGATCGAAAAATCCGAGTCCAATGACGCTATAAGTCTCTTATCCAAGATCGCAGCAATGAAGTCCGAAATAACCATCACTGGAAGATAATGCGAGAAGATATGAAAGGCAGCTTCCGATACTACTAAAGGGAAAACTTGAAATCTTTCGAATCCCTTTCGCCATCCTGTCGGACCCTATAATGCGTTCGGTCGTCCGTACCTGATGCAACCGCGGACCCCACCGACCCAGCGCCGTCGGATAATTCCTGATTCGACCAAGAAACTGTCAATTGCTGGGATGCTGCGAAACAACTGTGCTAACTCGGATAGCACGTCCGTCACTGAGGCCTGAGGAGAAGCGGTCCTACAATGCATTGCCGCTGGAAGCTCCGTGATCGTTACCCCGTGCATACTACCAATATGCGAGCGAACGGAGTGTATAGGCCTCGTGTCCCTTGGCTACCGGATGGCGCGACCTATTCGCTGTGGAATCACTGAATGACGAAACTGATCGGACACTCGAGGTCACGTAGCCAATGTGCGGTCGTGTGCCCTGATGTGAGGATGAGGAAGCATTAAGGACAGTCTCTCGGACTGTCAATATAACGGAGCGTCCCGACCGACAGACATATGCTCCGAATGTAAAATATCTGAACACAACATGCGGTCCCCTATGTTGTTGGACGAGAGAGGGACCTCTCTCGCTCACAGCCCGGACGGACCTGGACAAGCCAGGAACCGGACTAACAGGCTTCCTCTGATCTGTCCTCAATCTGCCGTCACTGGGTGAGTACTAAAGTAATTAAAGTGCTCGCATCACCCAAATCTCCTTCCTAGACCGCAACGGACGAACCCGGCAGCCGAACCATTCGATGAATGTACGCTACACCGGGTGAGCTAGCGAATGTCACTCCATAGGCGATAGACATATTCCATGAGCACTTATTGCCGCTAGCTCTTCATTAACTATGACGACAGAGGCACACTTTGAAAGACATCTTCGTAACTTTGCGAACAAGAAACCAGAAATGCTTGGCTATAGCAAGCATAAAATAATAATATATATAGCGTCGTTCAATAATTCGAAAGTTTGTGTGACATTATTGGACTATGTCGGAACTGAGGGACGATGTCCCTGAACCGAACCAAAAATTTCTAAGTCCACCGACGCTATCAGTTTCTTATCCGGCATCGCAGCATTCTGGTCCGACGAAAGAAGCTGTAGAAGACCAAGTCAGATGACATACACAAGAGCATATGTTGTTCCGAAAGGGAAAGCTCGAAATCCTCCAAATCCCTTTCGGTATCCCGTCGGACCGGATGAAATTTTCGGACTTCCGTACCCGCTTCCGCGGAGCGTCCCGACCCAGCATCGTCGGATAAAAAATATGCGACAGATTCAGTTGATGCTGGGATGCTGCGATAAACTGTGCTATTTAGGAAAGCACGTCCATTCACGAGGCCTGTGCAGTAGCGGTCTTACGATGCACTGCCGCCGGAAGCTCCGTGTACGTTGACTCCCGCACACTTCCTATGCGAACGTCCGGAGTCTGCAGGCCTCGTGTCCCTGGCTACCGGATGGTGTGACCTGGTCGCCAATGAATCTCTGACTGGCGAAGCTGACTGGATATCCGTGGTCACGTAGCCAAGAGCGGTCGTGTGCGCAACTATGAGAATGAGGAAGCCTTATTGACAGTCTACTCCGGACTGACTATATGTCGGAGCGTCCCGAGCGACGGACGTATGCTCCGAATGCGAAACATTTTGTACCACAACATCTGGGGTCAGATGTTGTTGAACGAGAGAGGGGCCTCTCTCGCTTGCCGTCCGGACGGACCGGAACGAGCTATGAACCGGACTAAAAGGCTTCCTCCGTTCTCCCTCCAATCCGCCGTCACTGGGTGTGCATTAGGTTGATTTATAGTGCTCGCATCACCCCAAAATTCCTTCAAGACTGCAACGGACAACCCCGGCTGCCGAACCATTCGGTGAATGGACGCTACACCGGGCGAGCTAGCGGACGTCAAAGGCCATCGAACCTACTAGGGTCCTCTTAGGCAATTGGCGTATTTATATGAGCACTTTTCCGCTAGCCCTTCATTAATTGTGACGACGGAGGCACACTGTTGGAAGACATCACAGATACATCACCCTAATCTTGATCGTCTGAAATAGAAATTGATAAAGTAGAGTGACCCTGCGGGGAAAGGACCGGAGTGTCCAATTCCCCCCTAACATACCGTGACATACGCTTCCCATATTGTCATCGAAATGATACGATACAGAACAGGAGTTAATGCGAGTACACTGACCACATATAGAATGATTATAAAGTCAGAGGAAGACTTCCTCTTATTACTATTGATCAAAATCCTTTCAATGTGAAAAGAAAACAAGTCCTGGTACTCGCACTAACCCCTGGCAATAAAATACATAATAATAATATGATCCATTAATATAGAAAAAATAATTGAAATCAAAATATTTTAAAAAAATATTTTTTCAGAACAGCCCAAGTTTCTGAAAAGTAACGTTGAGCCCCAATGGATCCCAAGCCTAAGTGTGGACAAAAATTTTAAAAATATTTTAAACAATTTATTCAACACTTACGAACAATAATAATGTATCCAGTTATGATTAAAATAACATCAAGATATTATTTTCCAGAAATCCCCCCCTCACACAGAGGACTGTTGTAAATGTAAACAATGAATGTAAACACTAAAATAAGACACCAGGCACCCAGGCCCGAAATCAGTTACCAAAAATACACTATCTGATGCAAAACAGAGACTTCCAGGGAAGAAACTGCAGAACATCAGATGCAGAACACAACGCCTAACCACCCGTAGGTGAAGACGTAAACATGGGGAAAAGAACAGAATTCATTCTGTTATTCAGCTAAAACTCCCAAGAAAATTTAGTAATAATAATTACAAAAACTATGCCAAAAGCATGGGAGAATAGCAAGGGGGGACTTAAAGGACAGGGAGAGAGGAAAACACCAAAAAATCAGTGTAACTAAATAATCAGAATGACAACAAAATGGCTGCTGCCTCGAAAATAGGTAACTTAACATAATTTCATTAAAAAATTTTAAATTACAGCCCTGATAATATTCTGTCACACAATTTTCCTCTCCTCCTTCTCTATCCTCCTTAGAATCACCATTTCACTAATATTTATGTGTCTGGCATCATTTAAACTGAGATTTACAAGCACAAAGATCAGTCAGATGTTAACTGATGAAGGGCCAAACTTAGAATGATTAATGGCGCCAATTTCGGAACGTCCTTGACACTGCGCATGCGCAGTAGAGGCGAAGTGTGGAGGGCCTTTCAGGACATGTTTTCTTTGGTTTTAGATGCAAATTTTGGGGATTGGGGGGCAAAATTTGAGTTTGGCCCTATATTTTAAGAGTTAGCACCAGCTATGTCTGGGTCATTGGTACAGTATAAAAATATACAATTATGTGTGCTGTGAAATGTAAATAATCATATAAACACGAAAAGATTTGAAAATCATACAGACCAAAATTTGTGGCGGCTGAGATTAAAATAATAATAACCTGGCAGGTGAAACTTTTCGTAAAAACTGGAAGGACCAACTAGAACTATCACTGAAGGTGATTAATACCCCCGCTTTGGGTTTTTAGAGGAATGCACTTCTGATCATGTAGGCGAAGGCCATAAGGAAATGTATACATAAAGATCATTTTTTGTTGTTGAAATTTGTATTTGCATGTGGCCTTCCACAGAACAGCACTGAATACTTAAAGAGCCCACACATATATGGTTTACATTTGGAAAAACACATTTACAATGTGTAACATGTATTCAAAAACGGTTCATTAATGTAGGAGGAGTTGCACACACAAGAATCCCATTTGAAAACCCATAATAAATCCAAGTTAAAGGGAGATAACCTGGTTAAAATTCTCGCAGATCAAAAATTTGGGAATATGCGTATGTTCACTTAGTTGTGATAATGTTTGAAAGGTTTCGTCAAAATTGATTGATAAATGTAGGAGGAGTTGCACGCACAAGAATTTCATGTAGAAACCCATAATAAATCTAAGTTAAAGGGAGATAACCTAGTTAAAATTGCCACAGCTCTAAAATTTTTGGAAAATGCGCATGTTTACTTAGTAGTGATGATGTCTGTAAACTTTTGTCCAAATTGATTGATAAATGTAGGAGGAGTTGCGCGCACAAGAATTTCATGCAGAAACCCATATTAAATCAAAGTTCAAGAGAGATAACCTGGTTAAAATTGTCGCAGATCAAAAAGTTTGGAATATGCACATGTTCACTTAGTAGAGATGATGTTTGAAAGGTTTCATCAAAATCGGTTCATTAATGTAGGAGGAGTTGCGCACACAAGAATTTGTTCGAACGGAAAGACATAATAAATCTAAGTCAAAGGGAGATAACCTGGTTAAAATTGTCGCAGATCAAAAATCTTGGAATATGCGCATGTTCACTTAGTAGTGATGATGTCTGAAAACTTTTGTCCAAATTGACTGATAAATGTAGGAGGAGTTGCACGCACAAGAATTTCATGTAGAAACCCATAATAAATCTAAGTTAAAGGGAGATAACCTAGTTAAAATTGCCACAGCTCAAAAATTTTGGAATATGCGCATGTTCACTTAGTAGTGATGATGTCTGTAAACTTTCGTCCAAATTGATTGATAAATGTAGGAGGAGTTGCGCACACAAGAATTTCATGCCGAAACCCATATTAAATCAAAGTTCAAGAGAGATAACCTGGTTAAAATTGTCGCAGATCAAAAAGTTTGGAATATGCACATGTTCACTTAGTAAAGATGATGTTTGAAAGGTTTCATCAAAATCGGTTCATTAATGTAGGAGGAGTTGCGCACACAAGAATTTGTTCGAACAGAAAGACATAATAAATCTAAGTCAAAGGGAGATAACCTGGTTAAAATTGTCACAGATCAAAAATCTTGGAATATGCGCATGTTCACTTAGTAGTGATGATGTCTGAAAAGTTTTGTCCAAATTGATTGATAAATGTAGGAGGAGTTGCGCACACAAGAATTTCATGTAGAAACCCATATTAAATCAAAGTTCAAGAGAGATAACCTGGTTAAAATTGTCGCAGATTAAAAAGTTTGGAATATGCACATGTTCACTTAGTAGAGATGATGTTTGAAAGGTTTCATCAAAATCGGTTCATTAATGTAGGAGGAGTTGCACACACAAGAATTTGTTCGGATGGAAAGACACAATAAATCTAAGTCAAAGGGAGAAAACCTGGTTAAAATTGTCGCAGATCAAAAATCTTGGAATATGCGCATGTTCACTTAGTAGTGATGATGTCTGAAAAGTTTTGTCCAAATTGATTGATAAATGTAGGAGGAGTTGCACACACAAGAATTTCATGTCCGGAAAGACGTACGGACGGACGTACGGACGGACGGACAGACGGACGGACGGACGGACGTAGTTAAAATTGTCACAGATCAAAAATCTTGGAATATGCGCATGTTCACTTAGTAGTGATGATGTCTGAAAAGTTTTGTCCAAATTGATTGATAAATGTAGGAGGAGTTGCGCACACAAGAATTTCATGTAGAAACCCATATTAAATCAAAGTTCAAGAGAGATAACCTGGTTAAAATTGTCGCAGATTAAAAAGTTTGGAATATGCACATGTTCACTTAGTAGAGATGATGTTTGAAAGGTTTCATCAAAATCGGTTCATTAATGTAGGAGGAGTTGCACACACAAGAATTTGTTCGGATGGAAAGACACAATAAATCTAAGTCAAAGGGAGAAAACCTGGTTAAAATTGTCGCAGATCAAAAATCTTGGAATATGCGCATGTTCACTTAGTAGTGATGATGTCTGAAAAGTTTTGTCCAAATTGATTGATAAATGTAGGAGGAGTTGCACACACAAGAATTTCATGTCCGGAAAGACGTACGGACGGACGTACGGACGGACGGACAGACGGACGGACGGACGGACGTACGGACGTACGGACGTACAGGGCGATTCCTATATAGCCCCCACTTCTTCGAAGCGGGGGTATAAAAAGACTCAATCTTTGAATTTTATTTGTAAGCATAACCTGATTAAGTGCTTTGTTATAGAGAGGGGTAATATACCGAAAATCCGAACCGATACCGATATCCGATACCGATATCATGGGGAGACAAAAAACTAAACCAATAACTGAATACCGAAACCATGTGTATTCTGAAATTTTCCTGTATTCACTGTTTATTAGACCTTGCTGAGGCTTGATGGCAGTTGAAGTATGATAAATTTAAAGTAATTTGTATATTTTTTATACTTACCAATGGCCCAGACTTAGCTGGTGCAAACTCGATATTATCAAGGGCCAAACACAAATTTTGAACTCCCCAATCCCCCAAAATTTGCATACAAAAATGAAAATTAAAGGTCCTATCTGGCCCTCCATACTTTTACTCTCTGCGCATGTGCAGTGGTCAGGAAGACGCCAACATCATTCTTTGTAGATGAGCATACTAATAATAAGCGCTATGTACTCAGCGGGGAGGTATGAGTTTCCACTCATGGGAGGGCCATCCCCATCTGGGCCATTGGTAAGTATAAAAAATATACAAATTACTTTAAATTTATCATATTTTTATACTAATAACCAATGGCCCAGACTTAGCTGAATCATAAAAAGGCGGAGGGCCTAGGACTTAAGAATTAGCAGACCAACTATAGCTCCTTCGCCTGCATTCCAAGGTGAAAGAAAAATAAATTTAAAAGGAATTACATGTATGTCTCTCTATACAAAATAGAGAAGACATAACATAAATAAGGAGCCATATCCAAGTAATTCCACATTCTTAGCATGAATGATTATGCTAATTGGGTGTAACGAGCCCCCAATTTTTAAGGCTAGTCCGGACTAAGCCCCATAAATTAGGATGGCATATTTGAGAGTGAGAGACTAACCCCCGCAAACATACGCCATATATAAATAATAAACAAGCTGTATCTAGGATCAGATATAATCTACAGACAAAAATACTCATAGTTACACACCAAGCCGGAGGAGATTTTACAAGAAAATTCACCCGCCCACTTTTTTTAAAGGAATATTCTTCAAAACAAAGAGGCGAGCACTCTGGAATCAGTGCAAAGCAATACTAAATAATCCAAATATATTCGCCCAATAAGCACCCTGTTATTAATTATATTAATTATTGGTGCTTAATGCCACTTCAGAAGCTAAGGCTATTGTGGCTATCCTGGTAATTAACAGAGCATGCATCTAACGTATACCGGTGTCAGAATACGTAGATAGGATGAAAACCAGTGATATAAAATGTACGACCATACACTTGTCCAATACCAATCAAAAAGTATCTGAAGAGCAACATGCTACTAAGGCAATCTACAGGCGACCCCGTTCATGGGGACAATTGATTCCAATAATAACACTCCAAAGAACTGTTCGAATATACAAGAATGTGTACTGTATCTTCATGAAACCTGGATATTGAATATGGAACGAGGTATGATTAACAGACCCGACAGACTGTCCCCAAAATAATTCATTGTTTCCTAGGTCTGTAACAATCGATGAGTGTTCGGAGAATATATTACTCCGAATAATGATGCCAAAAAATGATAACATATGCACAGACGGTCTATTGGCAGTCCCAAAACTAAACCAAATAGCCCCCAAATTCTCATGAGCTCCATGAGCAGAGCAAGAATTTATTTTGTCAACAATGCGTCTGCCTAATAATACACATATTATGCACGAGAGCAATGAAACCCTGCATGTACTCATCTGAATACAGCCTGTAACCACGGTATAACCGAGTGATACAAGTGTAACCAGGAAACTGAATGAATAATACAACGCGTTAATATGCAGTTAACGGAGTAATAAACTCATACGTCGTAAGAAAGGCCAGACCGCTCTGAGCGAAACTTTTCAGAGTGGACTAATTGCCACATTGGAGAATGTCGCCCAGATGAACGACATGTCAACCATACAGGTACACGAAGGTTAGCAATTTTATTGATAAAGAATCATAGGTCGTATATGACTTATAAACGAACAACCACAGGAAACAAACCAACTAAAAAGTGGATGTGCCCATGAGGTCGCCGTTAGAACACGACCCAGCCGCCAATCGAGAAGCCATGAAAGGCATGTATAAACTAAAGGCAAACGAGGCTTACAGGAGGAAAACAACAACATCCTGCCCTGTAACTGCCTCTTAACACATTGGTGGGGGGGGGGGGGGGGGGGGGGGGGGGGGGGGGTTCGGTGGGCAGGTCAATGAAAACTTCATATCGAACCCCACTCACCCGCATTACTAGAATCGTTCATGTGTTAGTCATCAATAGAATAGGAACTGCAGGGCTCCCACTGATCTGACCGACTCCATATTGCCACTAAGGGTGGAGAGGGACGTGATGAACAAATACACCGTATTGACATAATCACACCAGTTAAATATTGTGTCATTAATCAAGCTTATTGCCTCATATAACTAACACCAAACCATACCTGTGACATAAATCCAGTTTCTCACGAAGATGATAACCTTCCGTGAACTGGTAAGCAATAAAGGTCTTATTCATCACCTGTACGATTAACGAGGCTTACGGAAGGAGAAGAACCTCGTCCTGTTGGCTTAGGGGCATCTGACCTATAGTCTGGATCAGACCTGCGCCCCTTTCCCCGAGTTGCTATACTGACGACCTCCGGTGTAAGTATAAGAGGGTTTATTGTACCCTCGCAAGGAGTTCCCTTAACAGATTAAGTGGAATGGCCTCACTTACCCGGTCTGCTGAAGCGTGTTGAGGCACAGACTTCAGTAGCAGTGTACTGGAAGCTTTCTTGTAGCCTTTTCAGAGACTAACAAAAGCTTGTTGTCAAATAGAGTATATCCGGAGACCGCAGCGGCTCGGAGAGAGCTTTTCACCTTGTCATCTATAAGTGATGACGATGCAAGGGCAGCATCACGTCTGATCAACTCCCAATTTTCCACTGTCAGGGCGGAGTTGTACGTGGCATACACGACTGCCCTGGAAAGAATTCTAAGCGAGGAACAACGTCCTCAAATTCCTTCCCATTAAGACATTGCATCAAAGCTCTGGTGAGGTAATCTGCGTAGGACATCATGTCCAGATTCGCTCTATTGGATGAAATTGCACATTCCATCACTTTCAAGCATATATTGAATGATGCAGGGAGGGACATATTTTCATCCCTGGTCTGCTCATCTAAACGCAGAGGAGCTCTCTGGAATCTTCTCCAACCGTTTTAAATGAATGTAGTCCAAGCAACGGTATATTTATTGAGGATGTCGATAAGAAACCGCCTTCCTCTTAGCACTAAGGAGGTGAATATGGCATTGATAACATGGCCGAAGGCCCCCGACACATGTTAAGACTGTTTTGGGAAGGAAAGAGTATCCTCTTTCCTCCACACGAAATCTGCATACAGAGACGACAGCGGTTTCTCTCTATTTGTCGCATCTTGCTAATCAGGTGGAACAAAGTCAGAAGAGTACTGATGAATAAAAATTCATCGCTACCATATGCTGTTCCAAAAGGGAAAGGTAATCCTCTTCCTTGCCCCTTTCACCATCCGACTGAATCAGCTATAACGTTTGGTCCATCGCATCTGCGTGTGCAGATGACTGGACCGACCCAGCACCATCCGACAGCTCACCACAAGAGTCTGCGGGAGGCTGCTCACGCACTTGCTGGGATGCTGCGATGCTGCGATCATCTGCGACAGCAAGTCCGCCACCGAGGCTTGAGGAGCAACAGATTTCTGTTGTTTTTTAGCCGCTTGCTGCTCCTGGGATGGCATTCCACAGATGGATCTCTTCTCCGAACGTCCCAATGATCGAAGCCTTGGTTCCCTAGCTACTGGATGGTCTGACTTCACGGGCGAAGACTGATTCAGTCTTTGAGCAGCTGGCTGGATATCCGAAGTCGGGTGGCTAGGATGGGGTTGCATGTGCTTATGAATCATAGCTGAGAAAGCCGTGACTGTAGCCAAGGCCGGCTGCAGTCTAGATGCAGCGTCCCGAGCGACAGGTGTGGACGTGTGCTCCAGCCCGTGCAAGTTTCTCATAACTACCTCTGGCCCCAGATGTTGTTGGGTTAGAGATTAGAGAGGGACCTCTCGCGCTCATGGTCTTGTCAGATCTTGCCGAGTCTCCCGACAAGAAACTTGCTGACGTCCAGAATATTTCCGTTGTTGCTGGGTGAGCTTTTGAGCTTCACCGGTCGAACTAGCTGCTTGCAAGGGATTAAGAACACTAACTAGAGCCCTTATCCCTTGCTTATACTCATGAGCACCTTGCAGTTAGCTCTATTTTGCTCCTCAGAGCGCGATGATGGTAGCACACTTGGATGGATGTCACAATACCATCACCATGTTCTTGTTCCTCTGTAAATAGAAACTGAAAAACTTGAATTATCCTGCAGTGAGAGTTCTGGCATAGGAACCTCACCACCAACAACGTACCATGACACCCGTCTCCAACGTCTGTCATCTGAATGTACACAAGTAGGACAAGAATCCGCAGGAGTGCATCGACTACAGTCAAGTCCACAAGCATGTAAAACCGAGGAAGACCTCTTCACCTTGCATTAAGAGCAGTAAGCTTTCATGATTCAATCAAAAACAAAGTCGATAGCACTCCTACAAACTCCACAATAAAATATATGATAAAGATACATGAATAATTGCAATCAAAACCAAATTCAAAAAATTAAATCCAAAACTTCGAATTTTTTTTTTTAAAAAGCCTAAGTTCCCAAAGGGAACATGATGAGCCTAAGGGCATCCTGATAGAGTTCAAGTGTGGACAAAATCCAAATTTTTTTAGCTACACTACCAGAAACATAAGCAATGCATCTTACAATAATCCTACAGTAATATAATACCAAATACTACATATATTGAAGACGTTGCCAATGTACACATTGTCAAAGGAAAAAAATGGAAACAAGATATCAGGCACACAAAAAGGCCCAAAGTCAGTAACAGATTTTAATGCTACTAGATGTAAAGCTAGATCTTCATACGAAGAAAAAATGATACATCGGATAGAAGATGCAAGACCAAAACGACCTAACACCCCTAGGGTGAGACGCAACCTTGGGGATAATCAGAATAAACATTCTGTAATACATGCTCAACTCCCAAGAAATTTAATAAAAAATTTCAATAAAAATAGCCAAAAAGCTTAGGAGTTTAACAGGAGGGCTTCAAGGAGGGATAGGGAAGGAACTCTTAACAGTGGATAAATCATTAGCAAGAATGATAACGTCAGGCGTATGTCCCGAAATTGGGAAACATGAAATATATTTTATAATTATTAGAAAGTTACAGCCCTGAACGTTTTCAACCACCGTTGTTCACTTCCATCATCCATATATAGCCTTGGATCCACCAATTTTATCATTGATTTGTGTCTGGCATCCTCAAAAAAGGAGTATTTAAAAGCACAGATGTCAGTTCATTGTTGCTGACTTTAGGGTCAAACAAAGAATGATGTTTGTGCCAATTCCGGTCTCTTCCTGACCATGGCGCATGCACAGAGAGTAAAAGTATGGAGGACAAGATAGGACTTTTAATTTTCGGTTCTGAATGCAAATTTTGGGGATTGGTGGGGGGGTTCAAAATTTGTGTTTGGCCTTGATAATATTGAGTCTGCACCAGCTAAGTCTGGGCCATTGGTTATTAGTATAAAAATATTCATTTTCATGAAAGAAGTGACTGATTTTCTTTTCAGTTTTATTAACCCTGAGCGCCTGGGAAATTGTCCTGAATACCCATTAGACAACAAATCAACCTATACATGTTGAGTTGTTTTGCAGTGATTTCTAGTCAAGTCTTGGCTGCCTAATTTGTCTATTGTCAGTGGACCTTCTAATGATGGCATGTTAGGGGCACATGTTCTGAGATCGCAGAGGCCTAAAATATGACTTCAAAGGTTAAGGTGTGTTTGGATCATGTCACAAAATTACTGTAGTTATGATCTGTGATGGCAAAAGAAAACCACTGTTGTGCTCATTGGCAGTGGTATTTGTGGCACTGTGGAAGAATGATACAAGAACAATTTATTCTGTATTTTCCAGATGTGAACTCCCTTTTGGTTCTATCAGCATATATCAGTAAGTCAGATACCAAACATCGAACCGATACTGTGGTATACTCCCATAAAAATACCAAAAACGAACTCAAAATTCCAATAATGCCCATCTCTACTTGGTTACTTTACACTTGGATACAAGAAAGAGAGATAGCTCAGTTTACAAAGTCTTTTCACTTTAAACATTTTGAAATAGTGTTTGTTTAATGTGATTACAATAAGTTTCCAGTATGACAAATTTGTTTTCTAGGTTTTTAGTGGGTAGACAGCCCTATATACCCTATAAGAATTTTATGTACCCGAGCGGCATAACATTCTGATAAGGTCTGCTAATGACCTGATAATTAATAACCCTTAAGGGCCTAATTCTGACTTTCATAACTTTTTCATGCAAAGGAACAGGTGCCCCAACATGCCTGTTTGGGTAAACTTAAAACTTGTTTTCTAAGTACCTTGTCAGATGTTTCTAGGCAAGTCTTGGCTGTCTCTGTAGGCAGCTGAGACATGACTAGAAACAACTGCAAAGCCACAGGAGGTAGACTTTCAAAGTATAGCGAAAATGTATAATAATCTCCAGGCCCTTAAGGGATCAAGTATTGATGGACAAACAAATGACACTAGCACTTCCCAAGTTGCTCACTTTTCACGGAATCAAAAACATGATCTGTTATATTTTGCTCGTAAAAGGGATTCCTGTTCTTTTTACTGAAAGATCTGCACAAACCAAAAGTATGAGAGAAGAATATTGAAAATATTATAGAGAAGGAAAATTTTTTGTCTCAAATTGAAAATTAAATATTCAGTTTAAATTTGGTTTCACACAGATACCAAGGTGTCAAGCTATATTAAACCATTCATTTTTAACCAGATTATAGGTAATTTTCATAATTCTCCTTAAAATAACCCTATTTTGCTGTTCAAATAACCCTTTATCGAACAAGACTTGAGGCAACAGTTGCAATAATTTCAGGCACATATTAGAAATTTTCATTTTTGGGGCTTCCAAAACACAGCTTATGACTGATCCCTCTGTGGACTAGATAATAATGTTAATGAGGGGTCATAAACTATGTTTCTGCAGCACAAACAGAAAAAGTAACAAAACTTATAGCCAGTTTGTCCAATTTCAAGCCTCTACCATCAATTCAGTAAATAGCACTGGGAGGTACCAAGTTGGCATTGCAATCAATAAGGTAGTGCCATGAATTTTCTTAGAATCCATATATTTGGCTAGAAATATACTGCTATGAAGCACATTGCTTGAACGGTGTATCTGAGCCTTTTCCAACAATGTAACTCACAGGATATCATCTGTCTATTTCTTTAATGATTGAACTCCTAGCACACTGGTAGCATTTCAGAATGTTTGTCATTGACTTCATATTGCCCATGCTGTATGAAAAATTTCACAAATATCTTGTTTGACAGAGCTCAATGAGCTCTGTCAAACCAGCTATATATTTTTTAAATTCTCAGTTGCATTGTGGGAAAAATGCACTGTTGAAAACTTTGGTATTTTGACATCAGAGAACAGAGAGTTAAGGTGACTTTCTGCATCTGGGCCTGTATCATGATCACAACGCAAGTGTAATCGTTTATATCTCTGCTGCCCACTGTTGAGGAATTCTTATTTTACCAGTAAAACAGAACATGTTTACCACCGTAATAGCACAACTTGGGATTCTGAAGAGAAAAAGAGAAAAACTCTAGCAATGATTTGTTGCACTTTAAGATTCTCAAATCTGTATTTGGGGATACTCAAATCAGCCTTGGAAATAAACTCTTTAGAACACTTTCAGTTTGTCCTTTATCTAACATAAAGACCACAACCATCCAGCATTAAACACAAAAATCACCATTTAAACTGTTTTATTTTTTCTGCTTTTGTGTTCAGAAAATAGCTTTTAACCCCTTCTTGGAAGAACTCCTTGCATCCATTCCACTAAGAGGTAATAAGCTTCATATTAGAAGCAAAATTTTTTATGTTATTCCTGCAAGTAATTGCATCATGTTTTCATCATATTAGGTAAGGGTGAAGGATAATGTACAGTTTAATTCCCAAACTATGTTTTCATATGCAAAATGCAACAACCAACAATTAAACTAAGTTTCATAGCTTACCCAAAGTAGGTATGTTCAAATATGTTCTTGTCCTGCAGAAACTGCATGTTATCAGCCCATATCCACTACAAATAAAGTGAAAAAAAATATTTACTATTAATTGATAGCGTACTGGGAGCCCATTTTTAGGCTTTATTCTGAAGACTCGGTACTACAACTCAAAGGGCTCATATTCTGTGGGCGAGCTGTGTATTGTCTTTGAAGTAAAATTCTTTAGTCTGTAAGGTTTTTCCTTGTTAATAAAAGTAAATACATTTTGCAGGCACTCTCCCATAAATTCTAACATGGCAAAGACATGTGAGCAAAACCTGATGACTGAAAATAATTTAGCACTCAACCTGTTAACCAGTCAAGAAGCTGAGTAATTTTAAAATATTTTTCATTAAATCTAGTCAAGGCTGCTGTGAAAATTTTATTCAAGAAATCGTTGGTCAAAAAGTCAATACAATTTACAGGAAAAAATTTGGTTAAATATGCTCAAATTTTACTTATATTAATGGAAAGAGATTTTCTGACCTGGTCAGGATTTTCTGCCAGCAACATCCAGGGAGTTAAAGCTGTTGGTGAACTGATTATTTTTTAGTTAAGCAACATCGAGCCCGGTTAGTTCTCGGATGGGTGACCGTCTGAGCGATCGATTCGGACTCCCGCATTGTGTCCTTGGGCAAGGCACTTTACCCCGATTGTCCACAAGGAGGCACAGTGACGCCAAGTACTAAGACGTACTGCACATTGATGGTGCATATGTCTTCAACCAATCTAACCCTGCCTGTGCTGCAGTGCGGAGTTACGATTTTGGGGAGCTGGCAGCTGCTCGTCGTTGTTCAGTGGTTCTCTCCGGGTACTCCGGCTTCCTCCACCCATAAAACTGTCACGGTCATGATTAGCCATTGTGCATAAGTATGTGACCTTACACACCAATAAATAAATAAATGAAGTGATAACTCAGCGGGGAGGTATGAGTGCCCACTGATGGGAGGGCCATCCCCGTCTGGGCCATTGGTAATTATTAAAAATATACAAATTACTTTAAATTTTCATATTTTAATACTAAAACCAATGGCTCAGACATTGCTGAATCGTAAAAAGGCGGAGAGCCTAGGACTTAAAGAATTAGCAGACCAAAATACAGCTCCTTAGCCTGCATTAGAACTCCCAAAGTGAAAAGGAGATTAAAATTTGAAGGAATTACCTATATGTCTCGATATACCACAATATAGAAGACACACCACCGAAATAAGGAGCAATATTCAAGTAATTCCCTATTACATAGCATAAATGATTACGCTAAATGGGTGTCCGAGAGTGAGAGACTAACGCCCACAAACACACGCCAAATATAATGTAACAAGCTTTACATAATATCAGAATAATCTACAGACGATAACAGCTTAACTCATAGTTTCACACTTATTAAAAGGCCAGAAGAGGTAAGGAGAAAACCTCCCCTTTTTTTGAAGGAATAATCTTCAAAACAAAGAGGGGAGCGGTGTGGATATAGTGAAAAGGCGGTACCAAGTAATATATATATTCGTCTAAAAGGCACCCGGCTATTAATTATTATTAATATATTAATAATTTATTGGTGCTTAATGCCACCTCAGCAGCTAAGGCTATATTGTGGCGATCACGGTTATTAAAATCGCAAGCTTCAAAACGTATGCCGCATCTGGAATACATAGATAGGTCGAAAACTGATGATATAAATATGTACAACCTTAAACTTGTCCAATTGAATCGCAATGGAAAGTTATCTAATAGAACTATACATTTCTTAGCCAACACACAGGAGACCACGTTCAGGTGTACAATTCCAATAATGAACCACCCAATTGTAACGATGCAATTGTATGAGTGTAGGAATATGCCTTGTGTACCACTTTACGGTTGAAAACTGGATTCTGAATATGGAAAGGGATACGATTAAAAAGCCAGCCACAGACCGTCCCCAATAATTCATTGTTTCCTAGGTCCATTAAAACCAATGACTGCTCGGAGAAAGAATTTACCACTCCAAATAATGAAGTCAAAAACAGAAAACGTATGCATTGACAGCCTGTTGGAAACTCCATAACTGATCCAACTTGCCCCAAAATTCTCATAAGCTCTACAGTAATGCAGAGCCAGAATCCCACCTTAAAACAAAGTTAATGCGATTAACCTGAGGAATAGACTCATATGTCATAAGAAAAGCAGACAACTCTGAGCGTAACTACTCAGAGTGGACTAACTGCCACATTTGGAGAATGTCGCTCAGATAACTGACATGCCTGCCACACAGGAACAAGAAGGCTAATAATATCAACCGAATGTATTCATGATAGAAGTTAAAAAATTTATAGTAATTTATATATTTTTTATACTTACCAATGACCCAGACTTAGCTGGTGCTAACTCTAACAAAACCAGGGCCAAACACAAATTTTGCCCCCCAATCCCCAAAATTTGCATCCAAAACAAAAAGAAATCATGTCCTAAAGGACCTCCATACTACGCCTCTACTGCGCATGCGCAGTGACGCAGACGTCCCGAAATTGGCGCCAATTATCATTCTTACTGGCAGTGCCTGGTCAGCACTATGTACTCAGCGGGGAGGCAAGAGTTCCCAACTCCAGGGAGGGCCATCCCTGTCTGGGTCATTGGTAAGTATAAAAAATATATAAATTACTATAAATTTTTTAACATTTTTATACTGTACCAATGACCCAGACTTAGCTGAATAGTAAACAGGCTGGAGGGCCTAGGACATAGAGGAAAATCCAATAAGCTCAACTATATAGTAAAGAGGTAACCCCTTAAGGAGAAAAGGAGTATTAGGCTTTACATGTATCTTTCTTATTTAATATTAAATTAGAAAGATACACTACCCTTAATAATTGAGCACAATAACATTCATGTTCTCTATTAACATCCAGTATATCCCTTATACTAATTATTTTTAAAGTAAGCCAATAAATAAAGTAGTCCAGAGAATTGAGACTCTTTATAGTCATTTAAAAGTGTCCGAGTATTGTATATTAAAGCCCGTTTGACACTTGACATATACAAATGCTTCACACCGAGCTACACTTTAAAAATAAGACATGAATGAATTTTAACATTAATATTACACTTTAAAACAATCCCGGAAGCGACTCACAAATACTGACTTGGAGGAGGCATTCCCTTGCTTTTCACTATAAAGCAGGTGACCTAAGGGAACATCCGCCCCCCCCCCCCACCTTCCCCTTGCCCTGGGTCAAATAGCCCAGAGCGAAGAGGGCAGCCGGACGGAGTCACTGCCGGAACAGAAAGCCTGCATAACTATAGTTGCAACTGTTTAGTGGACGACACTCTGAGCAACAGATAACGGACCTAAACAATGCAGGTCTCCAGAAATGGACTCAATATTTCTGAGATAAAAATTCGTAAATGTGGATGGCTGAGACCAATAAGCAGCCTTCATTAAATCTGTAATAGCAACACTATTAGCATAAGCCCAGGAAGTAGAAAGAGCTCTTACTTCATGAGCGGAAATCTTAAGCACAGACTGCTGAGAAGAAGATAAACTCTCATAAGCAGCACGGATAGTTAATTGAATCCATCTAGCAATAGAATGGACCGAAATGTCCTTTCTATTAGGCATCAAAGACAGAAAGAAACGTTTCCGTCCCTTTCTGATAAACTGAGATCTCTGTTTATAGATACGTAACGCTCTAACAGGACAGAGTAAAGGCCTACGCCCGTCTGAAGATGGAAGAGCCTTAATGACAATAGGTTCCGGATATTTATTAGGAGCCTGATTCTTAGCTAAAAAACCCACATTAGTAGTGAAGGTGATAGTGTTCCCGACACTACGATAGTGAGAATCATCCACCGACAGTGCATGAAGCTCACTGACTCTTCTAGCAGAAGAGAAAGCTAAGAGAAAAGCTGTCTTATAAGATAAGAATTTGAAATCTACTGTCCCAAGAGGTTCAAATGGCTTTTCCTTCAATTTAAGAAGAACCCAAGCTAAATTCCACTTAGGAATTAATCTAAGAGTTCTAGGTCTATTTATCGAAAGTTTCTAACCAACTTAGATAAAGAGACATTAGATCCAATTTGTAAACAATCATGATGTGCATAGGTATCAGATAACATAGACCTATAACCCTTTATAGTAACAGGCTGCAGTTTGATTTCGTCAAACAAGTATACTAGAAAGTTTGCAATGTCTGGTATAGAGGGATCGAATATATCTACAGAATGATCCCTACACCAACGACGAAAAACCTTCCACTTAGCCGCATAGTTTAGCGAAGAGGAGGTCCTCCTACAGTTAGAAATCGCGTCCACTGCTCGTCCTGTAAAGTGTTTGCCATGCAAGAAGGACCGCACAACGGAAAAACGTGAAGGTTGAGACCTTGCGGGTTGTGATGTAGTTGGCGCGATTTCCCCTGCGAAAGAAGATCCTCCCGTGGAGGAAGCTTTCGCGGTAGGTCCCACAACAGACACCTGAGTAGATTTATCCACGGTCTCTGTGGAGACAGAGATGCTACCAACAGAATCTTGCATTGAGATTGTTTTATCTTTAGCAATACTTGTTGAATTAACGGCGCTGGAGGATACGCATATCCTATCATTCCGTCCCAAGGAATCGACAGAGCGTCTACTGCAAATGCTCTTGGATCCGGACACGGAGACACATACGTCTGCAACTGATTGTTGAGATGTGTCGCAAATAAGTCTATCATTGGCCGTTCCCATTGGTAGCAAATCTGATTGAATACTTGTTTGTTGAGAGTCCATTCCGACGGCAACAAGCGACCCTTTCGTGAAAGGGAGTCTGCTAGCAAATTCAGACGACCCGGTATGTGACGGACCGAAAGAAGAACGTGATGTTCTAGCGCAAACAGAAGGATTCTTTCCGTTAGATTGAACAACGGAACTGAATGAGTGCCTCCCTGATTCTGTATATACGCCACTACTGTCGTATTGTCGGATAGGATTTGGACATGAGCATTGTGAATAATGTCCATCCAGTGACGTAACGCAAGCCAAATTGACATCATTTCCTTGATGTTTATGTGCTTGCACAGGAATTGCGGATCCCAAAGACCCTGGCATCTCGAATCCGTTGGGATTAATGATGCACCCCAACCTGTTTGACTGGCATCCGTCATAATGGTAAAACTCGGATCCGGCAACTGCAGCGGAACTCCCTGAGTTAACCACTGAATGTTTGCCCAAGTCTGAATCTCTTGTTTCACTTAATCTGACAAGAGAACGTCTACGTCGAGCGAATGAATTTTCACACTCCAATTCTGAGTCAAGAAAATTTGAAGAGGACGTGTGCGTAACCGCCCCATCGGAATGAGATCCGCGGCGGCTCCGCACAGACCTATCAGTCTCATAAATTCTCTCGCTGTGACTTTGTCTGCGTGCAGACAATAGCGAGCGTAACAACTGACTAATTTCGCTCTGGTTAACGGCAGACGAACGAGATTGTTGTGCGTCTCGAAGGTCATTCCCAGATGAGTGAATGACTTGGACGGCACCAGATCCGACTTCTCCTCGTTTACTATAAAACCGAGACGTCGGAGCAATAGAAGAAGATTCTGAACATCGTTCTGAAGCGTTAACTCGTTGCCGTACCTCTGAAGAATGTCGTCCATGTAGGCCGACATTACCGCAGACGAATGAGCTCGGAAATAGATCATTACCGAGTTCATTACCCGAGTGAAAGCCCAGGGTGCTAGATTCAATCCGAAGCACATCGCCTGGAATTGATACACCACTCCTAGGACTGCGAAGCGTAGGTACTTTCGGAATGTCGGATGTACCATGACGTGAAAGTACGCATCTTTGAGATCTATGCTTGTTGCATAATCGTTCACCCGAATACTCGCTCTGACCGACCGAATCGTCTCCATATAAAACTTCGGAGCGACGATCAGCTTGTTTATCCAGCTCAAATCTATGACTGGACAGAACGAGCCGTCTGGTTTCGGAACCAGAAACAGATGGCTGTAGAATCCCGGAGATTCCTGGTTTTCTACGACCTCTACCGCGTTCTTCATTAAAAGAGACTGCACCTCTGATAACAGAGCGTCTCTTTTCTGCGGATTTGACGGAAGATGAGTCCACTTTGGACTTCGAGTTAATGGAGGCTTTCGTTTGAAGGATATCTTTAGACCTTCCGAAGTCACTCCTCTCACCCAAGGGTCGTCCGTAATCGACGCCCATTCTTGTGAAAAGCTCGACAACCTTCCGCCAACCGGTACACGATAGAGGTTTAAGCCATCACCTCCTGGACCTGCGAGGCCTGCGGTAGGAGAAACCACGTCCTCCACGACCCGCACCTCGCCCCGTCGACCTCGGGGTGTCCGACCGATTGTCCCGGCCTGAAGGACGTCCCGAACGAGAGTCGCTACCCTGACGGTCTCTCGAATAAGACCAAGAGGACGCACCGGAACCTCTATAGGAACCTCTCTTGGGCGCATTAGACCCAGAAGTGCCTGTCTTATTCTTGTCTGCTGTATCCGACTTCTTAGAAGCAGATTTGAACAACAGAGAATCCGAAGCTTTCTTTGTAATTTTATCATAAATAGCAGAAAGCTTGCCGTCAAAGAGAAGATCTCCGGAGACCGAAGCGACTCTAAGAGAGTTCTTCACTTTAGTATCCACTAGTGTGGATGTAGCTAGGGCTGCGTCACGTCTAACCAACTCCAGATTTGCCACTGAAAGGGCGGAGTTACACGTGGAATAAGCTACTGCCCTTGAAAGAAGTCTTAAAGAGGATTGTATATCCTGAAACTCTTTCCCTTGAAGGCGCAGTGATAACGCCTTAGTAAGGTGATCTGCGTAAGATAAGGCATCTAAATTGGCTCTGTTAGACGCAATAGCTGTTTCCAACACTGCGGTTGGAATAGAAGCCGACGACGGTAATGATAGCTCTAAGTCTTCCGCCTTGTCGTCCATACGCAGAGGAACTCTCGGGATACCCTGTCCTGCCGTATCGAATTTATTCCTTGCATTAATGAAAGGCAGGTTGAGAGTATTAGCGGACAAGAAACCTGCTTTCCCCGTCTTGGAAGCAAGTTTAAATATAGCGTCGTTCAATAATTCAAATGTTCTTGCAACATTATTGGACTGCGACAGAAACTCGGGAGCGATGTCCCTGAACCGCTCAAAAAATGCAGAGTCCAATGATGCTATAATCCTCTTGTCCGGAACCGCAGCAGTCTGGCCCGACGGAACAACTTGAGGGAGAAAGTGCCGGATGAAGTCCACGGCAGCTTTATGTTGTTCCGAAAGGGATAGCTCCAAGTCATCCGTATCCCTTTCACCATCCGGTCGGACCTCATGATGTTCCCGGTCGTCCGCCCCTGATGCTTCGGCGGAGCGTACCGACCCAGCGCCGTCGGATAATTCCCGATCCGACACCGTTTCTGTCGGCTGCTGGGATGCTGCGATAAGCAGTGCTATCTGCACACGAATGTCCGGTGTCGAGACCTGCGGAGGCGCAGTCTTTCGCTGCTTCGCCGAGGGCAGCTCCGCATCAGATGGCTCCCGCATACTTTTCCTATGCGAACGTCCGGAGTCCATCGGTCTCGAATCCCTGGCTGCCGGATGGTGTGACCTGGTCGCCGAAGAATCCTTGATCGGCGAAGCTGGTAATATATCGGCAGTCACGCAGCCAAGGTGCGGTCGTGTGCGCTGACGAGAAGAGGAAGCCTTAGCAGTCTCCGCGGACTGCCTATACAACGGAGCGTCCCGAGCGACGGACGTATGCTCCGCTTGCGACACATTTTGTACCACAACATCTGGTCCCAGATGTTGTTGTACGAGAGAGGGGCCTCTCTCGCTCGCAGCCCGGCTGGACCTGGACGAGCTAGGAACCGGACTCAAAGGCTTCCTCCGTTCTCGCTTACTCTCCGCCGTCACTGGGTGTGCATCTATTATGTTTATAGTGCTCGCATCACCCAAAATTTCCTCCTGGACCGCATCGGACGAACCCGGCTGCCGAACCATTCGGTGAATGGATGCTACACCGGGCGAGCTAGCGGACGACATTTGTCTAATCTCCATGAGCACTTTTGCCGCTTGCTCTGAATTCATTTGTGACGACGGACGCACACTTGTAGAAGATAACATGGAAACATCACCCTGTTCTTGTTCCTCTGAAATAGAAACTGAGAGAGTAGAGTGACCTTGCGGAGAAAGAGCCGGCATAGCCCTTTCTCCAGAAACAACATATCGTGACACACGTTTCCAATGTTTCTCATCCCAATATTCACATATAGGACAGGGATTAATGCGAGAACACTGACTACAATTAATACAATGATCATGAAAGTCAGAGGAAGATTTCTTCCTATTACAATTTGAACAAAGTCCCTTCATTGTGAAAGGACAACAACAAGTCCTAGTTACTCGCAAAAACCCCTGACACAAAGATACATAATAACATGATCCATTAATAAATGAAAAAACAATTGCAAATCAAAATAATTTTGAAAAAATATTTTTTCAGCGAAGCCTTAGTTGCTGAAAAGTAACGTTGAGCCCCGATGGATCCGATGGCAAAGTGTGGTCAAAAATTTTAAATTTATATTAAATAATTAATGAGACACTTACGGATAATATAAATGTATCTTATAGTGAGATAAACTACAGCAAAGGCAAACAGCCCCCCTCAAAAAAGGCTGTTGCCAATGTAAACAAACAGTGTAAAACACCAGAAAACATGACTCCAGGCACTGAAAAAACTGGCCCGGAATCAGTCATCAAATTACACTCTATCTGATGCAAAACAGAGACTCCCAGGGGAGAATCTGCAGAACATCAGATGGAAGATGTAGAACACAACGTTATACACCCATGGGTGAAAACGTAACTATGGGGAAAATAACAGAAAACATTCTGTAACCAAGCAACTCTCCCAGGAAATTTTAGAAATGAACTTTCTCAAAAATATGCCAAAAGCATGGGAGAATTGCAAGGGGGGACTTTAGAAGGCTAGGGGAGAGGAAACACTGAATAAGCAGTGCAACATTTAGCAAGAATGACAACAAGAGGCCCATGCCTCGAAAATAGGCAACTTAACATAATTTCATCAAAAAATTTTAAGTACAGCCCTGATTATTTTTTGTCACTTCTTTTTCCCCTCCTCCTTCTATCCTCCTTAGAATCACATTTTCTCCAAAAATTACGTGTCTGGCATCCTTTAAACTGAGATTTACAAGCACAAAGATCAGTGAGATGTTGACTGATGAAGGGCCAAACAGAGAATGATAATTGGCGCCAATTTCGGGACGTCTGCGTCACTGCGCATGCGCAGTAGAGGCGTAGTATAGAGGTCCTTTAGGACATGATTTCTTTTTGTTTTGGATGCAAATTTTGGGGACTGGGGGGCAAAATTTGTGTTTGGCCCTGGTTTTGTTAGAGTTAGCACCAGCTAAGTCTGGCTCATTGGTACAGTATAAAAATTTTGGAATCCAAGAACAGTTACTGTTCAGGAATCATATGCTCAAAAAATCACTTATGAACGATCAATCACAAGAAGCAAACCAATTTGAGTGCCTGGGCCCCTGATGTCGCCGTTAGACCACAACCCACCCACCAATCGAAGACCAATGAAAGGCATGCATATAATTGAATGCATACAGGAAGAGCACTACGTCTTGTCCTGTAATTGCCTCTTAACATATTGGCAGGGGAGGGGGGGGGGGGGGGGGTTCGACGAATAAATCATATCGAACTGCCCTCACCCGCAATTCTTGAATCGCTAGATATGTAAGGCTGGCGCAGTAATATTAAGGCTTGGGACAGTGACAAATTCCTTTTTTGTTATAAGAAAAAGAAACTTCACGCTACATTCCCAAGCTATACTGCTGCTGCTATTCTCAATAAAGAGTAATACAGCTAAAAGCTTGTACTTAGCCCAAGCAAGCAGAATAACACTAACCCGGCGTGACTCGTAACGCTTTAGTGTAAGCTATCTAGAATAGTATAGAAACCATTTGGCTCCTTCACATCTGACAGACTCCATAATGCCATTAAGGATGGAGGGGGGGACATGATGAACATGGCACTATTGCAAGGAATATATCTGCTGAAGCAGTGTTGACATATCCCTTGAAATCAAGACAGTATGCCATGTCATCAAATAATATACCATATAAACATAATATCCAATCATCAAGTGGAAATATAATCCACAACATTAGATTTGATAATGAAAGTGTCAATGACACTGTAGCTCAACTTGTCAAGACATGTACAAGTATAGTATGTGACACAGCAATGACAAAGATCTAGGTAATGACCTGATAACAAAGGTACATATAAAGTATTGTAACGGTCTGTACATAAATACTGACCGTAGCCTGTAACAAAATGTATAGGTAAAGTATTGTAAAGGTGGGTGACAGTCAGATGCTAAACTAGAAAAGAAAACTTTGAGTCCCAGAGTGGGTCTGACTGAACCCCAAAATATTTGTTCTCAAAGCACAGTGATAACAAAGGCACCCCAAAACACACTCATTCCTGTCCCAAGGTGAAAACAAAGGTACCCAAGAAGTTTCATGAAGATCAGTTCATAAATACGAGCTGTATAGAACTTGTGACAAAAAACTGATTGGACCTAATTTCGGTACAAAATGGCCACTGGCAGCCATCTTGAATTTTGAACCGCACTCAGAAACACTGGTTCTCGTCCCAAGGTGATAACAAAGGTACCCAAGAAGTTTCATGAAGATCGGTTGATAAATACAGCCTCTAGCCCGAGCCGTATTGACATGTGCACTTACAGTGTATAAGTAGCACTAAATAAATCAAAATTCATCTAATTTGCATAATTTCTGCACGAGAAAAAAACCCGTAGTGTATGTAATATATTTCATTTACTAAACATTCATACAAAAATTTATTCAAATCAGAACTTTCATACAGAAGTTCTGTACAAAAGACTGACTGCACTAATTTTGGTACAAAATGGCTGTGGTGGCCATCTTGAATTTCAGACCACACCCAAAAACACTCGTTCTCATCCCACAGTGATAACAAAGGTACCCAAAAAGTTTCGTAAAGATCGGTTCATAAATACGGCCTCTAGCCTGAGCCGTATAGAAGTTGTGTACAAAAAACTGATTAGACCTAATTTCGGTACAAAATGGCTACTGGCAGCCATCTTGAATTTTGGTCCGCACTCAGAAACACTCGTTCTCGTCCCAAGGTGATAACAGAGGCACCCAAGAAGTTTCGTGAAGATCGGTTGATAAATACAGCCTCTAGCCCGAGCCGTATTGACATGTGTACTTACTGTGTAAGTAACACTGAAAAAATCAAAGTTCATCTAATTTGCATAATTTCTGCACGAGAAAAATACCCATATTATATGTGATGTATCCCATAGTACTAAACATTCACACAAAAAAATTTTCAAATCAGCGCTTTCATATGGAAGTTCTGTACAAAATCTGATTGCACCTAATTTTGAACAAAATGGCTGCTATCTTGAATTTCGGACCGCACCCAAAAACACTCGTTCTCGTCCCATGGTGACACCAAAGATATCCAAGAAGTTTCGTAAAGATCGGTTTATAAATACGGCCACTAGCCCAAGCCGTATTGGCATTTGCACTTACAGTGCTGAAATTAATGGCCGATTGGCCATGGCATAAGCTCAAATTTGGCTTCGCCAAAGTTGAGCTAAAAATGAAAGCGGGAGACGAAAACTATGTTCCGGCACCTGATCACAAGAAACCTAGATGAACTTGTGCCTCCTACCGATTATAGCAAGAATAAAATCCTGAAAAGGAGTTAACAATAGGCATTCGAAAGAATGCTCATTAATCACACTAGGTTAATAATAGAGTTACCAATAGGGCTAAAAGCCTCAGACAACTAACATAAAAACAATACCGCTAAGGAGAGAACAAACTCTTCTCATGTAACAGTACCTTGTCTGATAGGACAGTGGTCTCAGCCTGGCTGACGCAGCTAAAAGTTTTTCTATTCGAGAAGGCAATTAAATGGATGATAACTGCGGCCCTAGAAGCTCACTGAAGGAGACTTACAATGCTAGCCACTAATGACAGGGATAAAAACACCGCTCAAACTTCTAGCTAGGCTACTAAGGTGTCAACAATAAGACTAAAGTCTATAACACTTAAGAAAACAACACCCAGAAGGAAAGAGCACTCTTTTCCTTTAGCGTTTCTATTTCCGAAGGACAGCAGTCTCAGCCTAGCTAATGGTGCTTAGAAGATTTCATCTCCATGAATACAGATATCTTGGTGTAAATTTTGCGACTTTAGACAGCTCACTATACAGAGACTTACAACGTTAGTCGCTCAAGTTAAGGGAAAAAAGGGCCGTACTTGATTCTTATAAGGCATCTTCAAAATGACTAAAATCCCCGGACGCCTAAGAATACAACACCGAAAAGGAAACAACGTACTCTTTCCTTTCAATGGCCCTAATTCCAAAGAGACAGCAAGTCTCCTATTAGATACCATAGCTAATAAGTCTTCATCCCGTGAAGACAGATATCTGGGTGAAACTGCGACCTTGAAAGCTCACTAAACGGAGACTTACATCATTAGTCGCTCTAACAACCAAAATTACCTAGATAATAGTCTCAGGTAGCTAACACAGTTGATTAGTCTTCATCTCCATGAATACAAATATCTGTTTCACCTGCAGCCTTGGAAAGCTCACGAAATGGAGACTTACAAAATAATCCGCAATGTATAAGAAAAAGACTGCTGTAACAATATATAAGGCCACTATGACATTAGACGCTAATGATATATAGACACAGACCGCTCTTAATTCACATAAGCCAAACTAGGGCAACAACAATAGGACTAATTGCCTGTGCGTAGCTAACAGAGCCTAAAAGTCATATATCGGTGAAAAACAGATATCTGTGTGTAACCCTGCGGCCTTAGACAGCTCACTGAACGGAGACTTACGACGTTAGCCGCTAATGTATAAAAAAAGGCTACTATGGCGTCCACAATAGCCCTAAATGCCTCAGATGCCTAGGAATACAACACCGAGAACGGCTCTATTCCCAACAAGACAGCTGTCACAGCCTATCTATGAGCTATCGATCTTCTGTTCATAAGGAATAGATCATTGCCTTTCTTTCTACTATTGCTAAGCCAAGGGAGGCATTGTTAATCAGACCAAAAATGCCTCAAACGACTAGCTACAGGTTAATCCGACTTCGGTGGTGAAGACTGGGAACATCTCCATGGAACAGCATGAACATGCGAAGTTGGATAGCTAGTCTGCAGTCTAACATGCTTCAATGATGAAGCAGCCATAGCTGCAACCGACCCTGGCTGCAGTGTGGAAGGACAGGCGTCCCAACTCACAAAAGTTTCTCAAAGTGAGAACAGTCGGCCCCGACTGCTGACGGAACAGAGATGGGTCTCCTGCTCGCTGTCTGGCTCCAGACCTGGCCAAGCGTTCCGTTGAGAAACTTGTAGGCTTCTACTCCTTAACATGCTTTTTCATGGAAATAGAGGAAGCCGTAACAACAGCCGACTCAGGCTGAAGTGTGGAAGGATCATTGCTCCATCATAAAAAGTTTCTCACAATGGACAATCAGTCGATCCAGACTGCTAATGGGACGGCGAATGGTCTCCAACTTGTGATCTGGCTCCAGATCTCGCCGAGTATCCCAATGAGAAACTTGCCAGCTAATCCCCTTTGCGTGCACTTCCATGTAAGAAGAAGCCATAACCGCAACCGACTCGTGCTGCATTGTGGAAGGAACATCCGATGGGTGTTCTGACTCATTATAGTTTCTCACAATGGACAAAGTCGACTCCGACTGCCAACGGGATGTAGAGGGTTCTCCAACTTGCGATCTGACCCCAGATCTTGTCAAGTGTCCCGTAGAGAAAGACTTCTCCTTATTGCCATTGTTGCTGGATGAGCTTTATATTATAAGGTGTTTGCTCTACCCACATTATACTACTCGACCGCAGCGGACCTACCCAGCATCTCTGCCCCCTTAAAAGGGCCAACCACTGCACTGGTTGAGCTAGCTGCATGCAGAGAATTAAGCTACTTCGGCTTTAATCCTGTGCATTTATATCATGAGCACCTTGGCAGCTAGCTCTATTTTACTCATCAGAGCGAGGCTCATCAGAGTGCGACAACAGCAGCATGTAACAGACAGGTGTCAAAGTACCATCACCATGTTCTTGTTCCTCTGAAAAAGAGACTGAAAGAATAGTTTTAGCCAGCGGCAAAGGCTCCCATCAGAACTTCACCACCCACCACACAGGTCGACACCCGTTTCCAACATTCGCATCCCAAAGTACAAGTGTTGAAGGAGTGCAGCGACTATCGGCAAACAGCAAGCCTTTATTCTGAGGCTTCTTGGACTTACACTAAATATCAATTATTATAATGGCAACAATAATGATGCCAAAAACATATGTCTGCTGCACTCCCCAAAATAAACATCACAAGGATACATAACATAGACAGAACAAAAAAATTTCGAATTAAATTTTTTAAAAAAATTTCGAAAAATTTTGAATGAAGCCTAAGTGCACCAAGGGAATGTCATAAGCCCAGAGGCATCCCGATAGAGCCTAAGTGTGGATAACCACTAACTAATAAAAGTTAAACTACCGGAATAAGATATACTATGTATCCTAATAGAAAAACCGTGATTGTTTAAAACTAAACATTGAATTAATACGAATCCAAAACGTTATTGAACAGACAACGTCAAAAGGAAAAACCGGAAACTAACCAACAACCAGCACAACAAAGGCCCAGAGTCAGTAACCGATCAACAATCACCTGATGCAAAGCTAGATCTTCATATGAAGAAAAAACAATGTATCTGGTAGAAGATGCAAGAGTAGAAAAACATCCTGAACTGAAATAGACAGGATGTAAACATAGGGGATAAACAGAATACTTTTTCTTTTTACAAGTTAAACTCCCAAGAATTTAATAAAAAATTCTCCAATAAAAATGCCAAAAGAGCTTGACAGTATAACAGGAGGGTTCAGGAGAGGGAAGGGAAGTAATAGTAACAAAACAACAGTGGAGTCATATTATAATGACAACGTTCAGAAGCATATCAGGAAATTGGGTAACATGAATAATTTACATAAAAATTATAAAGTTACAGTCCTGAACATCTGAAATCACCGTTATTCACTTCGAGCATCCTGTTACACTGTTGATTTCATAAAAACCATCATTGATTTGTGTCTGGCATCTTCAAAAACGAGAACTTAAAGCACAGATGTCAGTTCAGTTGTTACTGACTTTGGGCCAAACAGAAGAATGATGTTTGTGCCAATTCCGGTCTCTTCCTGGATGCTGCGCATGCACAAGTACTAAAAGTATGGAGGGCCAGATAGGACTTTTAATTTTTGGTATTGTATGCAAATTTGGGGGATTGGGGGAGTTCAAAATTTGTGTTTGGCCCTTAATAATATTAAGGTTGCACCAGCTAAGTATGGGCCATTGGTTTTAGTATCAAAATGAAGAGTTTTCAAAGTTGAAAAAGGGACATAACTCTGGCAAAAATTGTCAGACCGCATCCCGATTCGAACCTGAACTGTATTTTATGTCGATACACCTACATACCAAATTTGATTTCGTCAACTATAACTAAAGTTATCATTGGGAAACCAGTTCAAACATTGGTGTTGATTGTGGTCCACCTATAGCCAAGAGAGAGGCTCGCAAGTCTTTCAATATAAAACCATTGTTTGATACACAAAAACACCTTTCTCCCCCCTTGTTTTGCAAAAGATAATGTGCACAACAAATATCAAGCAGTGCAATGCAAAATATGATATTCATTTAAATAACACTGAGCAGCAAACAAGGGATCAAGTGATTTTAAGTTTCTCAGGCAGAAAGTAGTAAAGTGGAAGGCTGTGTCCTGTAAGCAACCTTCATGATGTCTGAGAAAGCAACAGAAATTGCGTATGTCCAAGAGGAAGATAATGCCCTCACCTCATGAGCCAAAATTCTGTTCATCCTACTATCCCTATTGGATAAATTATTATGATAAGGATAGTAGACAGAATCCATCTGGAAATGGAAGAAATGAACTGTGATATCGTTTCTGCCCAGGATGAGAAAAAGGAATAGCTTTTTCCTTTCTTTCCGAATGAAGCTGAACCACTTGACATAAACTCTTAAGGCCCTTATTGGACAAAATAAAAGTTTAGAGTTAATAACAGGCAGCAAGGCATTAATGATAATAGGAGCAAGGTAACTTTTCTGGTGTAACTTTTAAGGGTAACAGAATTACCCATACTACAGTAATGAGAATCCTCAAAAGAGAGAATGAGAACCTCACTAACTCTTCTTGCAATAGCAAAAGAAAACAAGAATACTATCTTGAACATCACAAAATTAAATTCATCTGAATGTAATTGTTCAGAAGTAGCTTCTTGGAGTTTCAATAGAACTCAAGAAAGATTTGATTTAAGAATTAGCCTTACTGACCCTGGGATTTTAATAGGAGAAATTCTTTAATAATTTTGACAAGGATTGAACCAGATGTACATACAGTCTTTGTGAGCATAAGTTTCTGACAACATAGAGTAGTACCCTTTCATAGTGATAGGTTGAAGTTTCTTAACATCGAAAAGAAATACAAGAAAATCTGCGAATTTAGGAAATGTTGGATGCAGATAACTGATGCCATTGTTCTGGCATCAGGCAAAGAAAACTTTCCGCTTTATCCAGAAAAGAGGAGGTCCTCCTTGAAGCAGAAATGCAGTCCACTGCTCTTCTGGAAAAATGTTTACATCTGAGGAAGGACCTGACAACAGAAAAACGTGAAGATAGAGAACTGTTGAGATTGCTATGTAGTTTGTAAGTTTTGCCTTGAAACATAAGGTCCTTCCAGAGGTAATCTGCAAGATATGTCGAGTAACAGAGGTCTGAGAAGGTGAGCCAAGATCTCTGAGGAGACAGAGGGGCCATCAGAATAATTTTGCAGGTTGTTTGATGTTCTGAAGCACCTGAAATATTAACAGATTTGAAGGAAAGGCATAGTGGATGACTCTGTTCCAAAGGATTGACAGTGAATATATCACGAAAGCTAACAGTTCTAGGCACAGTGACGCGAACATTTAAGTTGTTTGTTCCATGTGGTGGCAAATAGATCATAGGACGTTCCAACTGGTTGCTGATAGCTAGAAAGATTTTCTTGTTGAGACTCAACTCTGTTGGCAGAATTCTAACGTGGCTGGACAAAGTCTGCCATCACACTGAGTTGACATGGAATGTGGTGAACTGAAAGGAAGATATTTTGATCCTGAATGAAGCTTTTCTGTTAGACTAAACATTGGAAGGGAGTGGGTTCCACCTTGGTTCCACAGATAAGCTACAACACTTGAGTTGTCTGAAAGAATATGAACTTGGGAATTCGATAACTGACACTTTCAGTGTGTTAAGCTTTGGAGAATAGCAAGCATCTCCTTTTGCTTGATGTGGAGAATGGATTGCTGATGGTTCCTTGACCATGGCAGTTTAGATTCTCTGGAACAAAGATGGCACCCCATCCCTAACTGCTGGCCTCTGACATCAGACTGAATGATGGAGGAGGTGTTACCAAGTGTATCCCCTGCCTCATCCACGTCAAGTTTGTCCAAATTTGCATTTTTTCCTTCACCGTAGCCTTCCAGTTTTCTATGACATAATACTGGAGAGGCCAGGTGAAGAGTCGTACGAGTGGAATCAAATCTGTACCTGCTTCCCACTGACCCAAGTCTCATAAACTCCCTTGCAGTCACTGTCACCGCTTGAATAAAACAGAGGGAGAATGCTCTTATGAGGAGAGCTCTGGCCATGGAAAGATAGACAAAATCAGATGAGTCTGAAATTCCATTCCCAGATGCCGAAAGGAGGTTGAAGGAGTTAGATCCGACTTCTGTATGTTGATGAGACCCTGGAGACTGGATGAGATTCAGGAGCTTTTGGATATCCTAAGAAGAGTTATTTGTGAAGCTGTTTTTGAGGGATATCGTCCAGGTATGCAGAAGTCAGAGCTATGGAATGAGCTCGGAAATGTGGCATGACCAAGTTCATGATGCGAGTAAATGTACAAGGACCAGGGTTTAGTGCAAAGCACATCACCTGGAATTGGTAAACCTTGCCGTTTAAGCCAAACTTCAAGTATTTCCTGAACATAGGATGACTCATGATGTGAAAGTATGTGTCTTTGAGGTCGATGCTCTTCTTCATCAACTGGATAGTTGCTAAAGCTTGTTGATCCAGCTGAGATCTATGACCAGTCAGAAGGAACCATCTGGCTTTGGTACCATGAAGATTCTCAAGTACAATCCTGGAGAGGACATATTTTTGACTACCTTTATTGCCTTCTTCGACAGCATTAAGTTAACTACTTTGAGAAGAAAGTCGCTTTTTGGAAGGTCAGTCGGAAGATCTGCGAACAAGGCAGTTCTTGACAGGAGGTTTTCTTCTGAAAGAAAGAATAAACCCCTCTTGAATAACCTTTAGAACCCAAAGGTTTTTTTGTAATTTTCTTCCAATTTGCCCCAAAGTGGGATAACCTTCCGCCGACCGGGACACAATAGAGGTTTAGAGCTTCATCTTGAACCTCCTTGAGGCATCGGGAGGAGAAACTCTCCTTTCTCCTAGCAGACTTGCCTCTGTTACAAGACTGAGACCGTCCCCTGTTTGACTGCTGAGAACTGATGGGAGACTGGTTACAAGGAGCCAAAGTTTTTGAATGTGAATATTCGTTCCAAAATACCTAGGTTTCTTGGAATGAGGGCAATTAGTAGCAATCTGACAAAGGATGACTACTTGTGGCTTCTTTGGTAACCTGTTCATACATAAAAGTGACTTGATCGTTGAAAAGTTAAGTCCCTATCAGAGGCACTGCTCTGAGAGAGGTTTTAAGAGCTCCATCTTAGTTAGACGCTGACAGAAAGGCACTGTCCCATCTAACAAGCTTTAGGCTACCAATGGATCGAGCTGGAGTGTAAATGGAAGTCGTAATGGAGCTAGATAATACTCTACATGGTGAAAGAATGTCTTCGAATTTATCCTTGTCTAGCTGTTTATCCGAGGTCAGAGTTATATGATACGCAAAGGATATCACATTCATTAAGCCCACAGAGGATTCAATAGTTTGATCCAGCAGGGACAAACATATAGAACACTCAGAAGGCAACTGAATGTTAAGCTTGGAAGACTTATAAAAAGTTAGTGATATAGGTCGAATCGATGAACTGACAGTCTGAAAAACTTCGATTCGGTAAAAGGTAATGCTGAATCCTTTTGTGAGATAAAGGAGGCAGTGTTGGCTTTCTGGAGAAGGGGAGCATTGATTCTTCTGAATGTTTCCAGTACTTGAGGAGAATGAGTCGGGAATGACAGGGAATCCTCTTTCTTACGACAATTATTATTATTTATTTATTGATGTTTAAGGTCACATACCTTACGACAATAAACTTTGACTTAGGAAGATGATGGTCTCATGAGCGATGAGGACCTTTTAAGTTCTGTAGGTACAGTATCCGGGAAGAACTGACAGATGAAATGCATCGCTTCCATGTGTTACGTTAAGAGAAATGGTCCACTATCGCCATCCGAGAACTCATTTGGTTGAGAGCAGGATGAGCCATGTTGTGTTCTGCAGACATAGCTATACATATTATTATGATGAATGGGGAGTATCAGCGATCGACCTGAAATTGGGTGACAAATGACTATAATTTATACAAAATAATTTACAAAGCATAGTCCTGAACAAAATCACATCTGCCTCCTTCCTGATCATGTTGTTGGTTCTATTTCACATTTCTTCTCCCTGATCCAGCATTTGAAGTCATCCAACCATAGACATTTCAGAAAGCTGAGAAAACACAACTGTTTACAATGGGCCAGACAAGAGAATGGTCACTGGTGGGAATTCAGAACACTTCCTTGGGTCTGCACATGTGTAGATGCAATATATGGAGGAGTATACAAAACTATACATTTTTGTTGTTTTAGCTTCATCTTTGCAGGGTGGGGGAGGGGGGGGGGGGGCAAAATTAAGCGTTTGGCCTGAATTCTCACAAATTGAGTGCCAGCATGTCTGGGCCTCTGGTATGGTGGATAAATGTATGCAATTATTTCCCATTCATCAACAGCTGTATTTCAAACGGGGGTACCTCGGTTTCTTTAATTTTACTATTGGACTTGTTCAAGTGTCAACCTCAGCCAAATATGCCTTTATTCACTGTCCTGCCAAATTCTATTTCCACCTGCATTACACCTCTCGACATGGTTGTGATGTATTTAGCTTGATATCCACTGCAAAAATTTCATTGCTACATAAAATGGATTTGCCGCATCATTCAGAAACATAGGAGAAAATAAAGAGCAAAGTAAACATCAATATATATTTTTATTTACAAAGTTTATTAAAAAAAAAGCTAAAAAAACCCCTAAAAAATCACAACTCCAAACAATATCCAGTCCTGATTTGGTAAGCCGAATGTTGCAATAACACACCTGTTTTGGTTTCACTATGCCCTGAATATGACGTCTCGACCATCTTAAAACATAGGGAATGGACTTTAATACAGGAAGGGCACCTGGATTCTTAAATCCCAAAAGATGAGTGAGCTTTCACAGAATTATGAGTTTTGACATGGGCCAGTACAGTATGTGTGTACACACTAACAAAAAATTTTATGGAAGTTCCAAGCAGTTTGGACTTCGTGTTTGCTTTAATCATTTCTGTACTCACCTCAGCTAATTCTTCCTCCAAATCAAAATTGAATTTTTTTTCAGGTTTGCTCAGTTCTGCCTGGTCATCCTTCCTCTTATTCAGGCAACGTTCATAAAAGAGCATGTAAGCACTGTTTGTCTGAAATTTGTTAAATATGTGGTAATGATTAGCAAATATATATGTTTAATAATACTGTTATTATTGACTGGCCGATAACATAAACCATTTTATCTTGTCATTTTAAATGAGATAAGTTTAAAATATTTTAATCAAAACCAAACTCTAATGAAGAGTTAAAGAAAATAAAACAAAACTAGAATAATGCTGAGGATTGCTATGCACCTGCAACTCATCTCCCTAGATGCCCATCCCCTACCAATACAGCAGCTAAATATTTGTGTCCATCAGACACAAATGTCCACGCTTTACTAGAAACCTTCATGAAGGCAAAGTAAAGAAACACAATTTCAACCCAAGGGCAATGGGAGGTTATTTTTTTTTTCTTTGCATAAAATCACTCGAAAATCTAAAAAACTTATTTACAGCAGGAAAAAATTCATTCCACCCACCCACCCCTCCCTCCACTCATGGTCAATTGGGAAAATGTTTTTTTTGTTGCATTAAAAAAACTCAAAATCCTTCAAAACTAATTTTAAAGCAAAGAATCATACTAATGAAACCCTTCACTCCCCCCTCACCCAACCACACCCCAGGTCAAGGGGGTGAATTTTTATTTTTGGCCTAAAACTGACTTCAAAAATTTTTTGTGCAAAAACAACTGAAATCCTTCAAAACTAATTTTAAGACCAAAAATTATTTCATCAATTATTCAAATATTAAGGCTGGAGTTATGACAAAAAATGTTTGTATGGACAAGAAGTTTAACTATATTTCAAAGTTGAACAAGGACAGTTACTGTGGAAAAAATTAGCAAATGAGCCCCCAACTTATGTTGATAGCATTTCCTTCCATGGCAGTATATAATCATAACAAGGGACATTCAAACTGGGTTACCAATGCTTGAGTTAAAACACAAAATGGAAAGAAATCTCACTACATTTAAAAGTTCAATAAGGGCTGTAACTCTGGTAACTAGAGGATGGCCACCAAAGGGTGGCTGATTCCCCCGAAAAAAGCCTTGATAGCCATTCCAACCTTATTCGCGACACACCCTCTGGTTGTGGGCAATAATAATACCAAGTATCATTAATATCCTTGAAGGCTGTAAGAAGTTATGGAGCGGACACGAATTCCGTCTACGCCCAGATGGACAGACAGACAGATGGACAGACAGACAGACAACGTCACGGCTAGATTCCCCAAAATTTTTTTCGGGGGAAAAAATTAGCAGATGATACCCACCCAATGTTGATATCCTTTCCACATACTGGTCTGTCAAAACATAAAAGTATATTCAAGTAAGACTGTTGATGTTTGAGTTACTAATGACACAAAGCATTTGAGCAAAGAAGAAATCTCAGTATATTCAAAAGTCCAACAAGCAGTGAAGAACCGATTATCAAAACTTGCTATGAACCGATTACCGATTATTTCTATGCCGATTGAGCTGATTTCGAAGCCGATTCTGATGGTTGTTATACTGCAGAATTTCATTGATAAATCACCAATTACGAAAGCTAAATACCACTTAAGTTCTCCGAGTACACATGTTTAGTGCTGGGCAATTTTTGCCAAAATAAAATTTGCATTTTTGGTAGATGGGGGTGGGGGAAGATTGTTGAAAATGACACAATCACACGATATTGTTCTCTTGTGAAGATTGTGGTTTATTCTGGTAAATAGTGTTAATACGGTTTTGTGTAAGAATATAATACACTTGGCTATATTAACCAGGAAGATACTGAGCACACATACTTTATGTCTTGACCGAATAATATCTTTGATGTTAATGTGTGTTGTGAAGTTGTTTGGTGCCTTATTTACAAAAACTCACGTGACGTCAGAATATATTATTTAATGTTCCTTGTTCAACTTGTTACCTCCCTTGATGTGTTTCTTCAATGTTAAAAAATGAACTCGACAAACTGAAAACATGTTTGTGACAGTCCTGTGACTTATCCATGTATGTTGCTTAACAAACAAAAGGAGGGTTTTTTAGTTTTTCTCCAATTTTAATTTCTTATTGTAATGTGATGCTTGCATCATGAAGTACTACAGACTACCGACTGAACACATTTTATTTATACATGTACCCAATGCAACTTTGTACAGCACCATGATTGAAGACCAGTGACTTCGATCAGCTGGGAATAATTGCGATCTCAAACCGATTGCAAATGGTTAATTCCGTAATATCTCAGCTCTGCAAATCCCAAAATATCTTGATATGCACTCCATCTGTTTTTAATGGGGAAACTTTATTGAAAAGGCCAGATATCAAACAGATTTTAATAGTCAGTGTTAAATACAGAATAACCAAAAAGTGGCGGTTTTTAACTGCCGGTTGTCATAATCGGCTGATGCCCCATAACCGGCTGGTTCTGATTGCAGATTCCGATTATCGGTTCATCACTACCAACAAGGGGTATAACTGGTAAAATTAGAAAGACAAGACCCCATCCTATGTTGTTAGCCTTTCCCCAAAGCTGGTCTATCATCATACCAAACGACATACAAATTGGACTATTGATGTTTTAGTTATTACACAAAATGTTTACAGATATACTGAGAGAGCTCTCGACTATATATATTCTTCACCCTCCAACTGGAGTTGAGGGACATAACAAAACAAGAGGCCCCCAAGGGGCCTTAATCGCCCACCTGACAAAGTGGTTCAAAGAATTATTTTGGATCACATTCAGTTAGTCATGGTTCATCAACACTACAGAGGAATGAAGTCATGAAATTATTCATAACTCTAGTGTCCATGTCAGAGGATTATTATCCTGGAGCTTTCTGACTGCTTCCAGTTCTATCAGCTGTAGACTTGCACTGCCAAATTTCAAAGGGTTGTTATGTCCTTGCCCCCCCGATCAAACAGAGCGCAAATATTAACCCAGGGACCCAATGTGAACAAGCTTAAATATTACACACACACCCTAACAACCCCACCCCCCTCCCATAGATGCTGTATACCAAATGTGAAAGCATTCGGATGGTGGATCTGAAAATTTTCAATGAAATTTCATCATATTGCACTAAGTTAAAATTCAGGCTCCAACAGGGAGGCCAAATATTAACCCAGGGACGCAATTGAACAAACTTGAATCTGACTCCCCCTAGAGATACTGTATACCAAATATCAAAAGATTTTTAGTGATGGTTCTAGAGAAGCAATTTTTAAAGAAATTCCTTCATATTGCAAATTTTTTCCTCTGCTTAATTGACCCCCAGGGTGGGGAGTGGGGGTTGGTGGTCATAGGGGTATTATTTTGGGGGGAGTTGCATAAAATCACTTTAAATCTTTCAAAACATATTTTGCAGCAAAACATTTTGTTACATCTAACTGCCTGCCAGCCCCCCCCCCCCCCCCCCAAAAGGAGGGGAGGAGAGGGCATAGGGTAAAAACATTTTTGCATAAAACCACTCTAATTCATCTAGGAACTCGATTTTGAAAAGAAACAAAAAAAGATTTTCCAAATTTTGGTCCAAAATTTCCAAGTCGTTACCAGATAAAAAATTTTCAGGCTATAAAAAAAAAAATTTCGTCTCAAAATTGAACAAAATGCATAAAAAATCCCAAAACTTTTTTCCAAATTTTGGTCCTAACCGGACCCAAAATTTTCAGTTTAAATTATTTTTTTTCGCCCCAAAATTGAACAAAATGCATAAAAACGAATTTAAAAAAAAAAAAAATTTCATCTCAAAATTGAACAAAACAAAAAATCGCTAAAATTTTTTTTTTTTCACATTTTGGTTTCTAAGTCCGAACCAGACCCAAAATTTTCAACCTAGGGACCTGATTTGAACAAATTTGAATCCCCCCCCCCCCCCCCCCCCCCTAGAGATGATGTATACCAAATATGAGAGGGTTCTGACTGGTGGATCTAAGAAGATTTTCAAAGAAATTTTGTCATATTGCACTAAGTTAAAATTCAGGCTCCCATTGGGAGCCCAAATATTAACCGAGGAACTTGATTTGAACAAAATTGAATCTGGCCCCTCTAGAGATGATGTATACCAAATATGAGAGGATTCTGACTGGTGGATCTGAAGAATATTTTTAAAGAAATTTCCTCATATTACACTAAGTTAAAATTCAGGCTCCCATGGAGAGCCCAAATATTAACCGAGGAACTAGATTTGAACAAAATTTAATCTGGCCTCCCCCCCCACATAGAGATGATGTATAACAAATATGAGAGGATTCTGACCGGTGGATCTAAAGATTTGTTAAGAAATTTCCTCATATCGCACTAAGTTAAAATTCAGGCTCCCACAGGGAGCCCAAATATTAACCGACGAACTCAATTTGAACAAACTTGAATCTGGCCCCCCCTAGAGATGCTGTATACCAAATTTGAGAGGATTCTGACTGGTGAATGTGAAGAAGACGATTTTTAAAGAATATTCCACTTATTGCACAAAGTTAAAATTTGGGCTCCAATAGGGAGCCCAAATATTAACCCAAGGACTCGATTTGAACAAACTTGATGAATCTGACCACCCCCCCCCCCCCCCCCCCCCCCCCCCCCCCCCCTTCAGAGTTGTTGTATACTAAATATGAAATGATTTTGACCACTGGATCTGAAGAAGATTTTTTTTGTATTTTATGGGTGCTATCAGAGTTATGCCCCTTGTGGTGCCCCCTGTGGGCATGGCAACTTTATTTGAACAAACTTGAATTGACATAAGATAAGAAAGATGCACACCAGATTTGGTTCAATTTGGTTGAGGAGTTTGTGAGAAGTCGATAATGTAACGTTTACGCCAGACGGCCGACGACAGATGCAAAATGATTAGTAAAGCTCCCCTTGAGCTTTGCTCAGGTGAGATAAGAAGAAATGCTTGTGATAGCACCAAAGTAATACTCAAAAAAGAACAATGTTAGTGTACAAACCTTTTCAAATGAAAAATCCATGAATTTGTCTGTCACAGAATCATAAGTTTTACTCTGAAATTCAAAAAAAAAAATAATAAATAACTTGAAAATATCAAAATGGAAGATCTAATCTACAATATTATCTGTGCAATTTCACTTGATATGTTGTAAACTACCTAATCAAGTTAACATGTCACTGTTTCTACCATTAATGTTAATGGTCATATCTAGTGAGGCTATAAAAAACTAGAGTGATGTCACGCATGCAGCTCGACTGTCACAGCAATGGCAATGCTCAGATGCAAAATAGTCGCAGACTTTTTTTTGTTAACCGTTTACCTAACGAATCTGTCATATCTGCACTCGTGATATACAAAATTTGCTATTCAAATTTTATTTTTGTCATTTCTCTACTTCAAAACATACCTCGTGACCTATTAATGGAACAAACATGATGAGCTTGTTCCAATAAGGACTAATAAGCCATGGTCAGAAGAAAAAATGACAAAATCTGATGTTTCAGAAAAGTTAAAAAATTTATAGTAATTTATATATTTTTTATACTTACCAATGACCCAGACATAGCTGGTGCTAACTCTTAAAATATAGGGCCAAACACAAATTTTGCCCCCCAATCCCCAAAATTTGCATCTAAAACTAAAGAAAACATGTCCTGAAAGGCCCTCCACACTTCGCCCCTACTGCGCATGCGCAGTGTCAAGGACGTTCCGAAATTGGCGCCATTAATCATTCTAATAACCAGTGCCTGGTAAGCGCTATGTACTCAGCGGGGAGGCAAGAGTTCCCAACTCCTGGGAGGGCCATCCCCGTCTGGGTCATTGGTAAGTATAAAAAATATATAAATTACTATAAATTTTTTAACATTTTTATACTGTACCAATGACCCAGACATAGCTGAATAGTAAAAAGGCTGGAGGGCCAAGGACATAGAGCAAAATGGAATACGCTCAATAAAATAAAATAGAGTCATCCCCTGTAGGGAAAAGAAGTAATAGGCCTTACATGTATCTTTCTTATTTATGATAAATTAGAAAGATACAACACCTTCCAAAATTGAGCTTCATACATCCATGTACTCTATTAATATCCAATATAATCCTTATACTAATAATTTTTAAAGTAAGCCAATAAATAAAGTAAGTCTAGAGAATAGAGACTCTTATACTCCTAAAAGTGTCTGAGGATTGCATAATCATGTCCATTGACATATGCAATATTCAAAAGCTATACTTTAAAAACTAAGACTTGAATGAATTTTAAAAACCTAAACTTCTCACTAAACAACCATCCCAATAACAGCTCAGAATTACTAACTCCGGAGGAGGTATCCCCTTGTTTTCATAGTAAAACAGGTGACCCAAGGGAACACCCTCCCCCCCCCCCCCCTTTTTCTTGCCCTGGGTCAAATAGCCCAGAGCGAAGAGGGCAGCCGGACAGAGACACTGCCGAAACAGACAGCCTACCTAGCTATAGTAGCAACTGTTAAGTGAATGACATTCTGAGCAGTAGATAATAGACCTAACAATAGAGGCCTCCAGAAATGGACTCGATATTTCTGAGATAAAATTCATGAATGTGGATGGCTGAGTGCAATGAGCGGCCTTCAAAAATCTATAATAGCGACACTATTAATGTAAGCCCAAGAAGTAGAAGAACTCTTACTTCATGAGCCGAAATCTTAAGCACAACTGCTAAGTCAATGATATACTATAAGCAGTACCGATAGTTAATAGAATCCATTAACAATAAAATGGAGCGTAACGTCCTTCTACTAGACATCAAAGACAGAAGAAGCTTACGCCCATAGTAATAAACAGAAATCTGTTTATAAATACATAAACTGTACCCGGAAAGAGTAAAGGCCTATGCCCATACGAAGACGGAAGGACCTTAAAATAATAGGTTCCGGATAATAGGAGCCTAACTCTTATGCAACAATCCAACCTAAATAGTAACGGAAGTATTGATTCCGAAACTATGAAAGTGAAAATCATCCATGGATAGTGCATGAAACTCACTGACTCTACAGTAAAAGAGAAACCAACAGAATTACTGTCTAAAAGGTCAGAATTTGAAAACTACTGTTTCCAGAGGCTCAAATGATTACTTAGCTAAATAAGAACCGAAGTTAAAATCCGTATAGGAATTTAATCTAAAGATTCTAAGTCTATTTATCAAAAAGTTACTAACTGACTTAGATAAAGAGACAAAAGACTCAATTGTAAACTATCGTAGAGTGCATAGGTATGAGGTAACATAAACCTATAACCTAAATAATAACAGGCTGCAGTAGATCTTGTGAAACAAGTATACTAAAAATAGCAATGAGTAGTATGGAGGGATCAACAATATGAACATAATGATCCCTACACCACGACGGAAGAGCCTCCACTTTAGCCGCATAGAATAGCGAAGAAGAGGATCTCCTATAGTAAGAAATCGCGTCCAAAGCTCGTCCAGTACAGTGCTTACAATGCAATACGGACCAAACAACGGAATACATGAAGGTTGCGACCTTGCAGGTTGTGATAAAGATGACACGATTTACCCAGTGAAAAAGATCCTCACATAGAGGAAGATTTCACGTTAAAACCCACAGTAGACAAGAGAGAAAATTACTATAGAGATGCTATCAACAGAAATGTATTGTGGTTGTTTATCTTAGCAATACCTGCTAAAACAACAGCGCCGGAGGATACGCGTATCCTATCATTCCGTCCTATAGATCAATAGAGCGTTAAGAATATTAGCTCAGAGATCTGGACAAGCCAACACATACGTCTGCAATTGATTAGCAAGCTGTGTCATAAATAAATCATCATTGGGCGCTCCCATAGATAGCAAATCTGATTGAATACTTGTTTGTTGAGAGTCCATTCTGACAGCAACAAGCGACCCGTAAGAGAACGAGAGTCCGATAAAACAATCAGACGACCCGGAATATGACAGACCAAAACTGAACTTGGTGTACTATAACCAACAGACGGATTCTTTCCATTAAATTGAATAACGGAAACGAAAGAGTGCCTCCCTGGTTCCGGAGATACGCCACTACTGTCGAATTAAAGGACAGGAATTTGGGCATGCGTTTCTGAATAATGTTCATGCAATGACATAAAGCAAGCCTAAAAAACATTATTCCGCGGAAGAAAACTGATTGCTAAAAGACTGCGGAACCCAAAGACCCTGGCACTTCGAATCCGTAGGGATCAGTATTATATCCCAATCTGTATGAATGGCAACCGTCATAACAGCCACACTCGGGTCCGGCAACTGCGGCGGCACTCTCTGAGTCAACCACCGAATGTTTGCCCCAGTCTGAATCTCTTGTAACACTAGATAGACAAGAGAACGTGTAAATCGAGCAATTCATGGATTGCCGAAAAGTTGCCGTCGAAGAGAAGCTCCTCCGAGAACGAAGCGACTCTGAGAGAGTTCTTAACCTTACTATCCACGCGAGTGGATGTAGCTAGGGCTGCGTCACGTCTAACTCCAATCAGCCACTGAAGGGCGGAGTTATACGTGAACAAACTACTGCCCTCAAAAGAAATTACATTGAGAATAATATCCCGTAATTCTTTTCTTGAAGACGTAATGATAACGCCTCAGTAAGGCGGATTACGTATAATAAAGCGTCTAAGTTAAGTCTACTATACATAATGTCGTTCCCAACATTGAAATTGGAAAAGACATAAACGGCGAAAAGAATATATGCAGTTTTTAATCACACCGTCTAGACGCATATGAACTCTCGGTATGCCCTGCTCTGCCAAAATAAACTATTTGTACAAATGATAAAATGGCAGAAATGAGCAACGCGGACAAGAAACTAAACTATCATGCTTAGTAGCAGGCTTGTATATATATATAGCGTCGAAAAATAAAACACATGTTGTAATGACAATATTGGACTACGTCGGTAAGTCAGGGACAATGTCCCCGAACCGATCGAAAAATCCGAGTCCAATGACGCTATAAGTCTCTTATCCAAGATCGCAGCAATGAAGTCCGAAATAATAATCACTGGAAGATAATGCCAAAAGATATGAAAGGCATCTTCCGATACTACTAAAGGGAAAACTCGAAATCTTTCGAATCCCTTTCGCCATCCTGTCGGACCCTATAAAGCGTTCGGTCGTCCGTACCTGATGCAACCGCGGACCGCACCGACCCAGCGCCGTCGGATAATTCCTGATTCGACCGAGAAACTGTCAATTGCTGGGATGCTGCGAAACAACTGTGCTAACTCGGATAGCACGTCCGTCACTGAGGCCTGAGGAGAAGCGGTCTTACGATGCATTGCCGCTGGAAGCTCCGTGATCGCTACCCCGTGCATACTACCAATATGCGAGCGAACGGAGTGTATAGGCCTCGTGTCCCTTGGCTACCGGATGGCACGACCTATTCGCCGTGGAATCACTGAATGCCGAACCTGATCGGATACTCGAGGTCACGTAGCCAATGTGCGGTCGTGTGCCCTGGTGTGAAAATGAGGAAGCATTAAAGACAGTCTCTCGGACTGTCAATATAACGGAGCGTCCCGACCAACGGACATATGCTCCGAATGTAAAATATCTGAACCACAACATGCGGTCCCCTATGTTGTTGGGCGAGAGAGGGACCTCTCTCGCTCACAGCCCGGACGGACCTGGACCAGCCAGGAACCGGACTAACAGGCTTCCTCCGATCTGTCCTCAATCTGCCGTCACTGGGTGAGTACTAAAGTAATTAAAGTGCTCGCATCACCCAAATCTCCTTCCTAGACCGCAACGGACGAACCCGGCAGCCGAACCATTCGATGAATGTACGCTACACCGGGTGAGCTAGCGAATGTCACTCCGTAGGCGATAGACATATTCCATGAGCACTTATTGCCGCTAACTCTTCATTAACTATGACGACAGAGGCACACTTTTGAAAGACATCTCCATAACTCTTCGAACAAGAAACCAGAAATGCTTGGTTAGCAAGCATAAAATAATAATATATATAGCGTCGTTCAATAATTCAAAAGTTTGTGTGACATTATTGGACTATGTCGGAACTGAGGGACGATGTCCCTGAACCGAACCAAAAATTTCTAAGTCCACCGACGCTATCAGTTTCTTATCCGGCATCGCAGCATTCTGGTCCGACGAAAGAAGCTGGAGAAGACGAAGTCAGATGACATACACAACAGCATATGTTGTTCCGAAAGGGAAAGCTCGAAATCCTCCGAATCCCTTTCGGTATCCCGTCGGACCGGATGAAACTTTCGGACGTCCGTACACCGCTTCCGCGGAGCGTCCCGACCCAGCATCGTCGGATAAAATATATGCGACAGATTCAGTTGATGCTGGGATGCTGCGATAAACTGTGCTATTAAGGAAAGCACGTCCGTTCCCGAGGCCTGTGCAGTAGCGGTCTTACGATGCATAGCCGCCGGAAGCTCCGTGTACGTTGACTCCCGCAAACTTCCTATGCGAACGTCCGGAGTCTGCAGGCCTCGTGTCCCTGGCTACCGGATGGTGTGACCTGGTCGCCGAAGAATCCTTGATCGGCGAAGCTGGTAATATATCGGTGGTCACGCAGCCAAGGTGCGGTCGTGTGCGCTGACGAGAAGAGGAAGCCTTAGCAGTCTCAGCGGACTGCCTATACAACGGAGCGTCCCGAGCGACGGACGTATGCTCCGCTTACGACACATTTGTACCACAACATCTGGGGCCAGATGTTGTTGAACGAGAGAGGGGCCTCTCTCGCTTGCCGTCCGGATGGACCGGAACGAGCTATGAACCGGACTAAAAGGCTTCCTGCGTTCTCCCTCCGATCCGCCGTCACTGGGTGTGCATTAGGTTAGTTTATAGTGCTCGCATCACCCCAAAATTCCTTCTAGACCGCAACGGACGAACCCGGCTGCCGAACCATTCGGTGAATGGACGCTACACCGGGCGAGCTAGCGGACGTCAAAGGCCGTCGAACCTACTAGGGTCCTCTTAGGCAATTGGCGTATTTACATGAGCACTTTTCCGCTAGCCCTTCATTAATTGTGACGACGGAGGCACACTGTTGGAAGACATCACAGATACATTACCCTAATCTTGATCGTCTGAAATAGAAATTGATAAAGTAGAGTGACCCTGCGGGGAAAGGACCGGAGTGTCCAAATCCCCAACAACATACCGTGACATACGCTTCCCATATTGTCATCGAAATCATACGATACAGAACAGGAGTTAATGCGAGTACACTGACCACATATAGAATGATAATAAAGTCAGAGGAAGACTTCCTCTTAAAACAATTGATCAATATCCTTTCAATGTGAAAAGAAAACAAGTCCTGGTACTCGCACTTACCCATGGCAATCAAAATACATAATAATAATATGATCCATTGATATAGAAAAAATAATTGAAATCAAAATATTTTGAAAAAATATTTTTTCAGAACAGCCCAAGTTTCTGAAAAGTAACGTTGAGCCCCAATGGATCCCAAGCCTAAGTGTGGACAAAAATTTTAAAAATATTTTAAACAATTTATTCAACACTTACGAACAATAATAATGTATCTAGTTATGATTAAAATAACATCAAGATATTATTTTTTAGAAATCCCCCCCTCACACAGAGGGCTGTTGAAAATGTAAACAATGAGTGTAAAAACACTAAAATAAGACTCCAGGCACCCAGGCCCGAAATCAGTTACCAAAAATACACTATCTGATGCAAAACAGAGACTTCCAGGGAAGAAACTGCAGAACATCAGATGGTAGATGCAGAACACAACGCCTAACCACCCCTAGGTGAAGACGTAAACATGGGGAAAGAACAGAATTCATTCTGTTATTCAGCTAAAACTCCCAAGAAAATTTAGTAATAATAATTACACAAACTATGCCAAAAGCATGGGAGAATAGCAAGGGGGAACTTAAAGGACAGGGAGAGAGGAAAACACTTAAAAAAACAGTGTAACTAAATAATCAGAATGACAACAAAATGGCTGCTGCCTTGAAAATAGGTAACTTAACATAATTTCATTAAAAAATTTTAAGTTACAGCCCTGATAATATTCTGTCACACATTCTTTTCCTCTCCTCCTTCTCTATCCTCCTTAGAATCACCATTTCACTAATATTAATGTGTCTGGCATCATTTAAACTGAGATTTATAAGCACAAAGATCAGTCAGATGTAAACTGATGAAGGGCCAAACTTAGAATGATTAATGGCGCCAATTTCGGAACGTCCTTGACACTGCGCATGCGCAGTAGGGGTCGAAGTGTGGAGGGCCTTTCAGGACATGTTTTCTATAGTTTTAGATGCAAATTTTTGGGGATTGGGGGCAAAATTTGTGTTTGGCCCTATATTTTAAGAGTTAGCACCAGCTAGCAAAATTTGTGTTTGGCCCTATATTTTAAGAGTTAGCACCAGCTATGTCTGGGTCATTGGTACAGTATAAAAATATAATTTGTACTGTTGGCTTCAACTTGTGGTAGGTAAAGGATTAAATATGCAGTACATAAAGCAATGTTGGGTTATAGGAGTCAATTTTCTTTTTTGCATGTAATAACTCTCAATCCTTCAAAATGCATTTTGGGAATAATTGCCTATGTGACATGTTTGTGTGTGTGTGTGTGTGTGTGTGTGGTGGGGGGGGGGGGGGGGGGGGTGGGGGGGGGGGGGGGGGGGGGGGGGGGGGGGGGTTTGGGGGAGGGGGGGGGTTAGGGAGTTGTGGAAACTATATTCAAACCTGGCCTGTATTACTAACTGGAAAATACACACATCAACTTTGGTTGAAATCAAATAATCCAAACTGGAGTTATCAGTTGGAAACCAATTGTTTACAGACAGATGGATGGACCGACAGATGGATGGATGAAATTCATGACTATAGCCCTGACTATAAACAGTCAGGCTAAAAATGCATTTTGCACCAAAGAAAAAATATTGCATGAATGGCCCTGGGTGAGGAGGAGGTGGGGTGGGGTTGGAGAGTGGGGGTGTGTTACGGGAGTCCATTTTTTTCCACATGTGGTCAGTCTAAATTCTTCAGAATGCCTTTTGAGCAGAGAGAAAAAAAAAAACCTAGTTGGCACCATGGGGGTGGGGGTGGGGGGTAGGGGGGTGCTTGTCTGGGTTTTTAAACACAAACTTAACCAAAACTGTAAAAAAGCATTTTTGACAAAAGAAAAAAAAAGTGCCTATATTGGCTCCCCAGGGGAGGGGGATACATAAGTTTAATAAAGGTTCTGCATGTAGTGATTGTAAATAGTTCAAAATGCATATTGGAGAAAAGAAGAAAAACTAGAGGATGGCCACCAAAGGGTGGCTGATTCCCCTGAAACAAGCCTTGATAGCCATTCCAACCTTATTCGCGACACACCCTCTGGTTGTGGGCAATAATAATACCAAGTATCATTAATATCCTTGAAGGCTGTAAGAAGTTATGGAGAGGACACGAATTCCGTCTACGCCTGGACAGACAGACGGACAGACGGACGATGTCACGGCTATATTCGCCCGAATTTTTTTCGGGGGAATAATAAAAAAATGCCTAATTGGGTGGGGCGGGGGTGTGGGGGGGGGGGGGAGGGGGGGTGTGATGGTGTTTGTCTGGATTTTTAACCACAAACTTTAACCAAAACTGTAAAAAAAGCATTTTTGACGAAAGAAAAAAAAGTGCCTAATTGGCCCCCCAGAAGGGGGGGGGGTGTGGGGGGGTGGAAAGGGTACGTAAGTTCAAAAAAAGGTTCCGCATGTAGTGACTGTAAATAGTTCAAAATGCATATTGGAGAAAAGAAGAAAAAAACAAGAGGCCCCATGGAGCCTTAATCGCTCACCGGCCAAAGTGGTTCAAAGAAGTATTTGGGGTCACATTCAGTTAGACATGGTTCATCAACACTACAAAGGAAAGAAGTAATGAGAGACAAATTTTATGGAACTAGGGACATGGCTTGAACAAACTTGAATCTTACCCCCCTAAAGATGCTGCATACCAAATATCAAAACATTCTGACTGCTGGATCTGAAGAAGATTTTTTAAAGAAAATTCCTCATTTTTAACTAAGTTATCATTCGGGCTCCCACAGTGAGCCCAAATATGGACCTAGGGACATGGCTTGAACAAACTTGAATTCTCACTCCCCCTAAGGATGCTGCATACCAAATATCAAAACATTCCGACTGCTGGATCTGAAGAAGAAGATTTTTAAGAAAATTCCTCATTTTGAACTAAGTTATAATTCGGGCTACCACAGTGAGCCCAAATATGAATCCAGGGACTTGGCTGAACAAACTTGAATCTCACCCCCAAGCATGCTGCATACCAAATATCAAAAGATTCTGCCTGCTGGATCTTGAGAAGAAGATTTTTAAAGAAATTTTCCTGAAATGCACTAAGTTCAAATTTGGCCTCCTATACTGAGCCCAAATATGAACCTAGGGGGCCGATTTTAACAAACTTGAGTCAGATCCACCCCACAATGTTGCATACCAAATATCAAAAGATTCTGCCTGCTGCATCTGGAGAAGATTTTTTAAGAAATTTGCTTGAAATGCACTAAGTTCGAATTCGGGCTTCTATACTGAGCCTAAATGTGAATCCAGGGGGCCGATTTGAACAAACTTGAATCAGATCACCCCCACAATGTTGCATACCAAATATCAAAAGATTCTGCCAGCACCGTACGACAGCTCAGGTTCTGAGTCTGAGGGAGGCTGCACCTGCACTTGCTGGGATGCTGCGATCAGCTGCGCAATCTGCGACAGCAAGTCCGTCATCGAGGCCTGAGGAGCAGCGGTCTTCTGTTTCTAGCCGCTTGCTGCTTCTGGGACGGTGTGTTGGAGATGATCGTACTACCGGATGGTTCCTTCTTCATGCAGCAGGCTGGATATCCGAAGTCGAGTAGCTAGGATGCGGTCATATGTGCTTTAATAACATAGCGGAGGAAGCCGTAACTGAAGCCAACCCTGGCTGTAGACAAGACGGAGCATCCCGAGCGGTGGGCAGACATATGCTCAGTCTCATGCAAGTTTCCAACCAGAAAACTTCATTTCAGCTTGTGGAACGTAGCGGAGGAAGCCGTGACTGAAGCCGACTCCGGCTGCAGACTAAACAGAGCATCCCGAGCGATGGGCGGACATATGCTCCGGCTTGTGCAAGTTTCTCATAACAACATTTGGCCCCAAATGTTGTTAGGTTAGAGAAGGGCCTCTCCCACTCGTGGTCTATTTGACCTCGCCGAATACAAGAAACTTGCTGACTTCCTCCCTATTTCCTTCGTCGCTGGGTGAGCTTATTTATATTTAAGTGCTCGCTCTACCCACATCTACACTTCCTTCGACCGCAACAGACTTACCCGGTGTCATGGCTCCCAGGGACAGAGTAACCGCTTCACCGGTCGAGCTGGCTGCTTGCAAGAGATTAAAATCCTTAACAAAAGGCACCAACTCTTGCAATCATGAGCACTGCAGCTAGCTCTATATGCTCAGTGGTGTGCAACGAGGGGTAGCACACTTGGATGGGTGTCAGAATATCATCACCATGTTCATGTTCCTCTGAAATAGAAACTGAAATGAATTATAATGCGGTGAGAGGCCTGCGACACCGGTCTCCAACATTAGTCATCCCAGTGAACACAAAAATGACAAGAGTCTGCAGGAGTGCATCGACTAAAGTCGATATCAGTCCTCCAAACTCCACAACAAAATATATAATTAAGATACATGAATAATAGCAATCAAACTTAAATTCAAAATATTTTTTGGAAAAATGTTGTTTTTTTTTAAAAACTCTTAATCACGACCAATAGGGGACATTCTCATCTAGACATTATATGGAGTCATCCTACCAAGTTACAATGAAATCCCTCTATAAACAGATCATGACCAAATGGGGAAGTTTTCATCTAGACATCATACGGAGTCATCCTACCAAATTACAATGAAATCCATCTATAAATATGACCTGTAGACTGTGCTAAATAAAGGTTTTCAGGTTTTGGCTTGGGCTGTCATCACAGTTAACAGATCATGACCAAATGGGGAAGTTTTCATCTAGACATCATACGGAGTCATCCTACCAAGTTACAATGAAATCCCTCCATATTAAATATGATCTGTAGAATGTGCTAAAAGCTTTGGGTTTTGGGATTGGACAGCCATCACGGTTGACAGATCATGACCAAAAGGGGACATTCTCATCTAGATATTATACAGAGTCATCCTACCAAGTTACCATGAAATCCCTCCATAAATACGACCTGTAGACTGTGATAAAGCTTTTCAGGTTTTGGGCTCGGGCAGCCATTACGGTTGACAGATTGCGACCAAAAGGGGACGTTCTCATCTAGACATGACCTATATGAAATTTAGTGATGATTGGACAAGAACTACGGGGGGTAGCCTGTGGTAAAGGAAAATGTGAACAGACTCACAGACTAACAGACTTCCTTGATGGCAATAGCTTATCTTGACTTTGCTAAAAATCTACGCCATTTACAGGGAGAAAAGTTGATTAAATTTGCTCAAATTATACTTATTTAGGTAGCAAGAGAAATCCTGTCATGGGCAGGAATATCTGCCAACAGCATGTAGGGACTTCTGAGACAGAGGGAAGCTTGCAATCGGGATACTAATGGTTCAAGGGCACATGTTGAATTATACTTCAGGACACTGCACCACAGCAATCCCTCCAGATCAGAGGGTAACTGTCTTGTTCATCATGTGACAACTTCACAATTTCTTCAGAACATAGGACTTCAAAAACTCGGACCCAACTGGATTAATTAATCCTTTATCTAATGAAAACTTATAATGACAGAGCAAAGGTCCAATTTAAATGAATACTGGTTAATGCTTAACCTTAACAAACTGATAATACTTCTTAAAACAAGAGGCCCCAGGGGGCCTTAGGCGCTCGCCGAATGTTCCATGTTTTATCAAAAGCTATTCTTAAGGTAAATGTATACTCTCTGTGGAGCTAAAACATCAACAGGACTGAATGGGATAATGCTGCTGATCAAATATCAAAAGATTCTGCATGATGGTTCTGAAGAAAATTTTTAAAGAATTTTCCTTGAATTGCACAAAGTAAACATTCACGCCCCCATAGTAAGCCCCAATATTGATCAAAAGACTCAATTTGAACAAAAGTGAATCCAACCCATACCAAGATGCTGCATACCAGATATCTAAAGATTCTGCCCACTGGTTCTGGTGAAGATTGTTGAAGATTTTTTCTTAAATTGTACTAAGTAAAAATTCACACCCCCATAGTGATCCCCAATATTGAATGGGGGATTCAATTTGAACAAACTTGAATCAGACCCATACCAAGATACTGTATACCAAATATCAAAAGATTCTGCCCATCGGTTCCGGAAAAGAAGATTTTTAAAGAAATTTTATTAAATTGCACTAATTAAAAATTCACACCCCTTTAGTGAGCCCCAATATTGATCGAAGGACTCAATTTGAACAAACTTGAATCAGACCCATACCAAGATGCTGTATACCAAATATCAAAAGATCCTGCCCATTGGTTCCGGAGAAGATTTTTAATTTTTTTTTCTTAAATTGCACTAAGTAAAAATTCAGGTCCCCAAAGTGAGCCCCAAAATTGATCAGGGACTCCATTTGAACAAACTTGAATCAGACCCATACCAAGATGCTGTATACCAAATATCAAAAGATTCTGCCCACTGGTTCTGGAGAAGATTTTTCCTTAAATTGCACTAAGGAAAAATTCATGCCCCTATAGGGAACCCCAATATTGATCAAGGGACTCGATTTGAATAAACTTGAATCAGACCCATACCAAGATGATGCATACCAAATATAAAAAGATTCTGCCCATTGGTTCTGGAGAAGAAGATTTTTAAAGAATTTTTCTTAAATTGCACTAAGTAAAAATTCACGCCCCCATAGTGAGCCCCAATACTGGTTGAGGGACTCGATTTGAACAAACTTGAATCAGACCCATACCAAGATGCTGCATACCAAGTATCAAAAGATTCTGCCCACTGGTTCTGGAGAAGACGATTTTTTAATAATTTTTCTATAATTCATACAGTCCTATCAGAGTTATGCCCCATACAGAGCCCATAAGGGATGTGGCCATTTCATTTGAACAAACATGAATTGCCATATAGTAATGAACATCCACATGAAGTTTCGTGAAAATCGAACAAGCGGTTTCAGAGGAGAAGTCGTTTGAAAAATGTTCAGAACGACGGACGGCAAGTGATAAGTTAAGCTCCCTTCTGTGAGCTAAAAAAATTATTGAATAATATAATATTTTCATGTTTTGTCTCAAGACATAACCAATGACTCCTCACTGGAACAAGCTCATTGCACCTGTTCTAATGAGGGAACATTAGCAATGTTTTGGGGCAAAACTTTGAAAATTAACAGAAATTTTGAGCGACATTTTTAGTCAAGATCACTGTACATTACTTACAGGGTTAACAGAGTAGCCCCATTGCAAATCACTGTCAAATACCAAACCATTTACCATAGGTTTAATACAAATTTGACATGTTAACTGTATATGTGTAAACCCCAAAGACTAGTTCAAAGAGCTTTTCAGATGAGTCAAAGTATAGGGTTCAGCACTGAAGTATGTTCTTGGTATTCGGTGATAAAAAATGTTCCTTTCTTAAAGCTCATCTTTACTTTTCACAAGATTATCATAACTTATTTCTTCCAGGATAGTATGTTCTCTGATTCAGTCACAGAACTGTTGGTACTTAACATTAATACAACATTGGTTTATTAGTATTTGTCATCTCATAATTTGCCACTAGATTTATTGAAAAAATCAATAATTTTGTGAAAGCTGAACCTCCATGGCTGATTTCCATTACTTTTCTTTACTTGGGAAAATATGAAATTTATTGATCTACAAAATGCCTACAAGAGTCTTTTCAAGGCTTGTTAACAAATGATGTTAAATGTATTTCAAGAAAACATCAGGACCTACCGTCATTTCACCACCAAAGCATTCAAGTGCTATCTGGCTTGGATCAAATGGCTTTATTTCAGCATCATTGAATAGATACCTACAAAAAAAAAAACCTTAAAACATGAAAGAGTAATCAAAATTGACAGATTCATTCAGAAATGACGTACGAACACAAATTATTTCCATTAACCCTTTACCTAATACACTTAGAAGACAGATCCAAAAAGTTTCTTAGATAAGGCTATTAAAAAATAATACTTGTTTCTCAGGCACCTCCCTTGTCATTGAAAATATGCCTTATCACTCCTTTTTTTCATCAGGAAATCTCGACACTGATACCATTTTGTACTTACCAGACTAAAAATTTAACCAACTATATCTTGTTTGGCAGAACTCACAGAGCTCTGTCAAACAAGATACAGTTGGTTAAGTTTGGAATTGCATAATAAGAATAGTATAAAGAGTTGAATATATTCCAACTATTTTCAGGACTGTTTTGTGGATAAAAAAAAGCATCCCTCCCTCTTCATAGAATCGAGGGAAAATTGCCTAAGAAACAAGAAAAGTTTTTAAAAGGACAAAAAAATTCTCATTTTTTGCATTGAAGACATAGCTTATGTTCGTCATTGCAAATAGCTCGAGAAGCATGTTCCAATATGAGGCCATGAGCTATGGTTTGTAGGTATTTATTTATTATTTATTTATTTATTGGTGTTTAAGGTCACATACTTATGCACAATGGCTAATCGAGACTGTGACAGTTTTACGGGTGGAGGAAGCCGGAGTACCCAGAGAGAACCACCGAGGACCGACGAGCAGCTGCCAGCTCCCCAACATCGTAACTCTGCACTGCAGCACAGGCAGGGTTAGATTGGTTGAAGACATGCACACCATCGACGTGCAGTACGCCTTAGTACACGGCGTCATCGTGCCCCCATGTCGACAATCGGGATTGAGTGCCTTGCCCAAGGACACAACGCGGAAGTCCGAATCGATCGCTCAGAGAGTCACCCATCTGAGGACTAACCGGGCTCGATGTTGCTTAACTTCGGTGATCTGACAAGAACCGGATCTTTTGTAGGTAAATATTTGATAAAACAATTGGAATGTTAATTTTTTGTGAATAGGGATGGTCATTTTTGGTCATTACATAAGGAAAAGGGTTAAAGAAAATATGATTTAATAAGCTAACTTAACACTTTCATTTTCCATCACATTAACCCTTTATTCAGAGAACACGACATCAAAATTTATTATTTGAAATATTATTTTTTCAAATTTTTTGAAAAGTTTCTACAAAACTATATCTTATGCCCCCCCTCCCCCCCCCCCCCCCCCCCCCCCCCCCCCCCCCCATTTGAACGAGCTTGAAAAGCTTGTTTCAATGAGGGAGTCACATATGGTTTTGTAGAAATTTTTTAAAACAATTATTTTTTTCATCTGCTCAATTTGTAATTTATGTAGACAGATAGTCTTTTTGTTAGTTAGGTAAAGGGTTAACAAGCAATTGTAGTAGCATTATGTGTACAAACTTTAGGAAATCCAAGGACTGTTTGCTCTGTAAAACACAAATTATGGTAAAGCACTGATAAACAATATAAATTTGTTGTCAGTACATGTATATATGTAAGCTACATTCTTTAAGGCAATTAGCTAACTAGTTCTAGACATAAATTTGATATAGCTGCACATATTGGCATTTTGAAATTTTATGAATGCTGGTTCAAGTGGAATGCAACAGGTGTCAATAAAATCTCATCACAGGTGAAAGCCTCCAGAATTTCTTCTTCCAAAAACTGTCGAACCAAAGTACAGTGGATCCCACTTAATTGTATATTGGATATCCCACTTATTTGTATATTATTCTGCTGCACCGATCCATTTGCCATTCACACAACACAAAATTGATCAGTTAATTGAATCTCGCATAACTGTATATCCCGCTTAATTGTATACAAATTTGACGGAATTTTAACACCAAAATCATATATATGAATATTTTCATTGAAGGCTGTGGACGAAAAAATGTTCAGAAATATTTTATCGAACTAATTTAAGTTTATTCGGCTTACTTTGAAAATCATCGTCATCATATTTAATTTTGATTACATGGACATTTACATACCGCGTGCGATCGTCTTCGAATATTAACAAAGAATAACATGACATTTGATTCTGCCTTACTTATGAATAACATACTGTGAATAACATCACACATGTACTTAGAAATCACTGACTGATAATAATTCTTTATTTTTGTGCACCCACAAAAGTGAAATCATATCTCTCTTTCTGTAGCACATGTGAAGATGGCTGTATGTTTTGATTACATGCATGCTGGGGTTGGGGAAATTATCAGGGGGAGGTTAAAGGAATGGATACATTTCATTCATTCATCCGTAATTATTAAAACATCATTACTGACATGCGTTTTGTTCTTCATTTAATCAACCCGCCACCTTTTATGACCTGTATTGTTTTTTCACTTCAAAGTAAAATGAAAGTGTCAATGACACTGTAGCTCAACTTGTCAAGACAAAGACATGCACATGTATAGTATGTGACACAGCAATGACAAACATCTAGGTAATGACCTGATAACAAAGGTACATATAAAGTATTGTAATGGTCTGTACATAAATACTGACCATTGCCTGTAACAAATGTATAGGTAAAGTATTGTAAAGGTGGGTGACAGTCAGATGCTAAACTAGAAAAGAAAACTTTGAGTCCCAGAGTGGGTCTGACTGAACCCCAAAATATTTGTTCTCACAGCACAGTGATAACAAAGGCACCCCAAAACACACTCGTTCCTGTCCCAAGGTGAAAACAAAAGTACTCAAGAAGTTTTGTGAAGATCAGTTCATAAATACGAGCTGTATAGAACTTGTGACAAAAAACTGATTGGACCTAATTTCGGTACAAAATGGCCACTGGCAGCCATCTTGAATTTTGGACCGTACCCAGAAACACTCATTCTCATCCCAAGGAGATAACAAAGGTACCCAAGAAGTTTTGTGAAGATCGGTTCATAAATACAGCCTCTACCCTGAGCCGTATTGACATGTGTGCTTACATTGTGTAAGTTGCACTGAATAAATCAAAGTTCATCTAATTTGCATAATTTCTGCACGAAAAAAAAACCCTTAGAATATGTGATGTATTCCATGTTACTAAACATTCATACAAAAATTTATTCAAATCAGAACTTTCATACAGAAGTTCTGTACAAAAGACTGATTGCACTAATTTTGGTACAAAATGGCTGCTGGTGGCCATCTTGAATTTCGGACCACACCCAAAAACACTCGCTCTCATCCCACGGTGATAACAAAGGTACCCAACAAGGTTCGTAAAGATTGGTTCATAAATATGGCCTCTAGTCTGAGCTGTATAGAAGTTGTGTACAAAAAACTGATTAGACCTAATTTCGGTACAAAATGGCCACTGGCAGCCATCTTGAATTTTAGACCGCACCCAGAAACACTCGTTCTCGTCCCAAGGTGATAACAAAGGTACCCAAGACATTTCGTGAAGATCAGTTCATAAATACAGACTCAAGTCTGAGCTGTATTGACATGTGTACTTAATGTGTGTAAGTCGCACTGAAATATCAAAGTTCATCTAATTTGCATAATTTCTGCACGAGAAAAAAACCCGTATTATATGTGATGTATCCCATGGTACTAAACATTCACACAAAAAATTATTCAAATCAGCGCTTTCATATGGAAGTTCTGTGCAAAAATCTGATTGCACCTAATTTTGTACAAAATGGCTGCCATCGCCCATCTTGAATTTCGGACCGGACCCAAAAACACTCGTTCTCGTCCCACGGTGATACCAAAGGTACCCAAGAAGTTTCGTAAAGATCGGTTCATAAATACGGCCTCTAGCCCGAGCTGTATTGGCATTTGCACTTACAGTGCTGAAATTAACACCAAAAAACATCAAAATTAGTCTAATTTGCACAATTTAGGCACGAGAAAAAAAACCCGTATTATATGTGATGTACCCCATGGTACTAAACATTCACACAAAAAATTATTCAAATCAGAGCTTTCATATGGAAGTTCTGTACAAAAAACAGATTTCTGCATCATCGGTACAAGATGGTGGCTGGCAGCCATCTTGAATTTTGGACCGCACCCCAAAACACTCGTTCTCGTCCCACGGTCATAACAAAGGTACCCAAGAAGTTTCGTAAAGATCGGTTCATAAATATGACCTCTAGCCCGAGCCATAGCCAATTGTTGACGTACGTACAGACGGACGGACGGACGACGGGCCATGACAATAGCTCAAATTTGACTTCGTCAAAGTTGAGCTAAAAACTGTCAAAACAGCCTTTTGTTCAAAAGTTTTCTTATCCTGGGGCTTGGGGAAAGTTGTGTGAACAACTGTTTAATTTTTGCATATAACTTGTCAGTGCAGCAATGGGTGGTCAGTACAAAAAAACTTTGACATGGCTACAAAGCGAAAGAGAAATGATTTGTCAGTTGCCGATAAGTATGAGGTTGTCAAATTATTGGAACAGTCCCCCAGGCAGAAATAGCAAAAAAATGAAAGTGTCAATGACACTGTAGCTCAACTTGTCAAGACAAAGACATGTACATGTATAGTATGTGACACAGCAATAACAAACATCTAGGTAATGACCTGATAACAAAGGTACATATAAAGTACATAAATACTGACCGTTGCCTGTAACAAATGTATAGGTAAAGTATTGTAAAGGTGGGTGACAGTCAGATGCTGAACTAGAAAAAATCTTTGAGTCCCAGAGTGGGTCTGACTGAACCCCAAAATATTGTTCTCATAGCACAGTGATAACAAAGGCACCCCAAAACACACTCGTTCCTGTCCCAAGGTGAAAACAAAAGTACTCAAGAAGTTTTGTGAAGATCAGTTCATAAATACGAGCTGTATAGAACTTGTGACAAAAAACTGATTGGACCTAATTTCGGTACAAAATGGCCACTGGCAGCCATCTTGAATTTTGGACCGTACCCAGAAACACTCATTCTCATCCCAAGGAGATAACAAAGGTACCCAAGAAGTTTTGTGAAGATCGGTTCATAAATACAGCCTCTACCCTGAGCCGTATTGACATGTGTGCTTACATTGTGTAAGTTGCACTGAATAAATCAAAGTTCATCTAATTTGCATAATTTCTGCACGAAAAAAACCCCCTTAGAATATGTGATGTATTCCATGTTACTAAACATTCATACAAAAATTTATTAAAATCAGAACTTTCATACAGAAGTTCTATACAAAAGACTGATTGCACTAATTTTGGTACAAAATGGCTGCTGGTGGCCATCTTGAATTTCAGACCACACCCAAAAACACTCGCTCTCATCCCACGGTGATAACAAAGGTACCCAAGAAGTTTCGTAAAGATTGGTTCATAAATATGGCCTCTAGTCTGAGCTGTATAGAAGTTGTGTACAAAAAACTGATTAGACCTAATTTCGGTACAAAATGGCCACTGGCAACCATCTTGAATTTTAGACCGCACCCAGAAACACTCGTTCTCGTCCCAAGGTGATAACAAAGGTACCCAAGACATTTCGAGAAGATCAGTTCATAAATACAGACTCTAGTCTGAGCCGTATTGACATGTGTACTTACTGTGTGTAAGTCGCACTGAAAAAATCAAAGTTCATCTAATTTGCATAATTTCTGCACGAGAAAAAAACCTGTATTATATGTGATGCATCCCATGGTACTAAACATTCACACAAAAAAATTATTCAAATCAGGGCTTTCATATGGAAGTTCTGTGCAAAAATCTGATTGCACCTAATTTTGTACAAAATGGCTGCCATCGGCCATCTTGAATTTCGGACCGGACCCAAAAACACTCGTTCTCATCCCACGGTGATACCAAAGGTACCCAAGAAGTTTTGTAAAGATCGGTTCATAAATATGGCCTGTAGCCCGAGCCGTATTGGCATTTGCACTTACAGTGCTGAAAGTAACCCCCAAAAACATCAAAATTAGTCTAATTTGCACAATTTACGTACGAGAAAAAAACCTGTATTATATGTGATGTATCCCATGGTACTAAACATTCATACAAAAAATTATTCAAATCAGAGCTTTCATATGGAAGTTCTGTACAAAAAACAGATTTCTGCATCGTCGGTACAAAATGGCAGCTGGCAGCCATCTTGAATTTCGGACCGCACCCAAAAACACTCGTTCTCGTCTCACGGTCATAACAAAGGTACCCAAGAAGTTTCGTAAAGATCGGTTCATAAATACGGCCTCTAGCCCGAGCCATAGCAGCTTGGCACTTACAGCTCTGAAAGTAACACTAAATAAATCAAAGTCAGTCTAATTTGCATAATTTACGCACGAGAAAAAAACCCGTATTATATGTGATGTATCCGATGGTACTAAACATTTATACAAAACTTTATTCAAATCAGAACTTTCATACAGAAGTTCTGTACAAAAAACTGATTTTTGCATCATCGGTACAAAATGGCCACTGGCAGCCATCTTGAATTTCGGACCACACCTAAAAACACTCGTTCCCGTCCCAGGGTCATAACAAAGGTACACAAGAAGTTTCGTAAAGATCGGTTCATAAATACGACCTCTAGCCCGAGCCATAGCCAATTGTTGACGTACGGACAGACGGACAGACGGACGACGGGCCATGACAATAGCTCAAATTTGACTTCGTCAAAGTTGAGCTAAAAATGGGCTGTTTCGCAGCCACAGATTTTGAGAATAAGGGGAAAGACGAAATAGAGGAATATACTTCAAATGCCAACCCTGAGCGGAAGAGACAGCGCACTGGAAAGGCATCAAATGTGGAGTCTGCCTTTTCAAAGTGGTTCACAGAGGTCAGAAATCGGGACATTCCCCTGTCTGGGCCAATTTTGTCAGAGAAAGCACTGGATTTGGCCAAGGAATTAAAAGAAAAAGACTTCACGCCAACTAATGGCTGGCTAAGCAGATGGAAAAACAGGAATGCCATAGTTTACAAGAAAATGCATGGCGAAAAAAAAGATGCCGATCAACCAGCAGCAGAAAATTGGATTCGATCAGTTCTTCCAGATTTATTGAAAAAATATGATACCAATGACATTTACAATGCAGATGAGACTGGGATTTATTATCGGGCATTACCTGAAGAGACTTTAACAAAAAAAAGTGAAGTATTAGCTGGAAGTAAAAAAGCAAAGGACAGAATTACTGCATTATTAGCAACAAATATGAGTGGAAATGATAAAAGAAAGCTGCTTGTGATTGGAAAAAGTAAAGACCCACGTTGTTTCAGAGGAAAGAAATCACTGCCTGTTACTTATGAAGGCAACAAAAATGCATGGATGACGGGGGAGCTTTTTTTGAAGTGGTTGAAAGACTTTAACACTGATGTGAAACGACAACAGAGAAAAGTGCTTCTTTTATTAGACAATTGCAGTGCACACCCAAAAGACTGTGGAAAAAACCTTGCCCACATTGAAATTGTATTTTTACCAGCTAAGACTACATCAGTTATTCAACCATGCGATCAGGGCATTATAAGGAACTTGAAATGCATTTATCAGAAAAAAGTGGTTCAAAAAATAATAGAGGAAATAGACAGTGAAGCTGAGCTTGGTGCAAATCAGCTGGCGAAAAAGTTGAATGTTCTTGACGCTGCACATATGCTACGCGTTGCAAGGAGGGAAGTCACCCCAGTCACCATTCAGAATTGTTTCAGGAAAGCAGGATTTGTAATTCCAGGAGATGAGTTTCTATCAGAAATGTTGGAAGATGAGATAGCCCCTCCCACAGGACTGACGGTAGAAATGTTTGATACGTTTGTTGATCAGGATGAGTTGGAATGTTTTGGGGCAGTAACTGATCAGGAAATTTGTGCTGGAATTTTAGCAGGGAATGACAATGGTGAGGGTGAGTCAGAATCTGACAATGATGACGGCGATGATGAGACAGAGTTACCTGTGATGGGGTTTGAAGGCAGGGCTGCGTTAAGGACACTATGAAAATTTATGGAGCAAAATATTGTAGGAAAAGATGATTTTGAGACATTTGACAGCCTTGAAAAAAATGACTGAGGGTGTTTTAAAAAATCTTGGAAGACAGTCTGTTATTATGCAATACATTAACTTTAACTGGGTCCCATAATTTTGAAGATGAATCCCTGAATATTTTCTGAAAGATGATCCCCCCCTACGACCTCTCCCCCCCTCCCCATCCCCCCCCCCCCCCGCCCCCCACTCAAGCATTCTTATATCATGAAAGGTTTTAAAAACTGCATAACAAATGAAGTCAACATCATTTGTTGGTCAGTTTTTAATAAAAACATTCCATGGAACAAAAACGCTAGAGTCGCTTAGTGCTGAGTAGGCGTATACACATTGAGATCCGATGAATATGAAGCCCAACATGAAATATAAATTAAGTCGATATCATTTGTTGGCCAATTTTTAACAAAAACGTTCCATGGAACAAAAAAAAAGGTTTTTCAACTGATGATTTTATCGAGGGAGTCTCTCTGGAACAGCTCAAAATGATGTAACTGCTAATTTATGTATGAATATTTATGAAGCTCATGTTTCTGCAATGTTGACATGCTGTTTGGATTTTAATATTTTTATGTGGATGAAATGAATAAAATAAGTATGATGAGAAGCATTCAAGTTGTTCTTCTTTGTGAATTCACCCAAAAGATTGGTTGCAGGCCTGACCATATGTGTGATTTGTACACAGCCCTATGGTGTACATGTGGTATTGAATGTGAACGTGTTGCAATGGAAATGTGTTTGAAACATGGCGAATTACCATAAAACTGTGCAGTTTGGGTACGTCAACATTACAATTGTCCTTTCTACTGTGGTACATGGAGTAATAAAAACACGAACCTCAATGCCCATATGGAATATTTTTTTAAAAATTTTATTACAACAATCTATAAGTGATAAATAATGCACACATTTTGATAAGATCGACACTTCATTGAGGTGAATCACTGAATGAAAGATACATGTATTCAGATTTCATGCTCAGTCCGACCAGAATTACCTGCCCCTTCCTTCCCATTACTGGATCCCGCTTATTTGTATACTCTGGTTATTTGTATATTTTCTTCTGACAAAAGCCATATTCAATTAAGCGTGATCCACTGTACAACGAAACATTTGATCCAAAAACTGAGGAACTATAACATTTCAGCAAATCAAATTGCTCAGTTTAGCAGTCATAAATATTCAGTAAGTAAATAGCTATTCTACAATAAACAGTGAGCAGCATAATCATATTCAACAAGTTCTCATTAACCCTTTACCCAATGCAGATGATATCAAAGTTTATTATTTTAAATATTATTTTTCCAAATTTCTCAAAAAATTTCAACAAAACCATTTCATGTGACCCCTCGTTGGAACGAACTCGACGAGCTCGTTCCAACGAGGGGTCACATGATATGGTTTTGTTGAAATTTTTTGAAATATAATATTTTTTCCACTGCTGAATTTGCATATTACGCAGGCGGATGTGGGCGATTCGTTGGGTAAAGGGTTAAAAGATGTAAAACTGAAAATCTTGTTTTACTGGCAAAGGGATCACAGTGTGCAAATAATATGAACATAAAGATCAATGGAATTATTTCTGCTTGGGCGACTCTCTGACACACACATTGTAACATAATAATTAACATATGTAACATCATGATGTGTGTCTTCTCAGCTACTGTGTGACTATGATCAGTGACACCCAGGCAGAACTTTTCAAGTATTTGCTCATTCAACTCCTATCGGGGTAGACTAGGGGCGTTTGTAAAAAAAAAATGGAATATACTGTTCTGTTTAAGGGATGGAATGCATTCCATGGACAACAACACACACCATTTACTGGGCATTTAGGGAATGACTGCGAAGCAAAAAAAAAAAAGAAAAAAAAGAAAAGCAGTTCAGGAGAGCAATTTGCTTGACTAAGTCGGTCCCAGGAGAGTCATTTTTTGCACCCCTCCCCCCCCCCCCCCCCCCCCCCCGCCAAATTTAAAAAAAAATCCAAGCCTGCATAACTGAAAAGTTAAAAAATTTATAGTAATTTTTATATTTTTTATACTTACCAATGACCCAGACTTAGCTGGTGCTAACTCTAACAAAACCAGGGCCAAACACAAATTTTGCCCCCCAATCCCCAAAATTTGCATCCAAAACAAAAAGAAATCATGTCCTAAAGGACCTCCATACTACGCCTCTACTGCGCATGCGCAGTGACGCAGTCGTCCCGAAATTGGCGCCAATTATCATTCTTACTGGCAGTGCCTGGTCAGCGCTATGTACTCAGCGGGGAGGCAAGAGTTCCCAACTCCAGGGAGGGCCATCCCCGTCTGGGTCATTGGTAAGTATAAAAAATATATAAATTACTATAAATTTTTTAACATTTTTATACTGTACCAATGACCCAGACTTAGCTGAATAGTAAACAGGCTGGAGGGCCTAGGACATAGAGGAAAATCCAATAAGCTCAATTATATAGTAAAGAGGTAACCCCTTAAGGAGAAAAGGAGTATTAGGCTTTACATGTATCTTTCTTATTTAATATTAAATTAGAAAGATACACTACCCTTAATAATTGAGCACAATAACATTCATGTTCTCTATTAACATCCAGTATAACCCTTATACTAATTATTTTTAAAGCAAGCCAATAAATAAAGTAGTCCAGAGAATTGAGACTCTTTATAATCATTTAAAAGTGTCCGAGTATTGTATATTAAAGCCCGTTTGACACTTGACATATACAAATGCTTCACACCGAGCTACACTTTAAAAATAAGACATGAATGAATTTAAACATTAATATTACACTTTAAAACCATCCCGGAAGCGACTCAGAAATACTGACTTGGAGGAGGCATTCCCTTGCTTTTCACTATAAAGCAGGTGACCTAAGGGAACACCCACCCCCCCCCCCCCCTTCCCCTTGCCCTGGGTCAAATAGCCCAGAGCGAAGAGGGCAGCCGGACGGAGTCACTGCCGGAACAGAAAGCCTGCATAACTATAGTTGCAACTGTTTAGTGGACGACATTCTGAGCAACAGATAACGGACCTAAACAATGCAGGTCTCCAGAAATGGACTCAATATTTCTGAGATAAAAATTCGTAAATGTGGATGGCTGAGACCAATAAGCAGCCTTCATTAAATCTGTAATAGCAACACTATTAGCATAAGCCCAGGAAGTAGAAAGAGCTCTTACTTCATGAGCAGAAATCTTAAGCACAGACTGCTGAGAAGAAGATAAATCTTCATAAGCAGTACGGATAGTTAACTGAATCCATCTAGCAATAGAATGGACTGAAATGTCCTTTCTATTAGGCATCAAAGACAGAAAGAAACGTTTCCGTCCCTTTCTGATAAACTGAGATCTCTGTTTATAGATACGTAGTGCTCTAACAGGACAGAGTAAAGGCCTACGCCCGTCTGAAGACGGAAGAGCCTTAATAACAATAGGTTCCGGGTATTTATTAGGAGCCTGATTCTTAGCTAAAAAACCCACATTAGTAGTGAAGGTGATAGTGTTCCCAACACTACGATAATGAGAATCATCCACCGATAGTGCATGAAGCTCACTGACTCTTCTGGCAGAAGAGAAAGCTAAGAGAAAAGCTGTCTTATAAGATAAGAATTTGAAATCTACTGTCCCAAGAGGTTCAAATGGCTTTTCCTTCAATTTAAGGAGAACCCAAGCTAAATTCCACTTGGGAATTAATCTAAGAGTTCTGGGTCTATTTATCGAAAAGTTTCTAACCAACTTCGATAAAGAGACATTAGATCCAATTTGTAAACTATCATGATGTGCATAGGTATCAGATAACATAGATCTATAACCCTTTATAGTAACAGGCTGCAGTTTGATTTCGTCAAACAAGTATACTAGAAAGTTTGCAATGTCTGGTATAGAGGGATCAAATATATCTACAGAATGATCCCTACACCAACGACGAAAAACCTTCCACTTAGCCGCATAGTTTAGCGAAGAGGAGGTCCTCCTACAGTTAGAAATCGCGTCCACTGCTCGTCCTGTAAAGTGCTTGCCATGCAAGAAGGACCGCACAACGGAAAAACGTGAAGGCTGAGACCTTGCGGGTTGTGAAGGAGTTGGCGCGATTTCCCCTGCGAAAGAAGATCCTCTCGTGGAGGAAGCTTCCGCGGTAGGTCCCACAACAGACACCTGAGTAGATTTATCCACGGTCTCTGTGGCGACAGAGATGCTACCAACAGAATCTTGCATTGAGATTGTTTTATCTTTAGCAATACTTGTTGAATTAACGGCGCTGGAGGATACGCATATCCTATCATTCCGTCCCAAGGGATCGACAGAGCGTCTACTGCAAATGCTCTTGGATCCGGACACGGAGACACATACGTCTGCAACTGATTGTTGAGATGTGTCGCAAATAAGTCTATCATTGGCCGTTCCCATTGGTAGCAAATCTGATTGAATACTTGTTTGTTGAGAGTCCACTCCGACGGCAACAAGCGACCCTTTCGTGAAAGGGAGTCTGCTAGCACATTCAGACGACCCGGTATGTGACGGACCGAAAGAAGAACGTGATGTTCTAACGCAAACAGAAGGATTCTTTCCGTTAGATTGAACAACGGAACTGAATGAGTGCCTCCCTGATTCCGTATATACGCCACTACTGTCGTATTGTCGGATAGGATTTGGACATGAGCATCGTGAATAATGTCCATCCAGTGACGTAACGCAAGCCAAATTGACATCATTTCCTTGATGTTTATGTGCTTGCACAGGAATTGCGGATCCCAAAGACCCTGGCATCTCGAATCCGTTGGGATTAATGATGCACCCCAACCTGTTTGACTGGCATCCGTCATAACGGTAAAACTCGGATCCGGCAACTGCAGCAGAACTCCTGGAGTTAACCACTGAATGTTTGCCCAAGTCTGAATCTCTTGTTTCACTTGATCTGACAAGAGAACGTCTACATCGAGCGAATGAATTTTCACACTCCAATTCTGAGTCAGGAAAATTTGAAGAGGACGTGTGCGTAGCCGCCCCATCGGAATGAGATCCGCGGCGGCTCCGCACAGACCTATCAGTCTCATAAATTCTCTCGCCGTGACTTTGTCTGCGTGCAGACAACAGCGAGCGTAACAACTGACTAATTTCGCTCTGGTTAACGGCAGACGAACGAGATTGTTGTGCGTCTCGAAGCTCATTCCCAGATGAGTGAATGACTTGGACGGCACCAGATCCGACTTCTCCTCGTTTACTATAAAACCGAGACGTCGGAGCAATAGAAGAAGATTCTGAACATCGTTCTGAAGCATTAACTCGTTGCCGTACCTCTGAAGAATGTCGTCCAGGTAGGCCGACGTTACCGCAGACGAATGAGCTCGGAAGTAGATCATTACCGAGTTCATTACCCGAGTGAAAGCCCAGGGTTCTAGATTCAATCCGAAGCACATCGCCCGGAATTGATATACCACTCCCAGGACTGCAAAGCGTAGATACTTTCGGAATGTCGGATGTACCATGACGTGAAAGTACGCATCTTTGAGATCTATGCTCGTTGCATAATCGTTCACCCGAATACTCGCTCTGACCGATCGAATCGTCTCCATATAAAACTTCGGAGCGACGATCAGCTTGTTTATCCAGCTCAAATCTATGACTGGACGGAACGAGCCGTCTGGTTTCGGAACCAGAAACAGATGGCTGTAGAATCCCAGAGATTCCTGGTTTTCTACGACCTCTACCGCGTTCTTCATTAAAAGAGACTGCACCTCTGATAACAGAGCGTCTCTTTTCTGTGGATTTGACGGAAGATGAGTCCACTTTGGACTTCGAGTTAATGGAGGCTTTCGTTTGAAGGATATCTTTAGACCTTCCGAAGTCACTCCTCTCACCCAAGGGTCGTCCGTAATCGACGCCCACTCTTGTGAAAAACTCGACAACCTTCCGCCAACCGGAACGCGATAGAGGTTTAAGCCATCACCTCCTGGACCTGCGAGGCCTGCGGTAGGAGAAACCACGTCTTCCACGACCCGCACCTCGCCTCGTCGACCTCGGGGCGTCCGACCGATTGTCCCGGCCAGAAGGACGTCCCGAACGAGAGTCGCTATCCTGACGGTCTCTCGAATAAGACCAAGAGGACGCACCGGAACCTCTATAGGAACCTCTCTTGGGCGCATTAGACCCAGAAGTGCCTGTCTTATTCGTGTCTGCTGTATCCGACTTCTTAGGAGCCGATCTGAACAACAGAGAATCATTAGCTTTCTTTTTAATTTTATCATAAATAGCGGAAAGCTTGCCGTCAAAGAGAAGTTCTCCTGAGACCGAAGCGACTCTAAGAGAGTTCTTCACCTTAGAATCCACTAGTGTGGATGTAGCTAGGGCTGCGTCACGTCTAACCAACTCCAGATTTGCCACTGAAAGGGCGGAGTTACACGTGGAATAAGCTACTGCCCTTGAAAGAAGTCTTAAAGAGGATTGTATATCCTGAAACTCTTCCCCTTGAAGGCGCAGTGATAACGCCTTAGTAAGGTGATCTGCGTAAGATAAGGCATCTAAATTGGCTCTGTTAGACGCAATAGCTGTTTCCAACACCGCGGTTGGAATAGAAGCTGGCGACGGTAATGATAGCTCTAAGTCTTCCGCCTCGTCGTCCATACGCAGAGGAACTCTCGGTATACCCTGTCCTACCGTATCGAATTTATTCCTTGCATTAATGAAAGGCAGGTTGAGAGTATTAGCGGACAAGAAACCTGCTTTCCCCGTCCTGGAAGCAAGTTTAAATATAGCGTCGTTCAATAATTCAAATGTTCCAGCAACATTATTGGACTGCGACGGAAACTCGGGAGCGATGTCCCTGAACCGCTCAAAAAATTCAGAGTCCAATGACGCTATAATTCTCTTGTCCGGAACCGCAGCAGTCTGGCCCGACGGAACAACTTGAGGGAGAAAGTGCCGGATGAAGTCCACGGCAGCTTTATGTTGTTCCGAAAGGGATAGCTCCAAGTCATCCGTATCCCTTTCACCATCCGGTCGGACCTCACGATGTTCCCGGTCGTCCGCCCCCGATGCTTCGGCGGAGCGTACCGACCCAGCGCCGTCGGATAATTCTCGATCCGACACCGTTTCTGTCGGCTGCTGGGATGCTGCGATAAGCTGTGCTATCTGCACAAGAATGTCCGGCGTCGAGACCTGCGGAGGCGCAGTCTTTCGCTGCTTCGCCGAGGGCAGCTCCGCATCAGATGGCTCCCGCATACTTTTCCTATGCGAACATCCGGAGTCCATCGGTCTCGAATCCCTGGCTGCCGGATGGTGTGACCTGGTCGCCGAAGAATCCTTCATCGGCGAAGCTGGTAATATATCGGCGGTCACGCAGCCAAGGTGCGGTCGTGTGCGCTGACGAGAAGAGGAAGCCTTAACAGTCTCTGCGGACTGCTTATACAACGGAGCGTCCCGAGCGACGGACGTATGCTCCGCTAACGACACATTTTGTACCACAACATCTGGTCCCAGATGTTGTTGTACGAGAGAGGGACCTCTCTCGCTCGCGGCCCGGCTGGACCTGGACGAGCTAGGAACCGGACTAAAAGGCTTCCTCCGTTCTCGCTTACTATCCGCCGTCACTGGGTGTGCATCTATTATGTTTATAGTGCTCGCATCACCCAAAATTTCCTCTTGGACCGCATCGGACGAACCCGGCTGCCGAACCATTCGGTGAATGGACGCTACACCGGGCGAGCTAGCGGACGACATTTGTCTAATCTCTATGAGCACTTTTGCCGCTAGCTCTGAATTCATTTGTGACGACGGACGCACACTTTTAGAAGATAAAATGGAAACATCACCCTGTTCTGGTTCCTCTGAAATAGAAACTGAGAGAGTAGAGTGACCTTGTGGAGAAAGAGCCGGCATCGCTCTTTCTCCAGAAACAACATATCGTGACACACGTTTCCAATGTTTCTCATCCCAATGTTCACATATAGGACAGGGATTAATGCGAGAACACTGACTACAATTAATACAATGATCATGAAAGTCAGAGGAAGATTTCTTCCTATTACAATTTGAACAACGTCCCTTCATTGTGAAAGAACAACAATAAGTCCTAGTTACTCGCAAAAACCCCTGACACAAAGATACATAATAACATGATCCATTAATAAATGAAAAAACAATTGCAAAACAAAATAATTTTGAAAAAATATTTTTTCAGAGAAGCCCAAGTTGCTGAAAAGTAACGTTGAGCCCCGATGGATCCGATGGCAAAGTGTGGTCAAAAATTTTAAATTTATATAAAATAATTAATGAGACACTTTCGGATAATATAAATGTATCTTATAATGAGATAAATTACCACAAAGGCAAACAGCCCCCCTCAAAAAAGACTGTTGCCAATGAAAACAAACAGTGTTAACACACTAGAAAACATGACTCCAGGCACTGAAAAAACTGGCCCGGAATCAGTCATCAATTATACTCTATCTGATGCAAAACAGAGACTCCCAGGGGAGAATCTGTAGAACATCAGATGGAAGATGCAGAACACAAACGTTATACACCCATGGGTGAAAACGTAACTATGGGGAAAATAACAGAAAACATTCTGTAACCAAGCAACTCTCCCAGGAAATTTTAGAAATGAAATTTCTCAAAAATATGCCAAAAGCATGGGAGAATTGCAAGGGGGGACTTTAGAAGGCTAGGGGAGAGGAAACACTGAATAAGCAGTGCAACAATTAGCAAGAATGACAACAAGAGGCCCATGCCTCGAAAATAGGCAACTTAACATAATTTCATCAAAAAATTTTAAGTACAGCCCTGATTATTTTTTGCCACTTCTTTTTCCTCTCCTCCTTCTATCCTCCTTAGAATCACATTTTCTCCAAAAATTACGTGTCTGGCATCCTTTAAACTGAGATTTACAAGCACAAAGATCAGTGAGATGTTGACTGATGAAGGGCCAAACAGAGAATGATAATTGGCGCCAATTTCGGGACGACTGCGTCACTGCGCATGCGCAGTAGAGGCGTAGTATGGAGATCCTTTAGGACATGATTTCTTTTTGTTTTGGATGCAAATTTTGGGGATTGGGGGGCAAAATTTGTGTTTGGCCCTGGTTTTGTTAGAGTTAGCACCAGCTAAGTCTGGGTCATTGGTACAGTATAAAAATATCATGTTCTCGTTATCTTTGACGTGCAATGGAACCCCATTAATTAAATAGCCACTTGGCCAGTGACAAATATTCAATTAACAGGGGTACTCAATTAACCAGAATGTGGTCATTTCACTACATTTTGAGGATAAAATGAATATTTATTCCATTACATCTTGTTTGACAGAGCTCAATGAGGAGGGCATAGAATAAATTATTACATTGTCAGCTCTGAAGGCCAAATAGGCCTGTAAAACTCAGAAGTGTGCAGGTTTTCAGATAAATTTTGAGACCAAAATCATGTCTTTTATTCAATTAACAGGAATTTTCTTGGTAAACTATATGCAATTAACAGCTCAGATTTTTACTGAAGGTATGGCAAATGGTTTTGTGTTAGACTATTACATGCAATAAAAGGGTTATTCAATGAATGAGTATACAATTAAGTGGTATTCCCTGTATTTCTAATCCTCACACCTCTTCCATGTACACAAAACCACTATTATAACCATTAACTATTTGTTTTGATACAAAAAAAATGATGTAAACAAGTAAATCATTCAAGTATTGATACCAACCATTTGTCTTGTTCATTCTCTGTGTGGTTGATTCTGTCCCGTATAAAACTATAGTAATGTCCTCCATCTGCAGTACCCGTATGAACTGTAACACCAATTAATTCATATTCATAAACAGCGTCAGCATCATCCCCTGATACTAAATCATCATCTGAAAATAATCAACATTAATGTCATTATATTAAATTCTTAACCACAACAAACAATTACACTCGATTCCTACCCCTAAGAATTGATAAAGTCTTCAAGAACTGTTAAAAACTAGAGGTACTGTGAGCAAGCTCACAAAGTGATACCCCACCGCGCCTGTCAGAACGGAATTATATTGCTTCATGCACATCTCCATATGGAGTTCTTCCATTGTGTAAAGTTTCATGAAAATTCTTCAAACAGTTTAGGAGGAGTTGCGCTTATAAGGATGGACAGACGGACAGGGTGATTCCTATATACCGCCCCGCCCCCCCCCCCCCCCCCCCCCCCCCAAAAAAAAAAAATTTGTTTGTGGGGGGTATAAATATGACAAAATGCTTTTTATTGGCATCACTTCTTTTTGGGGTGGGGGTGGGGGGTGGGGCGGCATAATAAATTGACCGACAGAAATCTGGCTCAACCAACATAAAAATCACTGCAGTAAGTAATATTCATAGTGTATCACACTGTGTAATGCAGTGTTCTGAAGTGGCACAGGTAGCTTTTTTTCTGGTGGTGGGGACGAGCATAAATTTTCCAACAGAAATTACTGATGCAATGTAGCACCGCCTGCTACTGTGGCAGTCAATGATGAATTGCATCACCCACAAATAAAGACATTTACAGTATATCATAACTTATTTTGCAGTTGAGTACACTTAGAGCACATGCTCTAGTAATGATGTTCACAAATAATAAGGATTCCAGTTATGAAAGTAAAAAGTGTGCTTGAGCATGTATTTCAGTGTTCATTTAAATTCTATTCCTCAGGTCAACTCATAAACTTGGACCTCAAAACAGGTGCTCTGCTACACCCTTATGAGAAAGTCCACACAACTACTATCAAACTAAGCTGGCAAAGGTTGTTTCTAGTCAAGTTTAGCACTAAGTTTGTTGACCCTCTGTTGCCAAAATACCAAAATTACAAGTGGCAAATTTTTCCCATAATGCAACTAGGAATTCAATCAATTTAGTCTTGTTGGACAGAGCTCAATGTCCAACAATACTGAACTGGTTAAATTCCTAGCTGCATTACGGAAAAAATCTACAAGTTGACATCTTGATATTTCGATATCAGTGTGCGATGTGTTAACCCTTTGAGACTTTAATTATCCTGAAATTCAAACGTCACTGGGATTCAGTTTCTTCAACTTTTTTTTTAAAATGCGAAGTCAAACATCGGAAAGTACAAATAAAAAGATATTTTTCACATTAGTGATTATCTGGTTTATGGTTAGATTATTTTTGATGGAAAAAATTTGTTATTCAAAACTTGTTTTATTATAAATTATTGGAGAGTGCCCAGCGGCACTCTCCAATAATTTGTAATAAAACAAATTTATATAAACGAAACATTATTTGTGTTTGACTGAATATGAAATATAAGTAAGGAAATTGTTGACTTTTGCTAAGGTATCCACATTTTTTAAAACCCTCATAGTGGCTTCTAGCACGCAACCAGTTAGGAAGTCTTTACAGCAGGATCATATTAGTATTTAAGCTGTGATAACATTTGGCTCAACGGTTGTTACTGAGCACTATTCCGGTGAAAAAAGGAATTGAGGTTAAAACTTTAAAAAATCGAAAAATAATAACAAAACAAATGACCACAAAGTATCAACGAACGCGCTGTTTGATTTCGTACGTCATGAGACGTAGAAAAGTATCAAAGGGTTAATTGCCACATTCATGATAGAATCAATTCAGCAACTTCGGTCTCAATAGCGTATCAAGTCAGTTTCAGAAGAGAAAAATAAATTTACCTTGTAATTTGTCTGGTCCCATCAAATGTTTCTCCATGTAGTGTGTCATGTCTAGAAGCAATGGAAATGAAAAATGTGTGTTTACTTTCTCTTTCATCATGGTGACCATGTTGAAGGTGTACCTCATTGTATTAAAGCACAGAATTCTTGGAAGTTTTTTGAAACACGCCCTGTCAAATAATTAAAAAATTAAAAATATAGAACTTGATGACATAAAGTTAAAAATAGATGAAGATATTAACTATTAACAGACCAAAACAATAAGAAACAAAACCAATCCACATCACTATACAGCAAAAGCTGTGGAGATTATGTATCGGATATTTTCCTTATTGATGCAGGCAACCATGAAATATAAATAAAACAGAACCAGTTTTGTTGCATAACATACAACCTTAATTGGAAGTGCAAGAGGAGCAAGTGGGATTACCCTAGGTGAGAAACTCTTCAATTTACAGAACAGATCATGTTTTTCATGTGTGAATGAACAAGAGCAACGTGAAGCGTGGCATATGCCCCCAACTGTGTCCTAATGCCATGGTGGCAATACTGAATTGGCCAGCTGGACCAAAATCAAAAGGAAGCATGGTCTAGTCGTCCACAAGTAACCCCTAAAATTATGCTTTGATCAAATAAGCAGTTTTCAAACTCAAAGTGCAGTGAATGCAATAGAGATGTTGAGAAAACTTTTCCAAGTCGAAAGATTGCAAAAGAGCCATAACTGGAAACAATTATTAAACTGAACCCGTTCCTTGTATATATCCGTTCCTCCATACAGGTCTATCGGTATACCAAAGGAGATCCAAATCCGACCAATGGCTTTGAAATTACAATTCAAAACATTTGTATGGGCAGATGGACAGACAGATGGAGTCACCACTACATAATCCCAAAACCTCCTTTCAGAGGTTGGGGCCATAATAATACATGAAACATCATCTCCTGTTGAACTGCATTTGGGAAATGTTTATAAAATTATATGATCCATTTTCAGAGTAGAGGACTGGAGACAAAAATATTATATCATGTCTAAAATTGAATATTTGATCTAGTCACAATAAAATATTAAAGTGGCAAAGTTGGTCTGACCACCTTGAATACCATAGCTCTATTGCAATGCAGTAATCCAACCCCTCACTTCCAAAACATATGATTTTCAGGAACAGTACAAAGCAGAAGTGAATGTTAGACAGGTATGCATTTAACCTTTTACTCAATTTATTTATTTATTGGGATTTAATGGCACTTTCAACAGCCAAGTTCATCTTGTAACGGACGAGTTTACGGATGGAGGACAGTACCCAGAGAGAACCACCAAGCAATGATGAGCAACTGCCAGACTACCCAATGCACTAATTCCGCACATACAGGGTTATGGATATCATTGGTTGAAGACAAGTGCACCATCGATGTGTAGTATGTCTTAGTACACAGCACCACTGTACAACCACACCTTTACTCAATGCATAAGATATCACAATTTGTTACTTTTTATGTCTTATTACACAGCACCACTGTACACCCACACCTTTACTCAATGCAAAAGATATCAAGATTTGTTACTTTTTATGTCTTAGTACACAGCACCACTGTACACCCACACCTTTACTCAATGCATAAGATATCAAAATTTGTTACTTTAATTTTTTTTAACTTATTCTTATCAGGTACTGTTATCTATCCACAAGTGTTTTGAAGCCAGTACTCTGTTTATAATGTCAATGAAAAAATATAATAACAAAAAAAAACAAACCTCTTTTCAGCACGGACTTTCTTTTGACAATTGGAACATGTGTACATGTTATCTCCTTCAAGCATATCTTTTACTGTTACTTCATCAAGTGATTCCTAACAATAAAGAAACATAAAGTTGATACAATGATACAAATAAAGAGCTTCATGACCCTTTATCTAACAAAAAGATCAAATTCAAGCACTGATGTTTGTTTTTAATAGCTTTTCTCCACTTTTATTTTTCTTTCCAAGGCAAAGCTTATATCCATCCAGTGCATTACATTTACTCCAAAAATTTACAAAGACTGTTTGAGCTTTATAATTATCTATTAATGTTCTTATATTACAAATTTGTCTGTCTAAATCCTGCAGATTAATATTGTATTGTTTCTCTAACTAATTAATGTCAAATAACACACCCTCCTTATGCCATGCATTTCTCTACACTGTGAAAACTGCTATTAATTTTTTAACCCTTTACCCAACGTAAGAGCCAAAACTGGCCAGCGCTATTCTAAACAAGAGGCCCCAGGGGGCCTGAGGGCACTCACCTGACAAGGTAGTCTAAATATCAACCCAGGGAATTGATTTCAACAAGTTGCATCTACCCCTCCTAAGAAAAGCTTACACCAAATATCCAAAGATTCTGACTGGTGGATTTAAAAAAAAATTTTTTTTAAAGAATATTCCTGATATTGAACTAAGTTATAATTCGGGCTCCAACGGGGAGCCCCAATTATGAACCCAGGGACTTGGCTGTTTAACAAACTTGAATACATCCCTCCCCTCCCCTCCCCCCCCCCCCCCCCCCCAAGGATGTTGCACACCAAATATCAAAACATTCCGACTGCTGGATCTGAAGAAGATTTTTTAAGAAAGTTAAAAAATTTATAGTAGTAATTTATATATTTTTATAACTTACCAATGACCCAGACATAGCTGGTGCTAACTCTTAAAATATAGGGCCAAACACAAATTTTGCCCCCCAATCCCCAAAATTTGCATCTAAAACCAAAGAAAACACGTCCTGAATGGCCCTCCACGCTTCTCCTCTACTGCGCATGCGCAGTGTCAAGGACATTCCGAAATTTGCACCATTAATCATTCTAATAACCAGTGCCTGGTAAGCGCTATGTACTCAGCGGGGAGGTAAGAGTTCCCAACTCCTGGGAGGGCCATCCCCGTCTGGGTCATTGGTAAGTATAAAAAATATAGAAATTACTATAAATTTTTTAACATTTTTATACTGTACCAATGACCCAGACATAGCTGAATAGTAAAAAGGCTGGAGGGCCAAGGACATAGAGCAAGATGGAATACGCTCAATTATATAAAACAGAGTCATTCCCTCTAGGGAAAAAGAAGTATTAGGCCTTACATGTATCTTTCTTATTTATGATAAATTAGAAAGATACAACACCTTCCAAAATTGAGCATCATACATCCATGTACTCTATTAATATCTAGTATAATCCTTATACTAATAATTTTTAAAGTAAGCCAATAAATAAAGTAAGTCTAGAGAATAGAGACTCTTTATACTCCTTAAAAGTGTCTGAGGATTGCATAATCATGTCCGTTGACATGTGCTATATTCAAAAGCTATACTTTAAAAACTAAGACTTGAATGAATTTTTAAAACATAAACTTCTCACTAAACAACCATCCCAATAACAGCTCAGAATTACTAACTCCAGAGGAGGTATCCCCTTGTTTTCATAGTAAAACAGGTGACCCAAGGGAACACCCCCCCCCCCCCCCCCCCCTTTTTCTTGCCCTGGGTCAAATAGCCAGAGCGAAGAGGGCAGCAGAACGGAGTCACTGCCGAAACAGACAGCCTACCTAGCTATAGTAGCAACTGTTAAGTGAATGACATTCTGAGCAGTAGATAATAGACCTAACAATAGAGGCCTCCAGAAATGGACTCAATATTTCTGAGATAAAAAATTCATGAATGTGGATGGCTGAGCACAATGAGCAGCCTTCAAAAATCTATAATAGCGACACTATTAATGTAAGCCCAAGATGTAGAAGAACTCTTACTTCATGAGCTGAAATCTCAAACACAACTGCTGAGTCAAAGATATACCATAAGCAGTATCGATAGTTAATTGAATCCATTAGCAATAGAATGGAGCGTAACGTCCTTCTAATAGGCATCAAAGACAGAAGAAGTTTACGCCCGTAGTAATAAACAGATATCTGTTTATAAATACATAAACTCTAACCGGACAGAGTAAAGGCCTATGCCCGTACGAAGACGGAAGGACCTTAATAACAATAGGTTCGGATATTAGGAGCCTAACTCTTATGCAAAAATCCAACCTAAATAGTAAAGGAAGTAGTGATTCCGAAACTACGAAAGTGAAAATCATCCACTGATAGTGCATGAAACTCACTGACTCTTCAGTAAAAGAGAAGCCAACAGAATTACTGTCTAAAAGGTCAGAATTTGAAAACTACTGTTTCCAGAGGCTCAAATGATTACTTAGCTAAATAAGAACCAAAGTTAAATTCCATATAGGAATTTAATCTAATGATTCTAAGTCTATTTATCAAAAAGTTACTAACTGACTTAGATAAAGAGACATAAGACTCAATTGTAAACTATCATAGAGTGCATAGGTATGAGGTAACATAAACCTATAACCTTAATAATAACAGGCTGCAGTAGATCTTGTGAAACAAGTATACTAAAAAGTTGCAATGAGTAGTATGGAGGGATCAACAATATGAACATAGTGATCCCTACACCAACGACGGAAGAGCCTCCACTTTAGCCGCATAGAATAGCGAAGAAGAGGATCTCCTATAGTAAGAAATCGCGTTCAAAGCTCGTCCAGTACAATGCTTACAATGCAATACGGACCACACAACGGAATACGTGAAGGTTGCAACCTTGCGGGTTGTGATAAAGATGACACGATTTTACCCAGCGAAAAAAGATCCTCTCATTGAGGAAGATTTCACGTTAAGTCCCACAGTAGACATCAGAGTAAATTTACCCACAGTCTCTGTGAAGACAGAGATGCTATCAACAGAAATGTATTGTGGTTGTTTATCTTAGCAATACCTGCTGAAACAACAGCGCCGGAGGATACGCATATCCTATCATTCCGTCCTATTAGATCAATAGAGCGTTAACAACATTAGCTCAGAGATCCGGACAAGCAAACACGTACATCTGCAATTGATTAGCAAGCTGTGTCGTAAATAAATTATCATTGGGTGCTCCCATTGATAGCAAATCTGATTGAATACTTGTTTGTTGAGAGTCCATTCTGACGGCAACAAGCGACCCATAAGTGAACGGGAGTCCGGTAAAACAATCAGACGACCCGGAATATGACGGACCGAAACAGAACTTGGTGTACTATAACAAACAGAAGAATTCTTTCAATTAAATTGAATAACGGAAACGAATGAGTGCCTCCCTGGTTCCGGAGATACGCCACTACTGTCGAATTAACGGACAGGATTTGGACATGCGTTTCTGAATAATGTTCATCCAATGACATAAAGCAAGCCTAAAAAAACATTCCGCAGAAGATAAGTGCTTGCTTAGAGACTGCGGAACCCAAAGACCCTGGCACTTCGAATCCGTTGGGATCAATATTATATCCCAACCTGTTTGACTGGCAACCGTCATAATTATAAAACTCGGATCCGGCAACTGCAGTGGCACTCTCTGAGTCAACCACCGAATGTTTGCCCCAGTCTGAATCTCTTGCAACACTAGATAGACAAGAGAATGAGTAAATCGAGCAATTCATGGATTGCTGAAAAGTTGCCGTCGAAGAGAAGCTTCTCCGAGAACGAAGCGACTCTGAGAGAGTTCTTCACCTTACTATCCACGCGCGTGGATGTAGCTAGGGCTGCGTCACGTCTAACCAACTCCAATCAGCCACTGAAGGGCGGAGTTATACGCGAACAAACTACTGCCCTCAAAAGAAATCACATTGAGGATAATATCCCGTAATTCTTTTCTTGAAGACGTAATGATAACGCCTCAGTAAGGTGGATTACGTATGATAAAGCGTCTAAGTTAAGTCTACTAGACATCATTGTCGTTTCCAACATTGTGGTTGGAAAAGACATTGACGGCGAAAAAGAATATTTCCAGTCTTTAACCATGCTGTCAAGACGCATATGAACTCTCGGTATGCCCTGCTCTGCCAAAATAAATTATTCGTATAAATGATAAAAAGGCAGAAATGAGCATTGCGGACAAGAAACTAAACTATGATGCTTGGTAGCAGGCTTATATGCATATATAGCGTCGATAAATAATACACATGTTCTAATGACATTATTGGACTGTGTCGGTAAGTCAAGGACAATGTCCCTGAACCGATCCAAAATTCCGTGTCCAATGACGCTATAAGTCTCTTATCCAACATCGCAGCAATGTAGTCCGAAATAACAATCACTAGAAGATAATGCCAGAAGATATGAATGGCAGCTTCCGATGCTACGAAAGGGAAAACTCGAAATTTTTTGAATCCCTTTCGCCATCCTGTCGGACCCTATAAAGCGTTCGGTCGTCCGTACCTGATGCAACCGCGGACCGCACCGACCCAGCGCCGTCAGATAATTCCTGATTCGACTAAGAAACTGTCGATTGCTGGGATGCTGCGAAAAAACTGTGCTAACTCGGATAGCACGTCCGTCACTGAGGCCTGTGGAGAAGCGGTCCAAGAATGCATTGCCGCTGGAAGCTCTGTGATCGTTACACCGTGCATACTACTAATATGCGAGCGAATGGAGTGTATAGGCCTCGTGTCCCTTGGCTACCGGATGGCGTGACCTATTCGCCGTGGAATCACTGAATGACGAAACTGATCGGATACTCGAGGTCACGTAGCCAATGTGCGGTCGTGTGCCCTGCTGTGAGGATGAGGAAGCATTATCGACAGTCTCTCGGACTGTCAATATAACGGAGCGTCCCGACCGACAGACATATGCTCCGAATGTAAAATATCTGAACCACAACATGCGGTCCCCTATGTTGTTGGACGAGAGAGGGACCTCTCTCGCTCACAGCCCGGACGGACCTGGACAAGCCAGGAACCGGACTAACAGGCTTCCTCCGATCTGTCCTCAATCCGCCGTCACTGGGTGAGTACTAAAGTAATTATAGTGCTCGCATCACCCAAATCTCCTTCCTAGACCGCAACGGACGAACCCGGCAACCGAACCATTCGATGAATGTACGCTACACCGGGTGAGCTAGCGAATGTCACTCCGTCGATCCTACAAGGGACTCTTAGGCGAAAGACATATTCCATGAGCACTTATTGCCGCTAGCTCTTCATTAACTATGACGACAGAGGCACACTTTTGAAAGACATCTCCGTAACTTTGCGAACAAGAAACCAGAAATGCTTGGTAATAGCAAGCATATAATAATAATATATATAGCGTCGTTCAATAATTCGAAAGTTTGTGTGACATTATTGGACTATGTCGGAACTGAGGAACGATGTCCTTGAACCGAACCAAAAATTTCTAAGTCCACCGACGCTATCAGTTTCTTATCCGGCATCGCAGCATTCTGGTCCGACGAAAGAACCTGTAGAAGATCAAGTCAGATGACATACACAACAGCATATGTTGTTCCGAAAGGGAAAGCTCGAAATCCTCCGAATCCCTTTCGGTATCCCGTCGGACCGGATGAAATTTTCGGACGTCCGTACCCGCTTCCGCGGAGCGTCCCCACCCAGCATCGTCGGATAAAAAATATGCGACAGATTCAGTTGATGCTGGGATGCTGCGATAAGCTGTGCTATTTTGGAAAGCACGTCCGTCCCCGAGGCCTGTGCAGTAGCGGTCTTACGATGCATTGCCGCCGGAAGCTCCGTGTACGTTGACTCCCGCACACTTTCCTATGCGAATGTCCGGAGTCTGCAGGCCTCGTGTCCCTGGCTACCGGATGGTGTGACCTGGTCGCCGATGATTCTCTGACTGGTGAAGCTGACTGGATATCCGAGGTCACGTAGCCAAGAGCGGTCGTGTGCGCTACCATGAGAATGAGGAAGCCTTATTGACAGTCTACTCCGGACTGACTATATTTCGGAGCGTCCCGAGCGACGGACGTATGCTCCATTCGAATGCGAAACATTTTGTACCACAACATCTGGGGCCAGATGTTGTTGTACGAGAGAAAGGCCTCTCTCGCTCGCCGTCTGGATGGACCAGAACGAGCTATGAAGCGGACTAAAAGGCTTCCTCCGTTCTCCCTCTAATCCGCCGTCACTGGGTGTGCATTTGGTTGATTTATAGTGCTCGCATCACCCCAAAACTCCTTCTAGACCGCAACGGACGAACCCGGCTGCCGAACCATTCGATGAATGGACGCTACACCGGGCGAGCTAGCGGACGTCAAAGGCCGTCAAACCTACTAGGGTCCTCTTAGGCAATTGGCGTATTTACATGAGCACTTTTCCGCTAGCCCTTCATTAATTGTGACGACGGAGGCACACTGTTGGAAGACATCACAGATACATCACCCTAATCTTGATCGTCTGAAATCGAAATTGATAAAGTAGTTATTTATTTATTTATTGGTGTTTAAGGTCACATACTTATGCACAATGGCTAATCGTGACCGTGACAGTTTTATGGGTGGAGGAAGCCGGAGTACCCGGAGAGAACCACCGAGCAACGACGAGCAGCTGTCAGCTCCCCAACATCGTAACTCTGAACTCTGCACCACAGCACAGGCAGGGTTAGATTGGTTGAAGACATGCGCACCATCGACGTGCAGTACGCCTCAGTACACAGCGTCATCGTGCCCCCATGTAGGCAATCGGGGTGAAGTGTCTTGCCCAAGGACACAACGCGGTTGCCGCAGGTGGGATTCGAACCGAGGACCTCTCGGCTTGCAGCCTGCACCTCTACCTACTGAGCCACCGCGCCCCCAATTGATAAAGTAGAGTGACCCTGCGGGGAAAGGACCGGAGTGTCCAATTCCCCACTAACATACCGTGACATACGCTTCCCATGTTGTCATCGAAATCATACGATACAGAACAGGAGTTAATGCGAGTACACTGACCACATATAGAATGATTATAAAAGTCAGAGGAAGACTTCCTCTTATTACAATTGATCAAAATCCTTTCAATGTGAAAAGAAAACAAAGTCCTGGTACTCGCACCAACCCCTGGCAATCAAAATACATAATAGTAATATGATCCATTAATATAGGAAAAATAATTGAAATCAAAATATTTTGAAAAAATATTTTTTCAGAACAGCCCAAGTTTCTGAAAAGTAATGTTGAGCCCCAATGGATCCCAAGCCTAAGTGTGGACAAAAATTTTAAAAATATTTTAAACAATTTATTCAACACTTACGAACAATAATAATGTATCTAGTTATGATTAAAATAACATCAAGATATTATTTTCAAGAAAACCCCCCCTCACACAGAGGGCTGTTGTAAATGTAAACAATGAGTGTAAAAACACTAAAATAAGACTCCAGGCACCCAGGCCCGGAATCAGTTACCAAAAATACACTATCTGATGCAAAACAGAGACTTCCAGGGAAGAAACTTCAGAACATCAGATGGTAGATGCAGAACACAACGCCTTACCACCCGTAGGTGAAGACGTTAACATGGGGAAAGAACAGAATTCATTCTGTTATTCAGCTAAAACTCCCAAGAAATTTTAGTAATAATAATTACAGAAACTATGCCAAAAGCATGGGAGAATAGCAAGAGGGGACTTAAAGGAAAAGGAGAGAGGAAAACACTGAAAAGTTAAAAGATTTATAGTAATTTATATATTTTTTATACTTACCAATGACCCAGACTTAGCTGGTGCTAACTCCACAAAAACCAGGGCCAAACACAAATTTTGCCCCCCAATCCCCAAAATTTGCATCCAAAACAAAAAGAAATCATGTCCTAAAGGACCTCCATAGTACGACTCTACTGCGCATGCGCAGTGACGCAGTCGTCCCGAAATTGGCGCCAAATATCATTCTTACTGGCAGTGCCTGGTCAGCGCTATGTACTCAGCGGGGAGGCAAGAGTTCCCAACTCAGGGAGGGCCATCCCCGTCTGGGTCATTGGTAAGTATAAAAAATATATAAATTACTATAAATTTTTTAACATTTTTATACTGTACCAATGACCCAGACTTAGCTGAATAGTAAACAGGCTGGAGGGCCTAGGACATAGAGGAAAATCCAATAAGCTCAATTATAAAATAAAGAGGTAACCCCTTAAGGAGAAAAGGAGTATTAGGCTTTACATGTATCTTTCTTATTTAATATTTAAATTAGAAAGATACACTACCCTTAATAATTGAGCACAATAACATTCATGTTCTCTATTAACATCCAGTATAACCCTTATACTAATTATTTTTAAAGCAAGCCAATAAATAAAGTAGTCCAGAGAATTGAGACTCTTTATAATCATTTAAAAGTGTCCGAGTATTGTATATTAAAGCCCGTTTGACACTTGACATATACAAATGCTTCACACCGAGCTACACTTTAAAAATAAGACATGAATGAAAATTAAACATTAATATTACACTTTAAAACCATCCCGGAAGCGACTCAGAAATACTGTCTTGGAGGAGGCATTCCCTTGCTTTTCACTATAAAGCAGGTGACCTAAGGGAACACCCGCCCCCCCCCCCCCCCCCCCTTCCCCTTGCCCTGGGTCAAATAGCCCAGAGCGAAGAGGGCAGTCGGACGGAGTCACTGCCGGAACAGAAAGCCTGCATAACTATAGTTGCAACTGTTTAGTGGACGACATTCTGAGCAACAGATAACGGACCTAAACAATGCAGGTCTCCAGAAATGGACTCAATATTTCTGAGATAAAAATTAGTAAATGTGGAAGGCTGAGACCAATAAGCAGCCTTCATTAAATCTGTAATAGCAACACTATTAGCATAAGCCCAGGAAGTAGAAAGAGCTCTTACTTCATGAGCAGAAATCTTAAGCACAGACTGCTGAGAAGAAGATAAATCTTCATACGCAGTACGGATAGTTAACTGAATCCATCTAGCAATAGAATGGACTGAAATGTCCTTTCTATTAGGCATCAAAGACAGAAAGAAACGTTTCCGTCCCTTTCTGATGAACTGAGATCTCTGTTTATAGATACGTAACGCTCTAACAGGACAGAGTAAAGGCCTACGCCCGTCTGAAGACGGAAGAGCCTTAATAACAATAGGTTCCGGATATTTATTAGGAGCCTGATTCTTAGCTAAAAAACCCACATTAGTAGTGAAGGTGATAGTGTTCCCAACACTACGATAATGAGAATCATCCACCGATAGTGCATGAAGCTCACTGACTCTTCTGGCAGAAGAGAAAGCTAAGAGAAAAGCTGTCTTATAAGATAAGAATTTGAAATCTACTGTCCCAAGAGGTTCAAATGGCCTTTCCTTCAATTAAGGAGAACCCAAGCTAAATTCCACTTAGGAATTAATCTAAGAGTTCTGGGTCTATTTATCGAAAAGTTTCTAACCAATTTCGATAAAGAGACATTAGATCCAATTTGTAAACTATCATGATGTGCATAGGTATCAGATAACATAGATCTATAACCCTTTATAGTAACAGGCTGCAGTTTGATTTCGTCAAACAAGTATACTAGAAAGTTAGCAATGTCTGGTATAGAGGGATCAAATATATCTACAGAATGATCCCTACACCAACGACGGAAAACCTTCCACTTAGCCGCATAGTTTAGCGAAGAGGAGGTCCTCCTACAGTTAGAAATCGCGTCCACTGCTCGTCCTGTAAAGTGCTTGCCATGCAAGAAGGACCGCACAACGGAAAAACGTGAAGGTTGAGACCTTGCGGGTTGTGATGGAGTTGGCGCGATTTCCCCTGCGAAAGAAGATCCTCTCGTGGAGGAAGCTTCCGCGGTAGGTCCCACAACAGACACCTGAGTAGATTTATCCACGGTCTCTGTGGCGACAGAGATGCTACCAACAGAATCTTGCATTGAGATTGTTTTATCTTTAGCAATACTTGTTGAATTAACGGCGCTGGAGGATACGCATATCCTATCATTCCGTCCCAAGGGATCGACAGAGCGTCTACTGCAAATGCTCTTGGATCCGGACACGGGGACACATACGTCTGCAACTGATTGTTGAGATGTGTCGCAAATAAGTCTATCATTGGCCGTTCCCATTGGTAGCAAATCTGATTGAATACTTGTTTGTTGAGAGTCCACTCCGACGGCAACAAGCGACCCTTTCGTGAAAGGGAGTCTGCTAGCACATTCAGACGACCCGGTATGTGACGGACCGAAAGAAGAACGTGATGTTCCAACGCAAACAGAAGGATTTTTTCCGTTAGATTGAACAACGGAACTGAATGAGTGCCTCCCTGATTCCGTATATACGCCACTACTGTCGTATTGTCGGATAGGATTTGGACATGAGCATCGTGAATAATGTCCATCCAGTGACGTAACGCAAGCCAAATTGACATCATTTCCTTGATGTTTATGTGCTTGCACAGGAATTGCGGATCCCAAAGACCCTGGCATCTCGAATCCGTTGGGATTAATGATGCACCCCAACCTGTTTGACTGGCATCCGTCATAATGGTAAAACTCGGATCCGGCAACTGCAGCGGAACTCCTTGAGTTAACCACTGAATGTTTGCCCAAGTCTGAATCTCTTGTTTCACTTGATCTGACAAGAGAACGTCTACATCGAGCGAATGAATTTTCACACTCCAATTCTGAGTCAGGAAAATTTGAAGAGGCCATGTGCGTAGCCGACCCATCGGAATGAGATCCGCGGCGGCTCCGCACAGACCTATCAGTCTCATAAATTCTCTCGCCGTGACTTTGTCTGTATTCAGACAATAGCGAGCGTAACAACTGACCAATTTCGCTCTGGTTAACGGCAGACGAATGAGATTGTTGTGCGTCTCGAAGCTCATTCCCAGATGAGTGAATGACTTGGACGGCACCAGATCCGACTTCTCCTCGTTTACTATGAAACCGAGACGTCGGAGCAATAGAAGAAGATTCTGAACATCGTTCTGAAGTGTTAACTCGTTGCCGTACCTCTGAAGAATGTCGTCCAGGTAGGCCGACGTTACCGCAGACGAATGAGCTCGGAAGTAGATCATTACCGAGTTCATTACCCGAGTGAAAGCCCAGGGTGCTAGATTCAATCCGAAGCACATGGCCCGGAACTGATACACCACTCCTAGGACTGCGAAGCGTAGATACTTTCGGAATGTCGGATGTACCATGACGTGAAAGTACGCATCTTTGAGATCTATGCTCGTTGCATAATCGTTCACCCGAATACTCGCTCTGACCGATCGAATCGTCTCCATATAAAACTTCGGAGCGACGATCAGCTTGTTTATCCAGCTCAAATCTATGACTGGACGGAACGAGCCGTCTGGTTTCAGAACCAGAAACAGATGGCTGTAGAATCCCAGCTATTCCTGGTTTTCTACGACCTCTACCGCGTTCTTCATTAAAAGAGACTGCACCTCTGATAGCAGAGCGTCTCTTTTCTGAGGATTTGACGGAAGATGAGTCCACTTTGGACTTCGAGTTAATGGAGGCTTTCGTTTGAAGGATATCTTTAGACCTTCCGAAGTCACTCCTCTCACCCACGGGTCGTCCGTAATCGACGCCCACTCTTGAGAAAAACTCGACAACCTTCCGCCAACCGGAACGCGATAGAGGTTTAAGCCATCACCTCCTGGATCTGCGAGGCCTGCGGTAGGAGAAACCACGTCTTCCACGACCCGCACCTCGCCTCGTCGACCTCGGGGCGTCCGACCGATTGTCCCGGCCTGAAGGACGTCCCGAACGAGAGTCACTATCCTGACGGTCTCTCGAATAAGAGCTAGAGGACGCACCGGAACCTCTATAGGAACCTCTCTTGGGCGCATAAGACCCAGAAGTGCCCGCCTTATTCGTGTCTGCTGTATCCGACCTTTTAGGAGCGGATCTAAACAACAGAGAATCACTAGCTTTCTTTTTAATATTATCATAAATAGCGGAAAGCTTGCCGTCAAAGAGAAGATCTCCTGAGACCGAAGCGACTCTAAGAGAGTTCTTCACCTTAGAATCCACTAGTGTGGATGTAGCCAGGGCTGCGTCACGTCTAACCAACTCCAGATTTGCCACTGAAAGGGCGGAGTTACACGTGGAATAAGCTACTGCCCTTGAAAGAAGTCTTAAGGAGGATTGTATATCCTGAAACTCTTCCCCTTGAAGACGCAGTGATAACGCCTTAGTAAGGTGATCTGCGTAAGATAAGGCATCTAAATTGGCTCTGTTAGACGCAATAGCTGTTTCCAACACTGCGGTTGGAATAGAAGCTGACGACGGTAATGATAGCTCTAAGTCTTCCGCCTCGTCGTCCATACGCAGAGGAACTCTCGGTATACCCTGACCTGCCAGGTCGAATTTATTCCTTGCATTAATGAAAGGCAGGTTGAGAGTATTTGCGGACAAGAAACCTGCTTTCCCCGTCCTGGAAGCAAGTTTAAAAATAGCGTCGTTCAATAATTCAAATGTTCTTGCAACATTATTGGACTGCGACGGAAACTCGGGAGCGATGTCCCTGAACCGCTCAAAAAAATCAGAGTCCAATGACGCTATAATTCTCCTGTCCGGAAGCGCAGCAGTCTGGCCCGACGGAACAACTTGAGGAAGAAAGTGCCGGATGAAGTCCACGGCAGCTTTATGTTGTTCCGAAAGGGATAGCTCCAATTCATCCGTATCCCTTTCACCATCCGGTCGGACCTCCCGATGTTCCCGGTCGTCCGCCCCCGATGCTTCGGCGGAGCGTACCGACCCAGCGCCGTCGGATAATTCTCGATCCGACACCGTTTCTGTCGGCTGCTGGGATGCTGCGATAAGCTGTGCTATCTGCACTAGAATGTCCGACGTCGAGACCTGCGGAGGAGCGGTCTTTCGCTGCTTCGCCGAGGGCAGCTCCGCATCAGATGGCTCCCGCATACTTTTCCTATGCGAACGTCCGGAGTCCATCGGTCTCGAATCCCTGGCTGCCGGATGGTGTGACCTGGTCGCCGAAGAATCCTTCATCGGCGAAGCTGGCAAAATATCGGAGGTCACGCAGCCAAGGTGCGGTCGTGTGCGCCGACGAGAAGAGGAAGCCTTAACAGTCTCTGCGGACTGCTTATACAACGGAGCGTCCCGAGCGACGGACGTATGCTCCGCTAAAGACACATTTTGTACCACAACATCTGGTCCCAGATGTTGTTGTACGAGAGAGGGGCCTCTCTCGCTCGCGGCCCGGCTGGACCTGGACGAGCTAGGAACCGGACTAAAAGGCTTCCTCCGTTCTCGTTCACTATCCGCCGTCACTGGGTGTGCATCTATTATTTTTATAGTGCTCGCATCACCCAAAATTTCCTCTTGGACCGCATCGGACGAACCCGGCTGCCGAACCATTCGGTGAATGGACGCTACACCGGGCGAGCTAGCGGACGACATTTGTCTAATCTCCATGAGCACTTTTGCCGCTAGCTCTGTATTTATTTGTGACGACGGACGCACACTTGAAGAAGATAACATGGAAACATCACCCTGTTCTGGTTCCTCTGAAATAGAAACTGAGAGAGTAGAGTGACCTTGTGGAGAAAGAGCCGGCATCGCTCTTTCTCCAGAAACAACATATCGTGACACACGTTTCCAATGTTTCTCATCCCAATGTTCACATATAGGACAGGGATTAATGCGAGAACACTGACTACAATTAATACAATGATCATGAAAGTCAGAGGAAGATTTCTTCCTATTACAATTTGAACAAAGTCCCTTCATTGTGAAAGAACAACAATAAGTCCTAGTTACTCGCAAAAACCCCTGACACAAAGATACATAATAACATGATCCATTAATAAATGAAAAAACAATTGCAAAACAAAATAATTTTGAAAAAATATTTTTTCAGAGAAGCCCAAGTTGCTGAAAAGTAACGTTGAGCCCCGATGGATCCGATGGCAAAGTGTGGTCAAAAATTTTAAAATTATATAAAATAATTAATGAGACACTTTCGGATAATATAAATGTATCTTATAATGAGATAAACTACCACAAAGGCAAACAGCCCCCCTCAAAAAAGGCTGTTGCCAATGAAAACAAACAGTGTAAACACAGTAGAAAACATGACTCCAGGCACTGAAAAAACTGGCCCGGAATCAGTCATCAATTACACTCTATCTGATGCAAAACAGAGACTCCCAGGGGAGAATCTGCAGAACATCAGATGGAAGATGCAGAACACAAACGTTATACACCCATGGGTGAAAACGTAACTATGGGGAAAATAACAGAAAACATTCTGTAACCAAGCAACTCTCCCAGGGAATTTTAGAAATGAAACTTCTCAAAAATATGCCAAAAGCATGGGAGAATTGCAAGGGGGGACTTTAGAAGGCTAGGGGAGAGGAAACACTGAATAAGCAGTGCAACAATTAGCAAGAATGACAACAAGAGGCCCATGCCTCGAAAATAGGCAACTTAACATAATTTCAACAAAAAATTTTAAGTACAGCCCTGATTATTTTTTGCCACTTCTTTTTTCCTCTCCTCCTTCTATCCTCCTTAGAATCACATTTTCTCCAAAAATTATGTGTCTGGCATCCTTAAACTGAGATTTACAAGCACAAAGATCAGTGAGATGTTGACTGATGAAGGGCCAAACAGAGAATGATATTTGGCGCCAATTTCGGGACGACTGCGTCACTGCGCATGCACAGTAGAGTCGTACTATGGAGGTCCTTTAGGACATGATTTCTTTTTGTTTTGGATGCAAATTTTGGGGATTGGGGGGCAAAATTTGTGTTTGGCCCTGGTTTTTGTGGAGTTAGCACCAGCTAAGTCTGGGTCATTGGTACAGTATAAAAATATCAGTGTAACTAAATAACCAGAATGACAACAAAATGGCTGCTGCCTCGAAAGTTAAAAAATTTATAGTAATTTATATATTTTTTATACTTACCAATGACCCAGACTTAGCTGGTGCTAACTCCACAAAAACCAGGGCCAAACACAAATTTTGCCCCCCAATCCCCAAAATTTGCATCCAAAACAAAAAGAAATCATGTCCTAAAGGACCTCCATAGTACGACTCTACTGCGCATGCGCAGTGACGCAGTCGTCCCGAAATTGGCGCCAAATATCATTCTTACTGGCAGTGCCTGGTCAGCGCTATGTACTCAGCGGGGAGGCAAGAGTTCCCAACTCAGGGAGGGCCATCCCCGTCTGGGTCATTGGTAAGTATAAAAAATATATAAATTACTATAAATTTTTTAACATTTTTATACTGTACCAATGACCCAGACTTAGCTGAATAGTAAACAGGCTGGAGGGCCTAGGACATAGAGGAAAATCCAATAAGCTCAATTATAAAATAAAGAGATAACCCTTTAAGGAGAAAAGGAGTATTAGGCTTTACATGTATCTTTCTTATTTAATATTTAAATTAGAAAGATACACTACCCTTAATAATTGAGCACAATAACATTCATGTTCTCTATTAATATCCAGTATAACCTTTATACTAATTATTATTAAAACAAGCCAATAAATAAAGTAGTCCAGAGAATTGAGACTCTTTATAATCATTTAAAAGTGTCCGAGTATTGTATATTAAAGCCCGTTTGACACTTGACATATACAAATGCTTCACACCGAGCTACACTTTAAAAATAAGACATGAATGAAATTAAACATTAATATTACACTTTAAAACCATCCCGGAAGCGACTCAGAAATACTGTCTTGGAGGAGGCATTCCCTTGCTTTTCACTATAAAGCAGGTGACCTAAGGGAACACCCGCCCCCCCCCTTCCCCTTGCCCTGGGTCAAATAGCCCAGAGCGAAG